>CM028672.1:38819679-39202179 GCA_016760335.1 Gastrodia elata
ATACCGTTGTAGCGCGCCACGGCGTGCCACAGCGTGCTAAGGCGACATTTGTGGAACTTAAACAGAGGAAACAAAATTTAATTGATCCACCACAGTGCACTTGTGGCACCCCACCCATAAATCCACAAGAATTAAGTTAAGGGATGGCGTGTCACTCTAGCTAACCCTTCACTTATAATTGGATTAGGATGAAATCCACAATCCACCTAATAAGGGAAGGAGTAAGCATAAAATCAATATGCAGTCACTATTTAAGTAAACATATAGAGCGTGGAAGCGATTTTCAATATAAATTATCCAAGCATCACAACATAAATATAACAAAAAGTATCTCAGAATATAAGTATAAAATCTGAATACGCAGTCACCAGTACCTATATTATTACATCATTTAACAGTTCAAATAAAAGAAAGTGCAAATACACTTATCCTCACATATAAACTAAAAGGGCTAAACAGCAGCTTCTTCCACGGGCTCCTCCTCTGGGTATGGCTCCACTCCTAACACCTGCTCATCTAACTGAAGAGGGTCTGCCATTATCAGTTTCACAATGTAGGGCCCCAGCCAAAAAAAGAAAATCTGGTTAGACAATTGTCTAAGTACATTTTAAGCTGATGAATTATTATATGTGTTAAGTAATATCACCATTCTACAACATCTAAGCAATATATATATATATATATATATATATATATATATATATATATATATATATATATAAAGGAGCAGCAAGCAATACAAGAGAAAGTAAAAGCTATAAATCATCATTTATAACTTAAATAAAAAGGAGAGGCTAAGACATGCCTCACATGTAAGCTAAATAAGGTAAGGCATATGAAAATAAATAACTAAGCAAGTACTAAAAAAGAAATACTACATCCTAAACATGCTGGTGATCAAAGGAAAATATACCAATTAAAATAAAACAACTCAGCAGTAGTACATATAAATAGCAACAAGATTCTAGCATCCTAACTATATATATAAAAGCAGTACAAGGAAATAGCTAACTGAATAAGAATACTGAAAGGTAAACAAGCATCAACTGCATATAAATAAACATGTACAATCTGCCATACAGAAGAGAGCTACTTTAGCTCACCAAAAAGGGGGCTGAAGGGTCTTAGCATTAGTACGGCTAAGGCGGTTCCTAGCACGATACGACTAAGGCAACAACAGTCAAAATCATAGGTTCTAGCACTAGTACGGTTAGGGCGGTTCCTAGCACAATACGGCTAGGGCACTAACAGTCATAACTGAAGGATCCTAGCACCAATATGGCTAGGGCGATTCCTAGCACGATACGGCTAGGGCAACAATCTGTATGATCGAAAGAAATACTGAGAAGCAGCTCAACATATCAAATTATTATCTTCACGTTAATTATTTTAATATTTTTACAAGGAATCTAAGGGGTCTCCATATTTTCTTAACAGTTTATTTATGCATCAAAAATCTTGTATGACATGCTCAAGAAAATATGGCACAAAATCAAAGAATGCGTAGCAATAAAGTATCAAAGTAAGCAAGGGACTCTACTAAACATGGTGATATCATTTGTTTTCTACTTAACCATTCTAACTATTCCAAGTTACACAAGTTCAGGATCACCATTTTCCTACTATCGACTATAACTCAGAAACTCGTCCTTATAAGTTAAAAAGGATTAGAACTGATCAGGTTCTAATCTAGTTCAATCAGATAGATGACTATAAGTTAAATCAATAAATCATGCGTCCTAATTTTGTGAATTTAGACATTCTAACTAAAATTTGATCAAGATCTTCTAAACTTATGGATTATGGATTAAACACTATGAGATTTAGATTTAATCATATAATTCAAAGAGGATAAGACCTAAGTTCTAGGTTTTATTCTATAAGTGATCTACTAGTTAAGGCAAATCCTATTAAGTAATCAAACTTAATAGGATGAATTTCCTATCCTAAATCTAAAGTTTAAAGACAAAATAATCAGAACAAGTTATAAAATAAAAGAAAGTCTAGAAACTAATAAAACAAAGGTTTCACCCATTGGGTAACCCAATTTACCCAATGAATGAACTCTAACCTATGAATTGTAGTATTAAAGACTTAGAGAGATTTCTGGAATCTGACTTAATAGTTGATTTCACTCACTTAAATGTCACTAATATGATTATAACATTAGTTTTAATGTTTTGGAATGTTATCTAGAGGTTATGGGTGCTTAATCCAATCTTAGGGCAAAATGACCATTTTGCCCTTACTTTAAAAGTCAAAAAGTCAACTTTTCTCTTAGGGTCAAAGTTGAATTCTTTTAATTCCAACTGATTCCTTACTGTCTAACTTGAAGATAGACAGTAAGTACGCCTAAATTAGACGAGAAACGGTCAAGTTATGACCAAAACGAGGCCAGGAGTAATTTGGTAATTTACCTAAATTTCTATGGTTTAAATCCTAAATTTTATTTCAGTTTATTGATGACATTGAAATTCTAAACTAGTTAGCATCTTGAATTTCCCAATTTGGAGTTGATTTGACTAAGTTATAGCTATTTGAAGTCTAGGGGCATTTTGGTTATTTTTCACTAAGAATCCTAGGGTTGACTTTTTGTTCTGATGTCCAGATGGGAAAACTAATACTACTACGATGATGGGGCCGCTCTCATGAGTATTTTAAGACCCATATTGACAATGTTCTGATAACGGGGTAAAAAGTTATGAGGCTCTAAAGAGATCCTAAAATGTTACCTCGTTATACGTGCCCCGAAATTTATTTTTACATTATATTATTTGATTCCTTACATTTTTTTGAGTATTTTGAGACTTATATTGGCTATATTTGGATCATCCTATAAAAAGTTATTAAACTTTTAAGATTTACTATTCAAAAATACAATTTGAATTAATTTACTATTAATTTATTCAATTTAAATAATTTTACTATTCATTTCTAAAGTTTATTTATATGATTTCTGAATTATTCTCATTAATTAATTAATTAAATTATATTTAATATTATTTTACTGTTGCAAAGTAATTAATACTAATTACTGTTTAATTAACTTTAATTACTTATTAATACCTATTTAAGAATAATTAATTATCCTAATTACTATTAGGGTTTAATTAATATTAATTAACCATAATTAATCTCTAAGTTAGTTAATTAATTATGGAGTTTACTGTTCAAAAATAATTAACACTAACTATAATTTAATCAACCACTAATTACATTTAATTAAGCTAACAGAAATTTGTTAATTTTAATTAACAGACAGTGGGCCCCACTGGACACGTGACATCGCCAGAGGCTGCCACGTGGCACTATGGGCCCACAGGGAGGCTGAGTCAGCTCGGATGACTGGTCAGTGGGCCCCACCTGACACGTGGCACTGCCAGAAGCTGCCACGTGGCACTGTGGGCCCCACAGGGATGCGAAACGGCTCGGGTGACCGGGCAGTGGGTTTGACTTGACACGTGGCAGGCCCAGAGGCTGCCACGTGGCACTGTGGGCCCCATAGGGAGGCGAAACGGCTCGGGTGACCGGATAATGGGTCCCACTTGACACATATTCGACAAATACATACATTGGATTTATAATACAATATGAAGAATCTAAAATAAGTATAAACTATCAACATTTCTAGTATGCTGATCACATCATAATACTAAGTATAAGTATTTTATAAACAGAGTGCGGAAGCTAAGCGTACATCTAAAAATCTTCATCATAAAAACTAAATGAAAATATTCATCTCAGAATAGAAAAGTAAATACATCCAAAAATTATTACAAATAATTTACTAAAATAATACTTAAATAAAGTCTAAGTATAGAACTGAAATAACTAATCAAAAATAGTAAAAGTTGAAGAATAAAATCTGCTTAGGCTCCACGGACTCCTGTTGAACGTTTTGAACTTCCCCCTTACCTGGATCAATAAGCTGTTCAGGATCTAGCAAATTATCAGATCCCAAAAGTACAACGTGTTAGATAATAAGTCTAACACATCAAAAATAATATAAATAGTTCTAATTTCTTACTTAATATTTAAATAACATAAAATTGAGCTGCAAAAAAATTGTAAAAGTAACTAAATATCTGGAACTGTATAAAACTAAAGTAAAGTATAGCTGACGGTATACTAAATACTAAAAAAGAATAAATACAGTATATGATCTGAAACTCAGTAAATAACATGTAAGACTATGTTATATGCCACTGAAGTCATGCATCTGTATATGCCACAATACTATATGCCACTGATATGCAACTGAAATATCACTGAACTGCTATGAGTCATACTGTCCAATGTCTACATTCATCCAGTTGGGAATACAGTTTACTATGATGCCGATGCATCCTGAAATTCCCCGGTCGATGTATGCAACATTCTGTAACCCACAAATCATCACTGATATTTATACATCATGCTTATGTTCACTCTCATGTCTTTTATACTACATGTCTTAAAATTCAAAAATCTAAAAAATACTATAAAATCAAAAAATAAATCAAAAGTCTCCATTATGCAGAATCCACTTAAATGGATTCTAACTCTTAGTCCAAATTCCAATAATTGGTTTTAATTAGGATTTTACTTAAAATCATCAATTAAAATGATTGTATACACATATTTAGCATATTTATAAGAAAGATAAATTTAACAATTAGTTTGTTTAAGCTACACATATTGAAGCGATCTTCGATAGGAGGCATCAGCTGATGGTGATTTGTATCTCAAACTAAGCTATTAAATACCCTAACGACAAGCATACTCAATGTTCTAAAGATGATGACTTGAATCACCTAGTTTGTTTGAAGCCACACCTATGGCGATCTTCGATAGGAGGCATCACCCGATGGTAATTTTTATTCAAATAAACTAATGATCTAATTCTGAATACTACTAAGGTAATCCAATACTATGGGTATACACTACTATACTCAACTAATAACCTTGGTTCAGACAATTCTATTTAATCAACAAGGATCACTAAAGCTATGAATTCAGACTCCATTGGGTGAATCCTACACAAGGTTCCAAGGGTGTGACCAAAATGTCACTCAATATAGGTTTCTACCACATGGGAGAATTCTCATTCTAAGTACTTTGGGTGATCCTACCACAAGGGTCTAATATCATTCTTTTATGGCTAAGGAGGATCATCTAAGTTCTTATCTCAATTTGTCACAATAAGTCTTTCTTACCTTAATGTGTTAACATTTGTTCAGGCTAATATTATTACCATATAAAACCTAATGTAATATCATCAAGATTTTACATAATCAACATCTATGCTGAAATTCATAAGTTTTATTTATTAAGCTTCTTTTGATCAAATCAGATGGGTAAGCCCATCTAATCAATACATATACTATAATTATGAGGTATAATCAAGAGTATTATTAAGACTTAATCATGTAATAAATCAATATAGTCTTATAATTATCTTCATACTAAGAGCCTTATATAAGAGAAAATCAAAGATCTTAGGGTACATGTCCAGATAATAAATCTCATAAGTGCCTTAATAATCTTAGTACTTCTAATTCAATATTTTTTTTTAAATCAATGTCAAATCAAATGTATTATTGGAATTATGCAAGTTGAATTGTCTTCCAATCAAGTTGATTGATTAAGTAATTAAGGATTTAGATCTTAATCAGACAGGTTAGGTTTTAACCCCTAGCCTTACCAAATTAAGACCAATAATTGATATATAGATCAATGACAAATTAATTCATTATTGGTGTATTATTGATGACAAATTTTAGATTTAAATTAAGTATTATTTACTTAATCAAGTTCTTAAGATTCTAATGTTCAAATATAATTTAATATCAAATTGAGTAAATCAAGGTGTCCAAATCAACATTTAAGTTCTTTAACATTACATTGATTAAAATAATGAGTAATTATGGCTAATCAAATTTTAAATCAAACACAAAAGAGATTAGTACTTTAATTACAAATGTAAAGTAATTAAATTCTATATAATTTGATTATTAAGTTCTACTTGATCATACAAGCAGTTAAAGATTCTAACATTAACATTTGGCACAAAAATAATCAAGTAAATATGTAAGAGATTTAGAACATGCCATTTTTAGGGTAAAGTGGTGGATTTTTAATTGAATTTCACCTGCACATTCATATACTACTTAATTTTATTAAATTCATGTTCAATTTTAATATATTTTGGTTCCATCAGTGTCTTAGGGTCATTAAAATGCAAAAAATCATAAATCCGGGCAACTCCAAACAGTTTTGAGCACTTTCGGTCAATTCTGGGCACTACGGCGCGCTGTAACGCCTTCTGGCCGAAAGCCATGTGCTACGGCGTGCTGCGGAAAATTTTAGTGCCGTGGCATGCTGCAGCGCTTTCAGGGACTACGGCACTCTACGTCGCTAAACTTCCAAAGAGCTGGATGCTACGGCGCGCTATAGCGCTCCCTGGCCAAGAGCTAGGCGCTACGGCGCGCTACAGCGCTTTTAAGCGCTGCAGCGGGTTTCAGTTCTTCGGCACATTTAATTTAATTCCATCAAATTTAAATACCAATGCAGCACGCTATGACATGCTGCGGCGCTCCACGGCAGATTTTAATTGGAAACTTCGGGCGCTACGGCGCGCTGCATAGCCCGACGGTGATTTCGCCTGTGCGGAAACTGTGACGGGTCTCCTTTCGCACCCAAATACTCCCAATTTTGGGCACCTCACAAGTGGTGTCATATACCAATGGAAAGGTCTTTCCGAGACCTTTCCATTGATTCTAAAATTAGTATGAATGAATTATTCTAACAAGTAGAAAATAAAGCTCTAGTTACAGGTATACAAAAATTATATAGTTTTTTACAGTATTTTTTAATGGAGAAATGAGCTACGATTGAACTCATTTGAGTCCGATTGAGGCTCGATGATTACGCATAGAATCCATAGCTAATGGAAATATCATTCACAACACTTTGCTAAATCAAATGAAGAGAATAGCATAAGGAAGAGTATAGCAAATGGATACCTTGGCCTTGGGATTGAAGAAGAACTCTCCTTTTCTTCAGGAACTTGGAGGAAGGGAGCTTCTTCTTTCTTAGCTTAGAATGGAGCTTGAGAAGAGGGATGAGCTTTCAGCTTGAGCAAATGGAGAGGAAGGAGGGCTGAGGCTACTTCATAAAAGAGAAGGAGAGCATGGCTCTCTTTTGAGCTCTCCAATCAGCATGGAGGAGATGGGAGAGGGGAGGGGTAGAGTTGCTGCCATGCGAATGAGAGAGGCATGGGGTGCCGAATGTAGGAAAAGAAGTGGGGCTAGCTAGGGAAGGAAATTGAAAAATGGAAAATAAAGAAATAAATAATTATTTCTTTTTAATTTTTAATTTATAAAGAAATTTAGATTTAATAAATACGCTCCAAAAAAATCCCAAAAATTCACTCCTAGCTAATTTGAGGGTGAGAAATTCAATGACGAAGTCGAATTTTGATTCCAACGATTATTTAATTATTCTATTTTTCAATGTATTTAAATATATTAAAATATTCACAAAAATTCGATGACTTCCAAACGTGTCCAAAACATCACTCATAACTAATTTGGGTGTGACGATCACAACAATAAAGTCAGATTTTAATTTTAATGTTAATTTAAATACCTCAACTTTCTAATTAATTAAATATACTAAAATATTCCAATTATTCAATTGAGCTCATAATCACTCTAAAATTTCAAAGATTGGCTCTAATAACTAGGTGAACTCAATAAAATGATAATTAGGCTGTGATTACACTAATATTAGGCTAAGTAATAACATAGGGTTGTTATAACAGTGCCCGACGCATTTTCTGCTAGAAAATGTGCATTAATGACAGCATATGGAAGGCCAAATATTCAAACCAGTTGCCTTTCCCAGATATTTAGAACTCCAAGTAATTAAACTCATGCTGATTTCCAAGGGAATATTGGAATAAACTTAATTGATTGTCGTTAATTCGAGGAATTGGAATGGGTGGATAGAATTTATGGAAAATGAGCTGAAGGCTCTTCTATATAATGTGAATTTCAAGACTAAAATAGGGTTCTCTTCTTTGATATTCAGAGTTCTTAAATAGAAATCTATTGTAAGAGAAAAGGAAGAAGACCTCTCCAAGGAAAGGGAAGGAGTTCCATTATTAGAGGAAAAAAAGGAAGACTACTACCAAGGAGCTAGAGGGGAAGAAGAGAGGAAGGCCAAAGAGAATCCAAAGAACCCCCAAAATGGCTGTTCTTTGTACTCTCCTTAAAATTTATTCTTGATTCCATTTTAGTCAAACCATGAAAAGGTTATTATCTTTGTATGTGTATTTTTGTATTTCTGTTATGATGGAAGGATAAACCCTCGTTGGGGAGGGTTGGGCCGTAGTCATATGAAATGTATAGGACAAATGGTGATGTATGCCTTTTCTTTGCAATGAATAAAGAATCTTCATAAATGTTTATCTAGATTTTTCTTGTGGATGCATGCTATGGAATGATTGAAAATCTATGTATTTAAAATGCTTGTAATTGAAATAATGCTAAGTGAACCAACACTTCAAGCATAGAGGGAATGCACATAAATGTCCTCGTTGTGAATAATGTTCATCGATGAGGATTCTCGGTGTAAAACACCTCATGATTGAAGTTGATAGTCTATTTAGTAACTTAAACTATCTTGCGCTCCATGGTTCACCAATTGACGTAAAGCTAGGTATGTGTGCATTATTATGTGACAAGTTCTTGAGCCTAACTGCATCATACCTTGAGCTCAGTCGAGAGGTCAACGCATGTGAGCCTAGAACCACTAATAGAGCTCCACTGCTCAGAAGACGTGAAAGGAGGAAAAGGATTCATTGAGTGCTTATGGATGATGTGACATAGTCCACGAAGCCCGATGAATCCACTTCCTTATCTGAACTGCGCGTGTAGCGCGTGATGCTAGTTAGTGGAAATCAGTGCTTGTGTGATCGCCTAATTAAAAGATTATTTTGAAAACCTAAACGTAGGAATTCTAAATAATTTAAATGCGATCTCATAAGATCCTATGTGCTGGGATAGAACCATAGTGTGTTCATCTTGTGCTCTAAGTTTGAACTTATCAAAATTAGAGGACCAATCTAAGGAACACGATATTCACTTGATTATTTAGCATGACAACAAGAACATTATGAATTGTATGAACTGAATATAACACCAGTCCCTAACCAATCACATGATGAAAACCCAGCTCTTCCTTTTTTATCAAAAGAGTATCTCAATTTAAGATCATTACATTGTTGAATAGGAGCCATTGAAAACCAAAATATATTAGCCTAAACATTATTAAAAGTATATATAACTTAGTAACAAAACACATCGTTCCCTGAGAACGATAAATCTAAGAACTCACATTCCACTTATTACTTCAGACCATGTACACTTGCGTGTGAACGCAGACGCGTATTTGAGGTATGTCAGGGTGAACATTTTTAGCTAATGTGTGCTAACTTGAAGGCTCTAAATCCATAATTAATAGAAGATTATATAGAATTTAACTCTATGGTGTAGAGCTTAATTAAGCTAAGGGGAATTAATGTAGCATATCATGAGACTATACTCAAAGATTTAATTATAAGAGCCATAGTTAAATAATAAAATAAGATGCAAAGAAGAACCTAACTTCTATAACAAATATAAAACCCAATAGGACCATATGTTAAAAAAATTTATATACTTTCTTTTTATGATTTTGCACTTTTTTTATTTGTCAAGCACAAGCTTGACCAACCATAATATGAGAGAAAAAATATTGTGTATTTGAAATTATTTTCTCATTCATGGCCATGTACTCCATCTTTCTCTCCATATTTTCTCTCTAAGTATTTCCACCATATTTTTTATTTAAAACTCTTAGAATATGAAACTTGTAATCCTTATAAATATAAACTACAATATAATATAATACTTATGATAAATTGATGTTACTTTGTTAGTTCTTGGAGGTGTTAAATTTGTTGTCATCTTTGGTGAGTTAGGCCATGATCTTATTTTATCTTTTTATTTTCTTACCAACCTCTTATTTATCTAGTCTCAAACTTTCTACATTTTTTCTCTCATATCTTAAGAATTCTTTAAAATCTTAAAAATCAACTAAAGTGTCATACCCACTCCAAAGTCTATCATGACCTCTCAGCCTAAACCTAAAAACAACTAGATCTTGTCTTGTTCCCTTCCCCTCAATACCCATCTAAACTCCACTAAGTTTCATCCTCTACTTCATATCTAAATTGCACATCCTAAGTTATCAATAATAACTTATTTTTAGCTATTTAATTGACCAAAACCTCATTCATAAAAGAGATATTTCCAATTAGCCAAAACTAGACATGCTCTAGATTAATTTTAGCTTCCCTCTCATTAGCCCTTTCAAAAATCAGAAATATCCCATCAAAAACTGTAACAGTCTTTCAAAAATAATACACTAACCATCCATGCCCTTTTGTTACTATCTAAATAACCAAATAGATACTAGCCACTATCACTTTGTGGAGTGGACAAATATTTGAAGAGTTTACACCCAAACCACTTTAAATTTATTATATTTGCATGACAAAAGTAAAAATGTTTTTCATACAAACACTTGAAGAACGATTAAAATAGAAACTATAAAATAAAAAAAAATAAAAAGAAAAATTGTGTCACCACCAAACCTATGGCTCGTAACTTTTGTCAAAAATAAGGTTAGGCTAAATCGTGCTTGTATTTTTCCTTCAAAATGTGTCTAAGAAAATTCCAAATACAAAGAAAATATAATAAAATTAAGCAAAAGCACACAATCATATGGAGCTCTTCACTCATTTTCTTAAGAATTTGAGGTTCACTAGAAAGTAGAACAAGCACTAAATTTATTAGCTAAGTGGGTGGAAGAAGCTTACCCCCCTTTGAGTAATAATTGCTCAAATACGACCCAACTTCACACCATGTTCACCAATAAAAATTTACTTTCAATGAACTTATTTTGTATGCAAACCAGTATATTAATATGTATATGTATATATATATATATATATATATAATGTGAAGACCGCACATTATTTCCTGACATAAAACGAAGGCTAAAAAAAATGAAAGTGTACATACACTGCAACTACAAGCAGAGGCATTCAATAGACAGTTGAATAGATCACTGATCTGCATCCGTCAATCTGGTAATGGTGGATGCAACCTCAGCCATGGTGGGACGGTCCTTGGACATGCACTTGAGCGCCACCTGGAGCAACCTCATCATGGCCTCATCGCCCATGTCCCCATCCCCGACCAGAGACCTATCGAAGACCTCCACCGTCCACTCCTCCCGCACCACAGAATGCACCCACTGCCCCAGATTGAACCCGTGGCTGGGCTTCCCCGTCAGCAGCTCCAGCAGAATGATCCCAAAGTCGTACACGTCTGTGCTGGGGGAGTAGGGCTCCGCTGGGGGGCTGGAGTCGGGTTTATGGTCGTGGCGGTGGGTGGCGAGAGCGGTGAGGCCGTACTCGCTGATGAGGGGTTCCATTGAGGGGGACAAGAGAATGTTGGATGATTTCAGGTTGCCGTGCCCGGCAGCCATGGCGGGGCCCGACGTGCGTCCCAGGCTTAGGTGTTCGTGCATGTGGGAAATCCCCGCCGATATGCCCAGCGCCACGTTCAGCCGGCTCACCCATGTGAACGCCCGCCCTTCCGTGTTATCTGCACGTGATAAATGTACTAATTTTATTACCAAGGGAATGTCATCTTGCTTCTAAGCTTATTGAGAAATGATATTAAGATTTATTGGCATGATAATTAAAAAATTTATTTAATAAAATTTGATTTATTTATTTATATTAAAATAATATAAATATTATTTTTTAAATTTATATTAAAATAATATCTAAATTTATTGAATAAATTTTTTTGAGTGTCATATTATCATCGATATTTTTTAGTTGTATTAAGATTAATAATTAAGCTTATAATTTAAAATATATTTATTAAAAATATGAGAAGATTTTTTCCTATAGTATTTAAAAATGTTGGAATGCTAAAAAAATGTTATAAGAAAATATAGATAAACAGTCTGAAAAATAAATAGAAAAATAAACATACATTAGAAAGTTAAATTTAAATTTGAAAGTCACAAATTTTAAATATTTTTTTTCAAGTTGTCAAACTATAATTTTGGACAATGAAATATTAAAACGTTGTCTCTGTAAATATTAAATGCCCAATGAAATAAATAAATAATTTTAAAGTAAGAGAAATATAAGTAAATGTTTTTATTAAGAAAAATATTATGCTTACACATAATATAATATAGATTAAAAAATATTTATAATTAATAGAAAAAAAATTTATTTTAATTTTATATATAAATAAAAAAAAAATGTAATTAATATATTAAATTAACATATTATTTTAATGTATAATATATATTTTGAGAAATAATATTTATACCTTAATAAGATTTGAATATTATTTATTAAAGTTAATTTATTTATATTAAAATAATATAAATATAATTTTTAAAATTTATATTTAAATAATATTCAAAAAAAAAAATTGATTGGATAGAATAGTTGTTTGACAAAGTCAATGTTATAAAAAATAAGCTTCGTAGATATCGTTCCTCTTAGGCAAAAATCTTCTTATGAAGTAAAAAGAGGACTAAAATAAAAGTTTTTCTATGAACTGAATAGATGAACTTTACATCAAACCAAACAAAGAAAATCAGACGTACCATGGAGGAGACTGTGAAGGCTTCCATTCTTCTGAAACTCATAAACCACAAGCTTCTCCTGCTTGGAGCAATAGAAAGCCGTGGCAGGAAGAACATTGGGATGTGTTGCCTTATCCATCCTCATCATTTTCTTCTGAAAATCCTCGCCTGACATTGTCCAGTCTTTGATCCTCTTCACCGCCAGCTCTTCCCCGCTCCCAATCACCACCTTGTACAGACTTCCAAACCTCCCTTTTCCGAGAAGCTCAGCAGGCGCCCTCAGAAGCTCTTCGAACTTCAGCTCATTATTGCTGTACTCATTCTTTCTAAGCACCACCAGAGACGTCAACAGCCTCTCCGAGCTTTGAGCTGAAGAATTGATAGAGTATTCAGATCGCGAGGGGCTCTTTGAAGCCTTCTTCTCACTCAATTGTCCTCCTTTTTGATGCGGCCCGCTTTTCCTCCTCTTCTTCCCCTCCGCCTTTCTCTTTTTCATAAATCCGTATCCGAAAAAGAGCGCCAGAACCAGAGCAAACAGAACGTACCCAAAAACCATAACAAATTTGTTTCCTGAAGACTTTTTAGATTTAGCAGATGTTGCTGTTGTTGTTGGAGGAGGAGGAGGAGGAGGAGGGCATTCCACTTCTAGTGGTTTTCCACACAGCCCAGAATTTCCAGCGAAGTTGGACGCGCCGAATTTTTCAGAATGCAGAGGAAGCGAGCCGGACAACTGGTTAGAAGAAACGTCGAACTCATTGAAGTTCTTAAGGTCGAATTCAGGTATGGCTCCGGTGAAACGATTGTTGTTCGCAAGGAAGGACAGAAGGCCCGAAATTTTCGACATGTTGTTTGGGATTTCCCCGGAAAAATTGTTGTGAGAGATATCAAGCCTCTTCAGGTTTCCGAGGCCAGGAAGGGATGAGGGAAGGCTTCCTGTGAGGCTGTTGTTGCTGAGGTAGATGTGTGTCAGTTGGGAGCAGCCGACGATTTCGGAAGGAAGGAGGCCACCAATAGAGTTGCTTTTGAGGCTCAGCACGGCAAGAGAGCTGGAGTCGCAGATGTGGGACAGAAGAACTCCGTCTATGAAGCCAGTGAGATCGAGGGATTCTAGAGCTATGGAACGGACGGATTGAATGCGTGCATTGCACTCTATGCCTATCCAATTGCAGGGGTCAGCTGCGGCGGTCCAGTTGAGGTCTCTATCAATTAGAGGATTGCTTGGAGATAGCTTTTTGAGGAAGGATACCAAGAGGCTTTTGAAGTCGTCGGAGTTGTCTGAGCTCGCGGAGTTGGCTAGAAACAAGAAGAAGAGACAGAGGAGGAGGAGCCGCGCTGAGCTTGCCTCCATTAGAGGAGGAGGAGGAGGTATTCCAAGCTTTGGAAGTAGAGAACTATCTAAAGATGGGAGAGGAGAAATCGAGAATTCAGTGGAAAGGGAAGCTGACAAATGTCTAACATACCGAAGAGAACGACCTGGGACAGATGAAAACAAGCAAGGCTGCCAGAAGGGGATTTAAAAATTTAAACCCTGCAGAAAGAAACGGTCAAATTCAAACGTTTGTGCCAGTTTGTCGGCCGAACATTCGAATGTATATTTTCTTTCTTAGTTTCGAACCGCACTTGGGTTTTAATGACCGGTGTATGTTCATTTTCGTTAGCATGATAGTCTTAATCAGCTCTTACAAATTAAACTATACAAACGTATTTGAAACAATTGTCCTTTCGTCCTCCTCTAATGCCGGAGCAAAGCGGCTTGGCCTCTCTCTCCATTGTCTTCGTTCACTTTGTAGGCATCTGTCCTTCCTTCTCTTCCCCTCTGCCAGTCACAGCCTCTGCTCGTCGTTACTTTCAAATCAGAAAACTACCTCTCTTTGTTTATCAGTAAGCACTGATGACTTCTGCTGCGGTCGTAATCAAAATATGTTTTTGATGCGATTTTTATCTTCGTGTGACAACAAAATATTTATGCACTGTATTTTTACTATAATGCAACAGTCACGACAGATTACTCGTACAAAATATAGGATGAGATTTGAAATGGAATTTTGCCTTTGTAGGATTAGCCTATTTTTTATTTTGCTATTTTGGATCTCCCATAATAACAATCTCTTTTAGATTTATTGATATGACACTCAGAAAATTCATCCCATAGAATTTGTACATTATTTCATTAATATTTATTTATTTACATTAAGATAATACATATATTATTTTTAAAATTTATATTTAAGATAATACAGAGTTTGGAACGGGTATGACCTAAGTCAACAAATATAAAAACTAATTTAACACCACCAAGCACCAAGCAAAATAACATCAATTCATCCTAAGAATATATTATTCATCAAGTACATTATATTGTATTTTAAACATTTATGCACAAATCTTTTTGAATCTCAAATGGATTCAGGCTCAAAAGCAAGATTATTTCTATTTTGATTCTATATTTTGCTGTATTTTCTAAATTCAATATTTGTTTAGTATTTTGATGTGAAATTTCATTTCAAGGGCTACTGAGTTCTTAATTTGATTTAGTTCTGATTCAGAAGTGTTAAGACACAAACTAACTGTCTTATCATGAAAAGATTGAAACTACTAAATTTATCCTTAATTATCTTTTTAATTCATGCATTTTGATATTTTAGGTTTAATATACAATAAACTATATGTTCTACCTGTTAGAGTATTGATCTTATTCTAATTTTATATTTCCAATTTTTTGAGTCTAAGTATAATAATTCTAGTATTGTTACTCATTACTGGATAGCCTAATCAGTTTATTTCACCAACAGTATATTTATAATAGCATTAGAAGCCTACACCTAAATTTTGGTGCGATTTGGAGACTATTTGTGTTTGACGAATATTTTGAATATTTTAATTAACCTTAAAATTACCTAATTTTATTTGATCTCAGAATCAAAATTAGAGTTCGCCATTGAACTCCTCACCCCCAACTTAGATATGAGTGATATTTTGGGAATTTTTTGAGTTTATGGAATTTTTCCCCGAATACATTAATATATTTAAGTGATTTATTAATTAATTATTATAATTTAAATAAATAAATAATTTTATATATATATATAATAGTAATAATAATAATATTCGAATGATTAATAACCAACTATGTGGATCTGACACGGTTTGTTAAATCCAAGTCGTCGAGTGTTTTCCTTGGTTTGATCTGACGATGTTAGTTAGATTTGTCGGATCAGCGCTCATATCTGATGGTCGAGATCGATTCCCTATAAGTCTCTGCCTTCGGCCGATTGTGCGCCTACTACAGCAGGCGTTGGCGTACGTGCTGCCAGACATTGTACCCCCAATCTGTTTCCTTTAGTCTATTAGAACTTCTTCAACTCCCATTCCACCTCCCTCATTGCTCCTGAAAGCTTGAGATACGCTGCTACCGACTGATTCTTCAGTGTGCCCTAACCCTTACTTTCAGTCGACGAAGGACGTAAAAAGGTATGCCCCTATCCCATGCAATTACTCAATGATTCTCCCCATTTTGATTTCGTTTAACTATTTTGCGGATTGGTGATCCTTCTTGTGGGGTCATTTGAGCTCGATTCGACCCAAATTTGTGTTGGGCATGAACAGTTATGCACAATGCAGATGCCCTAATTCTGCGCTTTGTTGCTAGGGCATCAATTAAGTCGGCGGTCCAGTCGCCCACACGCCTCAATCTTGAGCTTAGCACGTCCGCCGTGAAGAGAGCTTCACGCTGACGTACAGGCCACGACGTGGAACCCTTGGGTTCGATCAAGAGGGCTAGCCCTAGGTTCGGTCCTTGCAGTCCCTAACATGGATAAATCTGCGGGCTCGTGTTAGGTAATGTGGCGACCCTGCCCCGCCGTGGTTTTGTTAACTCTTAAGTTATCATGATTACGGTGGAGGGGTTACCAAATGACAAGGTCCCCTCTTAGGATTGGATTAGACACACATTCTAATCCAACTTAATTAAGGACTTTGCCATTCATCCCAGAGACTATCACTAAATGATCATACAAGAACTCAGAGTGCGGAAGCATAAAATACAACATCCATCCATATAATACAATAATCCAGAATAAGAAAAGAGCTGAAAAGAAAAGATTTAACTTGTATTATTACAATATTTTAATAAGTTTAAAGAATTGAAAAGAAAACTCTCAATCTCATAGGCAGAAAGAATGCTAAATCTAAGGGTCTTCAGATACAGGCTCCTCCTCCAAAGGCAAGCTCTCCACTGGATCAACTACTTCAATAAACTCAGAACCTACTATTATCAGTTTTATAATGGTAGGGCCCCAGCCAACAAAAGAAAAACTGGTTAGACTATTATCTAAGTACATTTTAGGGTAAAAGTTTTATTAAGTTAACTGAATATCACCATAAACCAGTACAACAAGCAAGTAGGTGCAGAAAGCGTAAGAAAAGAACGGTATAAAATTATAAACAAATAGTTTATAACTAAATTAACTAGGAAGTAAGCACGTACCTCCTCCAAGCAACTGTAACAAAGACAAATAAGCAAAAGAAAGACTAAACAAATACTATAAAGAAAATACATCTTAAACATATTTATGATCAATCAATTATATGCTAATTGACATAAAATAAGAAAAACATGTGAACAAGACTAGTATCCTAAATATAATAAGTAAATCTAGCATCCTATATATAAACAAGGCTTAGAAAAGTATAGTATGACTATAAGTAAAAATAATGCTGAAATGCAGAAAAGAGTACAGTAACTAAAAAATGAAAACTGAAATGGCTACTCAAACCACTCAACTGAAGGCACACTTAGTAAAATACTTAGCCTGATGGGCCAAGAAAGAAGCTCTGAACTGAGTATCTCTAAAAAATCTCTTAGCTTGATGAGCTAAGACCAAAACAAATGTAAGTGTACTTGAATTAGTATAACCATATCAGATCCTGACTATTCAGTCAGTACGGGCAAGAGTCTATCCATCCTATCCCACTGACTAGGCATGGCATAAACTATCGGACTGACCCGAACAATGTAGCTGACCCCGAATGGGTGATTGAAGAGGCATACTAATCAAGCTACACCTTATCAAAAAATGAGAAGAAAACAAAATGCTATTTATGAATGATCAAAGTTGACATAAGATAATTATCAATTATCTTATGTGCCTCATATATGCTCATAATTTAAAGCTGAAAATCAAGGTAAGCGAAGTATCAAAACAAATTGAGCAAGAGACTCTATCTAAAACACAGGTGATATCTTTTGTTGTCTACTTATTCGTTCTATCTACTCTAAGTTACATAAGTTTCAGAATCATCAATTCTTACACATTCTGTAACTTAGAATCACGAATCCTACAAGTTGAAGATAATTAGGACTGGCCAAGTCCTAACTATATCTTAATCAAAAGACGGCTATTTGGTTTAAATGAATAAATCATCGACCTAATTTTATAATTTAAATTATCCCAACCTCATCTTGATTAGCCAAATCAAGATGAAAAGATTAAGAATTAGACTCCAGATGATGGGGTCTAATCACTTAATCTAAAGGTATAACTAAGGGTCTAAGGTTTAGAATCCCACCTCACAGATTAAGTTAGGGCAAATCCTAATGATAAATCAAATTTATTATGATAGATCTCTATTCTTAGTTCTAAAGTTTAAAGATCAATTAATCATTTAATAAACTAAGAAAATCTATAAACTAGAAAACCCAAGGTTTCATCTATTGAGTAACCCAATTTACTCAATAGATGAACTCTAACTTAAGATCTATTCTTAATCCTAAGAATTAAAGTTCTTAATTTCTAAGAGTATTTCTCATGACATATTTCCTAACTAATGTTATAAGACCTAAGGATAGATCTAAGAATGTTTAAGGAAGAAGAAACCACTCACTTAAGACTTAAGAATTTTCTTTAAGGGCTAAGATTGAGATTTTAATCAAAATCTAATTTAGGCTTGGACTTAATTAATTTCAGCTATAAATCATTCTATTTACTGATTCTAATGATTATAAACTGATTTTGGGACTTTTGAAAGCTAAACCCTAAATTTGGGCAAAATTACCATTTTTGCCCCTACTTAAGGGTTTAGAATGATCAAATTTTGATCTAGAGTTCTAAATCTAAAAATTTCTTTTGGAATATGATTCTTATTATCTAATGTAAGATTAAACAGCAACTAAACCAATTTTGGGTAATTATTTAGCCTTATGAGATTAAATTAGTAAGTTTGACTCATAAGGGTAAATTAGTAATTTGGCTAAGTAAAAATTAAATTTTCTTTTGGATTACTATTTTTTACTATCTAAGCTTTCCATAGAATCTAAATTTGCTAAATTCTGATAAGTATTGGCCAAGTTATGGCCAATACAAGATTTAGGGTTATAAAGGTGATTAAGGAATCCTTAATTATGGGTCAAAAACCTAATTTTGTCAATTAATGTCCAAATTGAGCAAAATTAGTGGCTATGGTTTACAAATAGTTCACTGATTACAATGACATGTGGTAGGCTCAATTTGGATCTAATTTGACTAAGTTATGACCTAATTAGGGTTTAGGGTGATTAGTGAGTGATTAGCAAAATTAAGCACTCAAACACTAATCCAACCTTACAGATAGATTCTAAATGACTCTATGAGTCCTCTGAAATTTAAATCACTCAATTTGGATTATTAGATTTGCTAATATTCATTAATCAAGTTTTAGGATAATTAGAGGTGATTAGCAAATCTAATTGTTGGATCTAAAATATTTTTACAGATTACTGTTAATTAAGTTTTTCTGATCTAAATTGATATTTGGATTATTAAATTTGGAGCTCAATTGACCAAGTTATGGTCAATTGAAGTTCTAGGTTTAATTAGGGTAATTAGGGTTAGGTCCTAAAAGTGATTAGGCAAATACTAATCCAAACATTAAAGATAACCCTACTAAAATGATCCTTAGGGTTTTCTGATCACTTTAAGACCTATATTCAATATGTTTGGATTATTGGGTACGAAGTTATGAGCTAATTAAATTTTGTAACATTATTTGGACTTAATTAATACCCTAAATATCACTTTGCTAATTATAGGTCCAAATGCAAAATTAATAGTACCAAAATATTCATCTATTTTTGCTAATCAACATGGTATATTTATTTGTATAATTTGGACATATATTTTGCAAGATATTAATGTTTAAAGTTTTGTAATTAATTAGTTAATTAATTCTGTTTAATAATATTAATAATTCTATTATTATTATTAATATAATTATTGTTATTAATTAAACATTATATATATATATATGTTTTTATTAATTATTCTGCAGGACACGTGGCGCATTATTACTGGCTGGGCAGAACATAGCGGCCCCACTGGTCAGACGGCGTCAGCGTTGGCCACGTGTCGCGCCGCGACTGGCTGGCGTGCTGTGAGGTGGGCCCCGCCGAGACAGTTGAAGCGCCACGGGCCATGGGCCGGGCCCGGGCTGACCCGACCAACCCGAAAGGTCTTCTTCTCCACGCGACGGACCCGACCAACCCGAAAGGTCTTCTTCTCCACGCGACGGACCCGACCAACCCGAAAGGTCTTCTTCTCCATGCGACGGACCCAACAGCAGGGAACTAGGGTTGGAAAATCGGAGGCGAAGACGACGGTGCCAGACGACGAGCCACATACCGATCAAAAGGTCTTGAAGAGACCTTTCGATTGGTACCTCAAACGCCACCGGAGAAGACACACAACTCCGGCAAACCCTAACCCTAAATCCCTACGCTCGGCGAGACGAAAAATAACGAATTCCACTGTTGATAATTATAAATATTTGAGCTAACCAGACCTGATCAACTCGATCGGGTCCGATCAAAGTTCAATCAGAATTATGAAATCATCATACGAAAAAGAATTTCTGAAATTGGAAGTATAGATCGGGAGATAGAAGTACCTTGAGTTGGACGGCGAGAAACGGTCGAAGCTTGGTTACTGGTTTTCGGACTCAGGGTTGAAACCGAGCGAAGCAGGAGTTCTACTAGTCTTATACAAGCTCTAATGCGGTGGCTAAGAGCGGTGGGGAGGTCCATGTGGCGTCGGCTTCGCCGCGTGTCCAAACACAGGACACGCGCTGCGCTCCTCGGCGTTCGTGAGGAAGACAATCGCGCGACCGTCCGATCGGACGGTCCCCGATAACCGTCAGATGGAACGAGGAAAAATAGAATTAGGGCGACGGCGTCAGGGTCAAGTGGATGGCGCCGTTAATGCCAATAAATTAATATTATTATTTAATTTATAATTTAGAGACTTAATTAATTAAATTTACCCTATTAATTGCATTCCAAAAATTTCCAATAAATCACCCTTAGCTAATTGAAGGGTGATGAACACAACGGCGTGCTCAAATTTTTGTTTCGAAGAGTATTTATTTATTTGAATTTTCACGTATTTAAATATTATTAAAATATTTGACGAAAATCCAACGACTTCCAAATACCTCCAAAACTTCACCCCTAGCTAATTTGGGTGTTCTGAATGCAATGATGAAGTCAGATTTTTAATCTGAGATCTAAATAAAAAGTCAATTTTTAGGGTTTGGAATTTTTCCAGAATTTCTGATTTGACTAAGTTGACTTCTGATTTGACTTAGATTTTAGAGATGAGTTATAAATTACAAAATTAGAGACTTAGAACCTTAGTTAAGACTTAAATTGATCTTAATTAACCAAAGTAACAACCTGGGTTGTTACAGGTAAGGACCGACCTGAGCATTTGTTTGTGGACCCATGACTTTGCATATGTATACGATTACGGGAAGTGCAAGTGAGTCGACCCGGGGGCAGCCCGCAAGCGAGTGCGTGCACCGTGGGCTAGAAGCACAGTAAAACCTATCTTTAATTAATTTAAATATTAAATAAAAATTCTATTTATTATTTGATTCATAACTTTAATTATACAACTTGAAATATAGCAAAGTTATATACCATTTTGATCCGAAAAATGAGAGAAATAATAATATGAAATCAAATTTAGGATTGGAAGGCTAATTTTACTAATCACTTTTTAATTATAATTTGGAGTCCCAAAACCCTAATTTTTTCAATAGTATTAAAATTGGACCTACTTAGTATTATTTTACTCCTTGTAATATGAGGATTCTATATTTGTTGATTATGTTTTGATTGGACATAATTTGGAGAAAATGAATTTTTGGCACTTCTAATCTTCATTAAATGAAATTTTCATGAATTTTAGTTTGCATATTCTAGGATTTTTACCCTAGGACAGCAAATATATATTCATAATTAGACTGTTCAGATAACTTAGGAAGTGAGCTTTAGCCTTGGAATATATAGTTAGATGATTATTGTGTAGTTTAGCAAACATGATTTCAAGCCTTCAACAATAGGAGAGATAATATATATTAGAAGCCATAAACATGATTAATCAGCTAATTTTGAGTAGTGAACCAAAACCCTAGATGAGTTTGACTAAGTAATTACCCATGCTAGTAACGAATAACAGTAAAACCTATCTTTAATTAATTTAAATATTAAATAAAAATTCTATTTGTTTTTGTAGCCTCTATCAATTTTGATCCATAAATTTGAGTGCCGCCTACCTCAAATTAGGATAACGGTGTATTACATTTTTTTTCCATATAATGCTTTATAAGGAGCCATTCTTAAATTTCTTGATGACTAATATTATGGGTAAATTTTATTAATGGTATATGCTCTTCCTAATTACTATTAAATCTAGTATGTATAGTCTTAAAAGATCTTTGAGTGCTTGATTGACCCATTTTGTTTGGCCATCAATGTAATAATCATAGGTTGTTACTTAGCATAATCTTAGCTTTATTGCATCCTAATTATCATTCTATTAGGTTCATTTAATCATCAGAACCAAACCTTAAAGATTTGGAGCGATTCAGAGCTCAATTGAATATTTGGATTATTTTAATAATATTTAATTAATTAGAAAATTGAGATATTTAATTTGACCTTGAAATCAAAATTTGACTTTGCCATTGCAATCGTCATTCCCAAATTAGCTAGGGGTGATATTTTGGAAAATTTTGGAAGTCGTTGGGTTTTCTCGAATATTTTAAATACCCGAAAAATTATGATAATTAAATTGATCTCCAAATTAAAATCTGACTTTATCTTTGAGTTCCTCACCCTCATATTAGCTAGGGGTGAATTTTTAGAATTTTTTGAAGCTCATCTATCAATCTAATTTTAATTAATTAAAATACATTAATTTAAAATATTATAAAATACTAATTAATTAAATTAATTTGTTTTTCCATTCTGCTTGCTCCTCTTTTTCCTGCATCTTCTTCCCCAGTTCCTACACAAGGAAGCTTCCTCCTCATGCTGTTGATGGGAGAGGGACTGTTGCTCCATGAATGCTGCATTGTCATCCCCTCTCACAACCCACACCTCACCTCCTTTTAGTTTAGATCCTCATTTCCCCTCTCCATTTATTATCTACTGAAGTTCATTCTCCTCCTCCAAGCTCCTAAAGAAAACTCAACTCTCTAATATCCCTATTTACTAAGTAGCTAAAGAAGAAGAAGAAGCTTCTCCTTCCAAGCTCATGAAGAGAACCAAGCAGGACCTCCATTCTTGTAAGCTAAGGTACCATCTTGTACTTCTTCCTTGTACCTCTTCTCGTACCTCTATTCTCAATGCTTCAATTCAATTGCTCTATGTTTATCCATTGTGTATCATTAGGATTGATTGCCGAGCTTCAATTGAACTTGAATGAGTCTGATCGAAGCTCGATCTGTTCATTTGAAAACTCTGTCGAATAATAAAAATCTTTGCATTGGTAGCTAATGTGTCATTATTTGTGATGTTAGAGTACTCCCTTTGTGCTTATTTTAGTATCAATGGAAAGGTTTTGGAAAGACCTTTTCATCAGTATATGGAACTGCACTTGAGGCTCCATAAATTGAGAGTATTTGAGTGTGAAATGGGACACATTATATTTTTCTCCCAAGCAAAATCACCATCAAGGGCTACATCGCGCCGTAGCGTCTGATTCTCGGCCAGGGGGAGCTCCAGCGTGCCGCAGCCCCCCGTCTTAGAAATTATGGCACTGCAGTGCCTAAAAGTGATGCTGCTCACCGCAGCGCTCACGTCTCTAGAAATCCAGTGCCATAGCGCCTAAAAGCACTGCAGTGCGCCGTAGAGCCCGAGTCTCAGATTGATCGGCACCACAGCGCACCGTAGCACCTGGATCTTGGCCAGGGGGCACTACAACTCATCTTAGCACCTAGGTCTTGGGTTGGCCAGCGCTGTAGCACCTAGCTCTCGGTCAGGAGGTGTTGCAGCGCGCCGTAGTGCATCGTAGCGCATAGAACTGTCCAGTTTTGTTAAAATTCGATATTCTTGGCATTTAGTAACTCTAAAACGCTAAAAATGTAAGAATATACCAATTGGTTATAATGAAATCAAGCATTGTGTGAATTTAGATGTGATTTTCAATTTGAAATTCACCTCTTATCCTAATAACATGTTCTAAAGGATTCACTTGAACATTTTGTGCCAAATGGTAATTAGTGTAATATTTGGCCTTAATTACTTGCTGCTTTAATCAATGTGATGTTTCCATGTTTCAATAATAATAGAATGCATGTAAAAAACCTTATACATTATTTTGGACACTTGATTAATTGATTTGACATTAATTAACAATTAAACCTTAAAGATTCTTAAAGAAGTGCTTAAATAAATCAATAATTGAATTGACTTGGAATTGGATATCAATAATGGATAATAAACTTATTTATTTTTAAATTGATTAATAATTATATAATCAATCTTAGTTTGGTCAAGTTGGGAGTTAAATCCTCACTTGGTTAGGCTAAGACCCAACTCTTAATAAACTTGATTAAGATACTTGATTTGTGCACTAAGAAGTTGTATAAACTCCAACAATGATTATTGATTTTCCATTTGATCTTGAACTATCAAATTAGAAGAACTTGGATTTATAACAAACTCGTACGATTGATCATTTGAATCTAACCTTTAAGATCTTTGATTTTCTCTTAAAAAACACTATTTGTATAAACTAAATTGTAAAATGATAATGATTTGTAAATGATCAATTCCTAATTAATTATATGATTTTATCCCATAATTGTAGTATAAGTTGAGATCATATGGGTTTTACTCATGATTTGTATAATTAAACTCAATGCATTAAGGCTTGTAGGTTTAATATAATCCTTTTAGCTTGAATTATTGTACATTTACATGCTTAGATCTTAAGGTTGAGATTTACTGTTTTAAATCAATAATTGCTAGACCTTATTAATAAATAAAATCTTGAGGTACGGAGAGCTTATTGTCTAATCTTGAGGTAGGAACTTAGATGCACCTTCTTAAGCCTTGATATTTGATCTTAGAATATTGTGGTAGAATAACCTAAAGATTTAGACTAAGATTATTTTCTTATGGTAGTATCCTAAATTGAGTGACTCTTATGTCACACCCATGAAACCTGTAACGCCCCGTCCCGTCGTCGTGCGTAAAGACAAGTGAAATTTCATAGTTCGGTGGTGGAATGGTGCGCTACTCGGGAACGGTGGGCCATACAAGTAGAACCCATCTTCCCAATTAGGCTAAAGAGACAGAGTCGTACTGAAGACCGCTGACTCGAACCCTAGGAGTAGGTTCAAGAGTCAATATCTAAGATAAGGATACTTATCTTAGGTATTAGACTGGCACGTACATAAGGTTTAAGGGAGTTAAAAAGAACCCATGTACGTTATAAAATATATCAGCATTTCCAGTACACCGATCACATCACAATACTATGTATAGTAGTATAACAGAGTGCGGAAACTAAAAGCAAAACATCCAGAATATATTCATCTCAAGCAATAGTAAATGTCCATCTTAGAAAAGGAAAGTAAAAAGTACATCCAGGGTTTATTACAAACCATTCAAATGCAGAAATATAAAAAGTCTATCTAAAATGCTGGAAAGAACTAGAAAGTAAAAGTAGGTGCTCGATCCCCTACAGCTCCAATTGCTCCTCTTGAGTTTCTGGGATGTCCTCCTGACCTGCCTCCCACAACTGCTCGGGATCTAGCAAATTGCTGGATCCCAAAAGTACCCCGTGTTAAACAAGAAGTCTAACACATCGAAGCTAGCTATACAGGCTAAATTAAACATAATAAATATGCAAGAATGTAAAGTAAAAGTGCAGGAAAAACTGTAAAAACATCAGATAACTGAACTGTAAGAACTAAGCAAAGTAAAACTGCATCGAAACTAAATACTGAAAGTAAATGAAAATGTCAGATGCTCATAAACCAATGTGAAAGGAATGTCAAAAGCTGCACTATATGCCACTGAAACAATGCTTTCAAGTATGTTATACCACGATATATTACAAAACTATCACTAAAGGTTTATGAGTAGTACGGTCCAATGTAAGCACAGCAGTTAGGAAGTCAGTACGGTGACGCAGATGCACCCTAAAATTCCCCAGTCTGTGTATATAACATTCCGTATCTCATACTGTAACTCTGATATCCATGTGTCACAACCAAAGGAATGAGTTCAACTCATGTTTATGCTTATGCTTATGCCACCATGTTAATAAATGAGAAATCCCGAAATCCATGAAGAATATTGTAAGAAACAATATTGAATCCCAAGTCTCCACTGTGCAGAATCCTGCTAGAAGGATTCTGTGGGGCCCCCGTACTGACAATAAGGAAGTACAGTGCTCCAACTATGGCAAATCCCCAACTTAAGTAAAGTTAGGCAAACCCAACCTGCCCTAAGTCAAAGACTTGTCACCAAGTGCTATAACATCCATCAATATAAATATTAAAGTGGCAGAAGCAGTACAAAATAAAGTAACATCCACAAGCATACATAGTAGGGAAGAGAAAATACAATATAGTAACTCATCACAATGCAGAAATAAAATACATCCAGAAAGTTGATTATTACAAATTGAAAATGAATAATTGAAAAATGAAAGACTCTCGTCCTCACTGAAATAAATGAGGCAAAACTATCTAAACAGCAGCTGGAAGGTCCTCTCCCTGAACTGGCTCCTCCTCTGCGACATTGCCCACGAACACGTCCGAATATGACATTTATCGGTATCACAAATGCCAGGGCCCCAGCCAACAAAACAAAAAGGTCACAGTTAGACAATTGTCTAAGTACATTTTAGGCTATTTAAATGAACTGAATGTTAAAGGATATCACATTTAATTTAACTACACATGCAAGCAGTAAAGGTGCAACAAGCTATAAAAAAAATGGAATACTATAAACTATTTATTTATAGCTTCCTAGACAGTAGACGAAGCTTCCTAGACAGTAGACGAAGCTTCCTAGACAGTAGACGAAGCTCCACAGGGGGTCTGAACACCAGACGGACCCTCTATCAGTGGTTCTAGCCTTCTGAAAATGCCAGCAGTTCGCCGAGGAAGGTGAGAGCTCTACGGGGTTCTAGCCGCCAATTGAGGGATAACAGTGAGCAAAGGGACTCACTGTGACTCTCTCAGAGTATTTATAGGCCCAGGGGCTATGGGGGTGGCTTCCAGAGCTTGGGTTGGGAGGAATGGCTCGGCCCGAGGGGGTTCCCTCAATTTCCTGAATTGGGGGTGGACCGGAGCTCAGGCTTGGCTGGGACTGCTCAGGAAGCAAGGGCAAGGCCGCAACGGTCTTCCTGACGTGGCGCGGGAGTGGCAGACCGGCTGGAGGATGTGGCAGTACGGGAGGATTCAGCTGTCGGGCGCGGGTTGGGGGAAGGAGACGATCCACAGTAGCGGGAGCTGCCGGAGCCGTCTGATGGATCGTTGGTTGATGCGGAACGGTCCAGATCTTCCGACATCTAACGAACGATCGAGGATAAAAGATCAGCCATTGGATCCAATCGGGGAATCTAACGGTTGATCGAAGGTATTTACGGCGGATCGCTTAGATGCCGTCGGATCGGGATCTTGAAACCGCGAAACGGCGGAGATTAGATGGATTCATCCAACGGTGCGGGCCGTTGGATCAAGATCGTGGAATGGACGGCCCAGATGGCGCCCGCGGTTTGGGAAGGAGCCGACGGTTGGGGAAGGGTAGATTTGCAAATTGGAATTGTCTAAAACCCTAATTTGCAATTAAACCAATTTAAATTAAATCCAAAATGTGACTAAATGACCACCAAAAATTCCCAAAATTTCACCCTTAGCTAATTTGGGGGTGGGGAACCCAAAAACGAAATCAGATTTCAATTTGGAGATCAAAATAATTTAGGTATTTTTTCAGGGATTAAAAATAGCCAAAAATACCAAATTTTCTAATTTAGCTCCTATTGATTTCAAATTTCTAGGTTTAGGTTTAAATGACCCATTGAATCCAATGGAATCAAAATCAAACCTTGGTTTAGCTTAATTAATCTAGTTTTAGCTAGAGTAACAACCTAAACCCTAAACCCTAAAGTTGTTACAGACTCTCCCACTTAAGAACGATGTCGTCCTCGACATCACCTAAGTGAAGAAATATTCTGCTGCAATAATATGAGTTTTAGATGCAATTGAAAAGAAAAGAAACGAATAGTACCTGAGTTTGCAAAGAGTTGGGGATATTTATTGCGCATATCCACCTCTTTTTCCCAAGTAGATTCTTCCAACGATCGATTCTTCCACTGAATTTTGACCATAGGAATTGAACGATTCCTCAGCTGTTTCTGATCACGAGCTAAAATTCTGATAGGTTCTTCGGCATAAGAAAGATCAGGTTGAATTTCTATTGCTGGGAGTTGAACGAGATGAGAAGGGTCTCGAAGACATCTTTTCAAAGAGGATACATGAAATACATTATGAACAGCTGCAAAGCCATCAGGTAGGCTTAGTCGATAAACAGATGATCCTACCTTGGCCAAGATTTTGAAAGGTCCTACATAGCGGGGACTGAGTTTCCCGGCTACACCAAATCTGAAAACACCCTTCATTGGGCTGACCTTCAGATAAGCAGAATCTCCCATGTTGAACTCTAAGAGACGATGGTGAGAGTCATGATACTTACTCTAACGATCTTGAGCTGAACGAATTCTCTCTGAATTAACTTGATCTTGCTACTGGTATCTTCTACCAATTCTGAACCAAACAGCTGAACATTTCCTGTTTCAGACCAGGCTAGTGGAGTACTGCATTTTCTACCATACAAAGCTTCATAAGGAGCCATCTTAATACTGGCTTGAAAGCTGTTGTTATAGGCGAACTCCACTAACGGGATGTGATCTTCCCAGGAACCAGCAAAATCAAGGATACAGAGTCTAAGAAAGTCTTCCAGAACTTGATTTACTCTCTCAGTTTGACCATCTGTCTGAGGATGAAAAGCTGTACTCATGGCTAGAGTCGTACCTAGATTTTGATGCACAGCTTGCCAGAACTTGGAAGTAAATCTGCTGTCTCTATCGGATACAATTGACTTTGGAATTCCATGCAAACTGACAATCTCCTTGATGTAGAGCTTTGCCAACTTCTCTACTGAATCAGTTTGACGAATAGGAAGGAAATGCACTGATTTAGTTAATCGATCAACAATAACCCAGATTGCGTCGGCACCTGATTTGGCATGAGGCAATCCCATGACAAAGTCCATGGATATATCAAACCATTTCCATTCAGGAATATCTAGCGGATGCAGAAGACCACCAGGTCTTTGGTGTTCGGCCTTTACTAGATTACAGGCATGACATTTGGCCACAAAATCAGCTACATCTTTCTTCATACCTGGCCACCAAAATGATTGCATCAAATCTTGATACATCTTAGTACTGCCTGGGTGAATATGATACCCAGAGTTATGGCCTTCGACTAGAACCTCTTGATGCATAGACTTAGGTATCCACAATCGATTGCCCTGATAAACTACACCATTCTGCAACTGCAAATCCTGACGACGACCACCTTCGATATCTGCTTTAAATTTCAGATACTCGTCATCTTTGGTTTGCGAGATGGAGACATCTCGGTGGAAAGTGGGTTCCACATTAATATTGGCTAATAGCGAACTCAGCATATCGCCATTAACTGGAGAAATCTCAAGCTTACGAAATTCAATTTCTAAGAAACTGGAGGCAATCATAGAGGTTAGAGTAGTACGACGACTAAGAGCATCTGCACTACATTAGCCTTTCTCGGATGATATTGAATGCTGAGATCATAATCGCTAATGAGTTCCAACCATTTTCTCTGACAGCAATTCAATTCTCTCTGGGTGAAGATGTACTTCAGACTTTGATGATAGGTGAAAATTGAACACTGCACTCCGTATAAGTAGTGACGCCATATTTTCAAGGCGAAAATTACGGCTGCAAGTTCAAGGTCATGAACTGGATAATTTCTCTCGTGGGGTTTTAGTTGACGAGAGGCGTAAGCAATTACCTTACCCTCTTGCATCAAAACACATCCTGGACCGATTCCAGAGGCATCGGTATACACCTGATAGTTCAAACCTTCTTTTCGTAAAACAAGAACTAGAGCGGTAGATAGAGCATCTTTAAGGGTTTGAAACTCTTTCTCGCATTCTGGGCTCTAAATGGATGGGACAGCCTTTTGGGTTAGTTTAGTCAATGGCGAAGCAATCTGGGAAAAGCCCTTAACGAACTTCTTGTAGTATCCTGCTAATCCCAGGAAAGTTCTAATATCGGTGACAGACTTAAGTTGAACCCAATCCTGAATAGTTTTTACTTTGCTCTGGTCTACTCGAATTCCCTGAGCATCAACTACGTGCCCCAAAAATGCAATGGAGTTAAGCCATAACTCGCACTTGGAGAACTTGGCATAAAGTTGATGCTCACGCAAGGTTTCCAACACTAGCCTTAGATGTTCTTCATGGTCTTTCAGGGTTTTGGAGTAAATGAGGATATCGTCAATAAAGACGATTACGGATTTGTCCAGATATGGTTTTAGCACTCGCTGCATTAAATCCGTAAAGATGGATGGTGCATTGGCGAGTTCGAATGACATCACCAAAAACTCAAAGTGTCCATAATGAGTACGAAACGCAGTCTTCCCTACGTCATCTTCTTTTACCCGCAGCTGATGGTATCCAGACCTTAAATCAATTTTTGAAAATTCCACGGCTCCGGATAATTGATCGAATAGATCATCAATTCTAGGTAGTGGGTATTTGTTCTTTATGGTGACCTTGTTCAATTCACGATAGTCTATACACATACGCATAGATCCATCATTCTTCTTCACAAATAAAATTGGCGCTCCCCAAGGAGACATGCTTGGCCTAATAAAACCTTTATTCAGGAGCTCTTGCAACTGCTCATTGAGTTCCTGAGGCTCCTTAGTTGCCATTCTATAAGGTGCTTTGGATATTGGCTGTGTACCATGAATCAATTCAATGGAGAATTCCACTTCTCTGGAAGGAGGTACACCTGGCAAATCTTCTGGAAATACATCGGCGAATTCTTTGACTACCTTACAATCAGCAAGAGAGATATTTTCTTTTGTTTCTCCCATCATGGTGACTAAGTAGGTGCTACAACCTTTGACAATCAACTATTCTGCTTTAATGGCATTTATTAAAGATAACTGCGTGCTAGTTTTTCCTACAAAGGTTTCAGGCTTACCCTGGGAATGGAGAGTGACTCTCTTTTTATGGCAGTCAATCACAGCATTATTATCACTAAGCCAATTCATCCCGAGGATGATGTCAAAGTTTGCTATCGGTAGAACGATTAGCTTAGCCTGGAATTCTTGATCGTTTATCGGGACTTTGATATTGTAAAATTTCTGAGCTCTTAGTTGGATTCCTGATGGAAGTCCAACACTCAATTTTTGCGCTAGGTTGCATGTGTGAAGTTTAAGATTATTAGCAAATTGTTCTGAGATGAATTAATGACTGGCACCCGTATCGAACAATACGTTACAAGGCTGGTTATTGAAATAAAGTGTGCCTAAATTACATAATTTTGCATTAACAACTTGAAAAGATTTAACATACAGAAAGGCAATGTAACAAGAGAGGTTTAAGAGTGTGTACCTGAAACCACGTTGTTATCTTCCGCGGCTTCCATAGGAGTTAAAGCATACACTCGGGCAAGTCCAGCAGGACGATTGTTAGTTTGCCGTCGCTGGAAATTCTGAGAATTGGGAACTGGTGGCTGGGTGTGAGCCACTTCAGGAGCAGGGGCTGGCATTATAGCCAGATTTGGTTCCCTCCGATTCAATGGAGTTGCTCAGAACACCTGCTTCTTATGATACGGCTTCATTTGAACTCCATCTATTGTTTCTGTGTGGTCATACTGATAGAATCGATGGCCTGTGCGCCCACAATTGAAACATCTCTGGCCAAAGTGATAACACTTGCCATACAGATGTGGTTTGGTGCAATTTTGAGCCTGATCGGTAGTAGGTGCTGCTTCCAGCTGATACACTTTTGCGGGGTTGGACCCGTGTCTTTTGAAATTTCCTCGCTGGTTCAGATTGGTTTGCGCCTTTCGCTTATGATCTTCTTCAGATTGGTGATGTTCAATCACCTTAGTCATTTCCACTAGTTTGAAGAAACTAGTTAGACAGAGTGGCACTATCTGATTCTTTAACGAACTTCTGAGTCCACAAAGGAAGCGATGACACTTTGCTGACTCAGAATGGGTGACTTCTGGTGCAAAATGGATTAATCTACGGAACTCCCTTTCGTATTCCGCCACTTAGCGACTTCCTTGTGTCAACCTCATGATCGTATCTGTAATCATGTTTTGTGCGGACGTGGGGATGAACTCAGTCTTGAAGGCTTCAACAAATGCATCCCAAGGAATGTCGTCTAATTCATAATCGACAAACTGGGTGTTCCTGACTTCTTACCACCAATATTCTGCCTCGGCGTGAAACAGATGGGTGGTGAGACGGACAGCTTCAGAGTTTGGAATCTTCAGGCTAACTAAATTTTTTTCTACGGCCTTCAGCCAATCGGCCGTATCCATTGGGGACAAATTCCCGCCAAAAGTTGGAGGTCTTAACCTCAAGAAATTATGGAGGAGATTATCTGCTGTATGGTGTGAAGACGAAGCAACTTGTGGAGCGTGGACTATTGGAGCAGCGACAGTTGCTGGAGTTACGCGATCATTCAACAACTTCTGCATGACCAGTGCCTGTTGAGCTTGGTTTTCTAGGAGAGTTGCCACCATTGCTCGCAGATGAGCCACCTCATCGTTAGAACTACTGGAGGCCACAGTGTTCTTGATTGGAGTAACAGTGGGTGGTGATCCAGAATCCATTCTAGTTTTAATTAAGAAAAGAACAACTCAGAATTTACTCTAAGGAAGGAAATCAAAATTTCTCATTGATTATAAAATTTTAAAATTACAATGTCAAACTGTAAATCAAATGAAGTTGCCTGAAATAACATTTAACCTAACTATCGTTTAGACTTTATCAATGTACTCTGCCCTAAAGGCTACACAAAAATCCTCAAAGGTGACTTCTCGCCGCTTCCTATTACGCTTCTTCTCGAGCTTTGCCATAGTCTTGTACCACCATACTCCGGCATAGTCCACCATCAGGTCAATCACAATATCTACATAAAGTGACTCGGGACACTCTATGTGCTCCAAATGGGACTCTACTAGGCTCAGCCATTCTTGCGCATACACTGGAAAGTTGAGCCCTCGATATACAGTTTGTCGTAGAAGCTTTTCTAGGACCAAAATTCCTCTTGATGAAACTCCTTCGATTTGCCAGTTGCTTTCCTGCCTCCATTTGAAGCTACTGTTCCAAGCACTCCTGAAGATACGCTGATAGTAGTCTATATCGGACTCTTCAGATCCCATCTGACTCTGGGGGCAGAATGTTACTATATTTGTGTTAGATCCTAAATGAATAAATTTATTGGGTTGGGAGTATTCTCCTTTTTCATTGTGCATAGAGTTACTGACACTACTATGTTATGGATGTCACTTATATTGATGCGTGTATTTCAGAAGAATGATCCATTAGGTAGAAAAGGATCTTAGATCCCATTCTGACACCTTATAGTGTTCTCTGATACCAACTATGGGGCCCCCGTACTGACAATAAGGAAGTACGATGCTCCAACTGTGGCAAATCCCCAACTTAAGTAAAGTTAGGCGAACCCAACCTGCCCTAAGTCAAGGACTTGTCACCAAGTGCTATAAAATCCATCAATATAAATATCAAAGTGGCGAAAGCAGTACAAAATAAAGTAACATCCACAATCATACATAGCAGGGAAGAGAAAATGCAATATAGTAACTCATCACAATGCAGAAATAAAATACATCCAGAAAGTTGATTATTACAAACTGAAAATGAATAACTGGAAAATGAAAGACTCTCGTCCTCACTGAAATAAACGAGGCAAAACTATCTAAACAGCAGCTGGAAGGTCCTCTCCCTGAACTGGCTCCTCCTCTGTGACACTGCCCACGAACACGTCCGAATCTGACATTTGTCGGTATCACAAATGCTAGGGCCCCAGCCAACAAAACAAAAAGGTTACAGTTAGACAATTGTCTAAGTATATTTTAGGTTATTTAAATGAACTGAATGTTAAAAGATATCACATTTAATTTAACTACACATGCAAGCAGTATGGGTGCAACAAGCTATAAGACAAATGGAATACTATAAACTATCTATTTATATCATGCAACATGTATGTGAAGTAACATACAAAACACTAAATAAGCAAAGTAAGGTTAAAAGCAAAAGTAACTGCAACTGCTGCATAAACATGATCATGACATGATTATGATTGAAGTAAAATATGCTGAGTATAAAAGAACACAAGTACTGAATATGATAAAATTCTAGCATCCTAAACATGCCATTCATACATATATCTAAGCCATGAAAGTATACATACAACATGCAGATTAAGATGAAAAGAAAAGGCCACTGAGACATGTGGCCAAAGCAAGGCAATATATGACATATAAAGCCACTGAGACATGTGGCAAAGCGAGCAAATACTGAAAGTAAGGCCACTGAAGCATGTGGCAAAGCAAATTAGAAAATAATAAAATTCAGCTAAAGTAGCAATAAGCCTAAGTCCTAGTACTGCCATACCAGCCAATAGGCCATACAGGGCCTCCAATATCAAAAAATCAATCCCCAGCCTAGCCATCCAAGTATGCTAGGTCTGAATCCAGTCTATACAATACTACTACTGAAGATCCAGACTAAGCTAGGACATATTCTACTAACTGCAAATAAAATAAAACCGAATGATATGTAATTTCAATACTAGCTTAGGATGCATCATCCTAAGTTTTTCCTATTATGCTCAAGGGCTAAAGATCAAAATCCAAGGTATGCAGAGCAATCTAGTCAAAGTAAGCAAGAGACTTAATCTAGACTTATGTGATATATGTTGTTGTCTAATTTCCAAATCTAACTACTCTGAGAAGGTACAAGCTTAGGATCTCCAATATCCAACTATCGAGTAGAATCTCAGATTTACATCCTTAAAGTTAAGAAACATATTAGAACTTAACAAGTTCTAATCCAAAATCATGTGACGACTATATAGTTTAAGTAAGCAAATCAATGACCTAATTTTATGAATATTTTACTCTCTTACCCAAATCTTGATTAAATAAATCAAGATTTAAGAATTTATAACTTAAACCCTATGTTGAGTTCAAGTCCCAAATTCTAGGTGATATTCTAACTAGGATTTAGGTTTCTCACTTAATACCCAATTTAAAGGTAAAGAATCATATAAGTTGAAAGATTCAGGAACTAAGATCTTAGCGAAAGGCTATTCTACTAATTATAAGATAAAATAATCAATCAAGAAATTGAGAATCTAAGATCTATATTCAAGCTTTAAGATAATTTCATTATCTTATTGATTGAATCATCCTATACCCACATGGAAGGTTTCAAAAGATTAAACAATCAATCATTAAAGAATTTCAATTGGAGGTGGTTTGATTCAAATTGAAGATCTAAGTCTAAGATTTAAGATCTAAAGTTTAATCACTTTAGACTTCTAATTAGGGTTTTGACTCAAAAGTTTATTAAGGTTAAGAATTTATAATTCCAAGTATTAGATTAACATTAAACCCATTTTGACCTTCTTAGGTTAATTAAGATCTAAGGGTCTGAGCTTTGGTCACTTTAGACCTTAAGCTAAGAATTTTACTTAGACAATTTCAATTTCTTTTCTTTTAACACTTAATTCTTAAGTTATCTTAACTGAACTTATTAATGAGATAACTGACTATTTCAATTATTAAATTTAATAAGTTTTAAGGTTAAATGATCTTTATAAGGAATGATTAAGATTTAAGTATCTTAATTAAGGAATCAATGAGACCTTATGAATTGGTGATTATTATTATTCTAGGATTTCAGAGAACATTTTCAATCTATGTTATAGTGGCTTACTGAAATTTTCAATCCTTAAAAGAACACTAAATCATATATTTGGTCAAAATGACCAAAATGCCCTTCTTAAGGCTAAAATTGGGGTTTTAGGGTTTTATTGTCTAAATTTGTTCTAATCTATTATAAAGCATTTCATATGACTAAATGAAGTGGGAAACACCTTCACTTTAAGTTTTGATGACCTAAATAGTCTTAATTAGCACTAATCACTTAATTAAACCACTTAGGTGATTAGTGAGATTAAGGCACTTTAGGGCAATCCAACCTTAAACTAGATTTTTACTAGGTTTAATATGACATTAGGAACCATCCCCACCTAAATCAGAGGCTTAATTAGGGTTTAATTTACTAACCCTTGATTAGGGTGATTAAGGGGTGATTAAGAAAATTAATTATCCAAAATTAATTTTAAGGATCTAGAATTGTTCCTTAGAGTACAAGGAGCAATCAGAGCCCTTAAACTCATAGATTGGAGGTTTAGATGATTTTATATGACTTATTTAAGAACAAAGAACTTTTGGCCAATATTTTTAAATCCAACCATTGGATCTGAAATTTTATTTTATATTCAGATCCCTTAAATTTTTCTGATTCAAATGGTATATTGGATCATACCATTTGGATCTGTATAGCTAAAGTTATTTAATTAATTTGTTTTGAATGTTTATTTAAATTAAAACTATAGGGTTTAATTAATTAAAATCGCAACCATTAAAAAAGCTATCCAATAATTCAATAATAACCGTGGCCCAAAATTAGAACCGCGCGGGTCACGGGTCGGCCCGGCCCAGAACCCGCGACTTCGTCTTCAACCTCTCGACGGGTCCCGAGCCCGTCGAATTTCAAAGCTGAAATTCTCGGCGCTCCGGCGACGGCAGGGGCTCAAATCGATCCCTACACGTTCACTGAGGCAAGACGCATCGATTGGACTAAGAATGGATCCCTCTGGATCGATGGGGTCTTACTCACCCGAGACGTTCTTCTGCGAGACGTCTCAGGTCGCCTGTGAGGGGAAAATTCTCCTCACAGGGACCTCGATTCGACGAGATTCTGATCCCTACACGCTCAGGGGGACTAGACGCGTCGAACCCCCAACCTATCTTAACCCGAGACGCAGCCAATCGCTGGGTCCTTACTCGGACTCAGCCATTGGCTCGCTGGCTAGCTCAGTCGATCGATACGATCAACTCGAGCTAGCTTAGCCCCAGGCGACAATCCCATTGGCTTCCTAGGTGACTTAGGTTGCTTAGGCGACAATCAAGGCTCATTCGATAGACAGGAATGGAAAGGAGCTTAAGGAAATATTAATGGCAGAAAGATGTACCTGAGGTCGAGGACACTGGGCTTGCCGAGGGGAATTGATGGGCGCTGAAGCTTCCTAGACAGTAGACGAAGCTCCACAGGGGGTCTGAACACTAGACGGACCCTTTATCAGTGGTTCTAGCCTTCTGAAAACACTGGGAGTTCGCCGAGGAAGGTGAGAGCTCTACGGGGTTCTAGCCGCCAATTGAGGGATCACAGTGAGCAAAGGGACTCACTGTGATTCTCTCAGGGTATTTATAGGCCCAGGGGCTATGGGGGTGGCTTCCAGAGCTTGGGTTGGGAGGAATGGCTCGACCCGAGGGGGTTCCCTCAATTTCCGAAATTGGGGATGGACCGGAGCTCAAGCTTGGCTGGGACTGCTCGGGAAGCAAGGGCAAGGCCGCAACGGTCTTCCTGACGTGGCACGGGAGTGGCAGACCGGCTGGAGGACGTGGCAGTACGGGAGGATTCGGCTATCGGGCGCGGGCTGGGGGAAGGAGACGATCCACAGTAGCGGGAGCTGCCGGAGCCGTCTGATGGATAGTTGGTTGACACGGAACGGTCCAGATCTTCCGACATCTAACGAACGATCGAGGATAAAAGATCAGTCGTTGGATCCAATCGGGGAATCTAACGGTTGATCGAATGTATTTACGGCGGATCGCTTAGATGCTGTCGGATCGGGATCTTGAAACTGCGGAATGGGGGAGATTAGATGGATTCATCCAACGGTGCGGGCCGTTGGATCAAGACTGCGGAACGGACGGCCCAGATGGGGCCCGCGGTTTGGGAAGGTGCCGACCGTTGGGGAAGGGTAGATTTGCAATTTGGAATTGTCTAAAACCCTAATTTGCAATTAAACCAATTTAAATTAAATCCAAAATGTGACTAAATGACCTCCAAAATTTCCCAAAATTTCACCCTTAGCTAATTTGGGAGTGGGGAACTAGAAAATGAAATCAGATTTCAATTTGGAGATCAAAATAATTTAGGTATTTTTTTCAGGGCTTAAAAATAGTCAAAAATACCAAATTTTCCAATTTAGCTCCGATTGATTTCAAACTTCTAGGTTTAGGTTTAAATGTCCCATTGAATCTAATGGAATCAAAATCAAACCTTGGTTTAGCTTAATTAATCTAGTTTTAGCTATGGTAACAACCTAAGATTGTTACAGATTCTAACTCCAAACTTCTAGATCGATATTTGGTTAAAGTTGCTTAGTTACTTAAGGATCACTAGGTGGGGTGATTGTATACACATATTGAATATGATGCAAGGGTAGAACTCACAACATTTAGTTTGATTACGCCACCCTAATGAAGCGATCTTCATTAGGAGGCACCATCCGATGATGATTTTGTATCTCGAACTAAGCATTATGCCACTAAACTAGCATATTTAGGTTGAGTTTTCTTTCTGTTATATTAGTATTTAGTCTTTATTTTATAATTAACTTTGCTGCAGCTATACTTAGAGGTATGTGCTTATTTCCTATTTTATTAAGTTATAGGCTTTTTATTTATAACTACCTTTCTATTTCATATGCATATGCTCCTTTAATGCTTGTTTTAAATATATAGTGTATGGTGATATCTAAATTAACATAATAAAATTGTAGCCTAAAATATGCTTAGACATTTTGTCCAATTAGATTTTTCTTTTATTTGTTGGGGCCCTATCATTGTGAAACTAATAATGGTAGACTCTGAGCTATTTGAGGTTGTGGAGCCTTCTGAAGACCGGATTCAGAAGGAGGTTCGAGCTGTTGAAAACCTTTAACTTTTCTTTTGGCATTATGAGGATGAGTGGTTTATTATATTTCATTTCTGCTCAATCTATTAAGTCATGTTATAATAATATATGGTTAACATTACTTTTTACTACTTTACTTATTCTGAGTTGAATGTTTAGTTTCTTATATTATAATGAATGGATGTTTATTATTTTGCTTCTGCACTCTATTTTCATGTAATTATCATTTAGTGGGAATACACATTGGAAATGGCAAAGTCTTTAATTATGATGGATTAGGATGAGTACATAATCTAATTATAAGTTAGGACATTGTCATTTAGGTGACCCCTCCATCGTAATCATGTTAACTTAATAGTTAACAGGACCACGGTGGGGTAGGGCTGCCACAGTTGGTATTCGATAACTCCATAAGGATTGGAATTTATATTTCCCTCTACCTAATGGATTGTTCTTCTTCTTCTTCATCACTAAATGAACACTTGAAACAACATCCATATAATTATGAGTATACCTCAGAATAAAGTAAGGAATGAGAAAAACTATAGTGAATACTAAAGTATAAATATCTAAATAATAATATATGCTCAACAAACTAAAGGGATTTAATGATAATTATAGGCATAAAAGATACTTAAGAATGACATTCATGAGTTACTTAAAAGAATTTGAGACCATTTGAAGATACGAATTTTAACTGGGACTAAAGCAAGGAAGATCTATAGAATGGGTGTCAAATGAAGGAGCTCAAGTATTAAATAAACTACTAAATGAAGGCACTTATAGAGGGCTTGATTTTCCCATTTTGACTAAGGAATGGCTCGCAAGGGTGAACCATATTTTTAGCACTTTGGAATGGCCAGATAATATTAAAGTAGATATAGTGTTATGTCTTCTAAGAGATCTCGCAAGAGGATCGTGGATTGACACTTACAAGAGTTTATCCAAGGAACTTCGAAAAGAGCATTGCAAACTCACTTACAAAGACTTTGTATTGCTTTTTCTACTAAGTATATAGGCTAAGGTCCTTATTGAGATAAGGATTCTGTTTTATGTTTCTTAGATTATAATAACTTCATGTTTAAAGAATAATGAAATATTGATGATGTTCTAAGTTCTTTTTCAATAAGACTAAGAATGCTAATTTTTATTTTCAGAAAATGAATCCCGCTACTTCTCCTAATAATACTCCAATTAATGGTGTCCCATCTTCTAATGATCCCCCAAATAATGTTGTTGCGATATCTAATGATTATAATGCGGATGAATCAATTTCTACGAGAAGTGTGATAAATACTTTGAACCAACAGGAACTAGCCATTCAAAAGCTGGTATCAGCTCTTCCATCCGTCAATGCCAGTACTTCATCTGCATCGCTAGTTGCACATACATTTAATCTCAATCGATCATCTGGTGATGGAATGTTACATAGTTTCTTAAGATTGAGGCCACCTACATTTGATGGAACCTTATCTCCCATAGATACAATAAAATGGTTAAAAATGATAGAGAAAAATTTGGTAAGTCTCAACTGTCCAAATTACCAAACTGTACAATTGGCCACACATCTGCTTCAAGGTGAGGCTAAACACTAGTGGGATAATATAAGAGGAACTCGTTTTGAAGAGTATGCATTAGAGGACATAGAATGGGATTGGTTTGTAGAAGCATTTAAAGAAACCTTTGTACCTCCGTCTTCAAAGAATATTATCAGTGATTTCTTATTAAAGCTAACTCAAGGTAGCCGATCAGTGGCAGACTAAGTAGCAGAATTCAGAAGATTGGCTCGTTTTACACCAAATCTAGTACCTACTGAAGAAGACAAGTGCTATCATTTCCAAAGTAGATTGTGTGAATCCATCAAGGATCATGTCATCCTATTCCAACTAACTAACTTTGAGAAGTTAGTAGAGATAGCAAGAGTGGTTGAGCACCACTAATCAGCAAAATAATTTAAGAGAAAAACATTTACTCCTTCCCATCAATATAAAAGTTTCAAGCACCACTGTCCCAATCAAGGGAGAGCCTATCAAATAGAGGCTAAGGAATCTGTCAAGCAGGACCAAGAATGTCCAAGGCCCCATCCCTATGGGAAGTGTTACCATTTTGATCGTCGATGTTTTACATGTGGTTGTCAGGGCCACCGATACGACCAACGTATTGCTTTCAGAATAATCGATGGAGTTGAAATTAATCATTCTTACCAAAATCAGGTATTCAGACCCACTCCTTTGAATAAGAGGGAGCCAAGGATAGCCTTAATGCCACCTCCATCAAAGATAACCAGACTCCTTCTAAGATTCAGATAAATACCTCTTGACCCTCAGTTCCAAATCAAGCAAGGGTTCAAGTAACAAGTAATAGACCTACTGGGACAGCCAGAGTATATATTCTTACTCCGATTCAAGCCACTGAAGATAATAACATAGTTTCAGGTACACATCTTTAATAATTCTTTACTTACTGCATTTTGATAATTATTAAATGCTTTTTCATTTAAATGGTTAATTAGGCACCATAATTATAGAAGAGAAGCCCTGTAGTGTATTATTTGATACTGAGGCTGGTCAGTCTCTCAACTCAGAATGTTTTGTTAACAATATGAAATTACCATATTACAAACTTGCCAAAACCTTAAATGTCAGACTTCCATGTGGAGCTCAACTAAGTGCCACTAAGTTTTATGACCACCAAGTACCTGTGAATAATAGATGACAGACTGTAAATACACGTCTGTGCTTGCACGCAAGTGTACGTGGTCTAAAGTAATAAGTGGAAAGTGTGACTTTCCGGGAATTTATCGAACCACAAAGAATTGGTTGATTTGGCACTAAAGTATATCTATTCTCACTAATGTTTAAGCTATAGTTTGTATTGGTTGGTTGGTCTAAAATTAGCACGAATATTCACTAAGTAAATAACAAGATTTAAAGAAATAGGAGAGTTGGGCCCATCCCACATGCAATGATATAATACTTGTGTAGATTTGTTTCTCAAGCTTTATCATTTAGTTTAATTAAAATCAAGTGCACATTATTGTCCTTTAGTCTAGCTCAAAGGCTTACAAGTTCAAATCTCGTGCATAAAATGAACTCACATTCGGTTCTACTTTAGCACAAAGATTCTTATAAGATTTATGATATTAAGGTTATTTTTTCCTTATTTAAGGAGAGTTTAAATTTCCTTAAATCTTAGGATCTAACAAGCATTGATTTTCCACTATGAGCATCACTTCACATCTCACATAGCTGAGATGAGAGAATCACATGTTGGGCTCAATGACTATGTCACTTAGTTCATGAGCACTCAACACTTCATTACTTAATCTCAATTATGTGGAGCTAAGGAGCTCATTTAGTCGGTCTTAGGGTCACTTGCATCAACTCTTAGATTGAGCTTAGGTTGAGGTGCATTGAGCTCAAGAACCTTCTCACATGGTTCTAAGCTTCTATGCACTCAAAATCTAGCATCCAACTTAAGGTGAGCTAAGGAGCATAAGACAATTAGATCTTGGATTTTCTTAGTTCTTTTCTCATAAACACATCAAGACTAATTTAGATGAAAATTTCTTAGTAAGGCATTAAAATCATAAATACATTATGCTTGAGGGAAAACACTCATACATCAATATTACATCATGCATCATGGGACTTCATCCCAACCCTCCCCAAGGGGAGTTTAGCTACTCATTACACAAGAAAATAAGGAAGACACATACATAGATAAAGACCCTTTCATGATCACTAAAAAGAAAATACAAGATTGAGTTTAGAAGATACTAGGAATGCTCCATAGAAGTTCTCCGGAATTCTTCTTCTCCTTCTAATTATCCTCTCCTTAGGTTGCTAGTGCTGCCTTTTTCCTCTTCTCCCTTTGCAAAATCTTGCCTTGCCACCCTTGGAGAGTTCTCTCTTCCTTTGGCTCTCCTCCTTACTTAGGGAATTTTTGCTAAAATTGTGAACCCTCCTCTAGTCAATAGGAGGGGTATTTATAAGATGGGGGGCTGCATGCTCCTCTCCTCTGTAAGCAACCAGTATTTTCATAAAAAATGCTGAATTCATCATTGCACTAATTTTTTATTTAGGGTGAGGTGACAATAATCTCATTTCTTTAGCCACAATATCACCTCAAAGCTTCCATTTTTTACAAAAATAGCTGCTGCTGCAAGAAATGATGGCTGGAGACAGTATTCAGGATAAAGGTCATGTCTCCAGCCGCATTAAATGCATTGTCTGGGAAAAATTTTGGCGGGCCGCTGCAGCGCGCTGTAGAGTGCTGCGGCATGCTTTAACATACCCTGGTCCCTAGCAATTTAGCCAAGTCCTCCGTTGTAGACCGCTGCAGTGCGCGACCGCGTGCTGTAGCGGGGAATTTCGCGAAAAACACTGTTCAATTAGTTCTTTTTCCAGATTTTATAGAGAGAAATATTTCTGCGGCAAACCGCTGCAGCGCGCGACCGCGCACTGTAGCGGTCAATTATAGAGAGAAATATTAAATTTTTTTTTTTTTTAGTATTGTTTGGGCTGCCTCCCAATAAGCGCTCCATTTAATGTCCTAAGCTAGACTCTTTTAAGATTAATATGATGGATCCGGCAGTTTCATTAGGCTAAGGATGTTCAAGTGAGCACATCCCTCTTGGTGGCTCAAACTCTGTTCATCCTCAACTACAATCGAAGGATCCCTTCTTTCAACTTCATAATTCATGGAGGGTTTTTTTTTTTCCTTTTCCCATCGCGTTTTTCTCTTCTTCACTCCTTCCTTGTTCTGGTTTTCATAGGAAGGAGTTGAGCTATGATCAGAATTCCATTCTTCCAATATTAGATCTTCAAGTACATCATCAACCCAAAGTCTTTCTTCTCTTACCCTTCTCATTACCTCATTTTACATCTTTTTTTTTAAATAAAGTGGGTTTAAGGTAAATTAATTCAGTTTTTTCTTTTACAATTGCGCTAATAAACCCATGACCCATATCAATAACAGCTTTCACACTCATTAGAAAGGGTCTCCCAAAGATAATCGTGGAATTCATATTCCATTGATCCCATTCACAAATCACAAAATCAGTTGGAACTATAAAACTTCCTAATTCGATTGCAATATTTTTCAGCATTCCAAGAGGGGTAAGAGATTCTAAATTGGCAAATTCCAAAATCATTGAGGTATATTCCATCCCTCCTACCTTTAGATGTTCATAAATATGGTGGGGCATAACATTGACCAAAGCACCTATATCACACAAGGGATCTATAAATACTTCATTTCTGATTATGCAGGGGATGCTCAACCTCCCTATGTCTTCACATTTAGCAGCTGTTAGCTTCTCACTCTCATTCCTAATTTTTTCTTTCCCTTCCTTTAGCATATAACTTGTTGTGCTCGTACTTTTAGTTTTAATTCCCCCGCACGTATCTTCCGAATGTATCACACTAACCAACTCCCTGGGGTTTATTTCGGTCGAACTAGGTAGGGCCCCTTGCTGCCGAGGGGTCAGCTACTTGGAGATTTGCCCCAATTGAGTCTCTATATTCCTCAGGGAAACCTCTATCCCTTGGATAGAAGCATCATGGCGCGTGATAGTTGCTTCTGTGCGGTGCATAAATTGGATTGTTTCTGCTTTGAAGGAGTTGAAGGCCCCTTCTAAATTGGGGTGATGATTATTGTTGTTATTTCCACTATGCATGCCTTGTTGATTGGATGAGCTTCCCCCATATTGATTTGCGTTATTATTATTGTTACTCCAATAGAAATTTGGATGAATTTTCCATCCAGGGTTGAACGTGTTGGAGTACGAGTTATTAATCGAGTTGTTGTTTCTCAGGTAGTTTACTTGTTCAATGTTAGTTTGTACAAAAGGGTTATTTAGATTGCAATTTTCACTATTATGCTTACCCCCGCACAAATCACAATGCACCTCAAGAACAACATTGACATTCATTCTTTCTATTTTTTTATTTAAGGCATGTTTTTCCTGTTGTAATATCATTATTTGATCGGACTCATTTACCTTTAAAGCTTCCTTTTTTAACCTTTTAGAAGGCCATTGGTAAGCGTTGTTTGCCATTTCTTCCAAGAGGAAATAGGCTTCCTCTTGGGTTTTTCCACTAATGGATCCCCTGGCTGCTGCATCAATGAGTGTCCTCATCGGAGCGTTCAAACCAATATAAAAGGTTTGCACTTGCATCTAGAGAGGGAACCCATGATGCGGGCAACGTCTGAGGTACTCCTTAAAGCATTCCCACCCATCATAGAGAGTCTCACCATCAATCTGAGTAAAGTTGGTGATCTCAATTCTCAACCGTGCAGTTTTAGCCGGAGGGAAGTATTTGGCTAAGAATTTCTTAGCCAAATCATCCCAAGTACGGATAGAATCGCTCGGTAAAGAGCTGAGCCAACGATTGGCTCTATCTCTCAGTGAAAAAGGAAATAGCCTCAATTTAACTGCGTCGTCGGAGACACCGTTAAACTTGAAGGTATCACATATTTCAAGGAAGGTTGAAATATGTGAATTTGGATCTTTAGTGGCTAATCCTCCAAACTGATGATTTTGTACCATACTCAGCGTAGAGGGTTTGATTTCAAAATTATGGGCTTCTATATTCAGCCTTACAATCGCATGGGAAATGCCCCTAATAGTGGGTAGTGTATAATCTCTAAGTGCTTTACCCCTAGGCTCTTCTAAGTTTTCCGTGAAAGCGTCCATCACAATTTGTTGGTTTGATAAGTTTCGTTCTCGCCTAGCTTGTAAGTATGTTCATTCTATTTCAGGATCAAACAGATATTTAGTACAGACTCTTTTACTCATACAAGTTTCAATAAAGCTTATCAAGAACGATTTAGTAATATAGATAAAATAGATATATTTTGGAAAGGAAAATAAACAAAAAGAAATATAAAATGTTACCTTGATAATTATATTAGACAATATAAAGCAAAAAGAAATAAAATCAAATGCTTAAATCTCTAGCTACTTAAAGATTATATTTAGTTCAAATCAAAAACCAATTCCCCGAAAACGGTGCCAAAAACTTGGCAGACTGTAAATACACGTCTGCGCTTGCACGCAAGTGTACGTGGTTTGAAGTAATAAGTGGAAAGTGTGACTTTCTGGGAATTTATCGAACCACAGAGAATTGGTTGATTTGGCACTAAAATATATCTATTCTCACTAATGTTTAAGCTATAGTTTGTACTGGTTGGTTGGTCTAAAATTAGCACAAAAATTCACTAAGTAAATAACAAGATTTAAAGAAAGAGAAGAGTTGGGACCATCCCACATGCAATAATATAATACTTGTCTAGATTTGTTTATCAAGCTTTATCATTTAGTTTAATTGAAATCAAGTGCACATTATTGTCCTTTAGTCTAGCTCAAAGGCTTACAAGTTCAAATCTCGTGCACAAAATGAACTCACATTCGATTCTACTTTAGCACAAAGATTCTTGTAAGATTCTTGAGAATTAAAGTTAATTAATTTTCTCCTTATTTAAGGAGAGTTTAAATTTTCTTAAATCTCCAGATCTCACAAGCATTGATTTTCCACTACGAGCATCACTTCACATCTCACATAGTTGAGATGAGAGATTCACATGTTGGGCTCAATGACTATGTCACTTAGTTCATGAGCACTCAACACTTCATTTCTCAATCTCAATTATGTGGAGCTAAGGAGCTCAATTAGTGGGTCTTAGCATCACTTGCATCAACTCTTTGATTGAGCTTAGATTGAGGTGCATTGAGCTTAAGATTCTTCTCACATGGTTCTAAGCTTTCATGCACTCAAAATCTAACATCCAACCTAAGGTGAGCTAAGGAGAACAAGACAATTAGATCTAAGATTTTTAGTTCTTTTCTTATAAAAATATCAAGACTAATTAGATAGAAATTTCTTAGTAAAGCATTTAAATCACAATTTTATTATGCTTGAGGGAAAACATTCACACATTAATATTACATCATGCAAAATAGGACTTCATCCCAACCCTCCCCAAGGGGAGTTTAGCTACTCATTACACAAGAAAATAAGGAGAACACATACATAGCAAAAGACCCTTTCATGGTCACTAAAAAAAATACAAGATTAAGTTTAAAAGATACTAGGAACACTGCGTAGAAGTTCTCCGGGATTCTTCTTCTCCTTCTAATTACCTTCTCCTTAGAATGCTAGTGCTGCCTTTTTCCTCTTCTCCCCTTGCAAAAGCTTGCCTTGCCACCCTTGGGGAGTTCACTCTTCCTTTGGCTCTACTCCTTACTTATGGAATTCTTGCTAACATTGTGAACCCTCCTCTAGTCAAGAGGAGGGGTATTTATTGGAAGGGGGGGCTGCATGCTCCTCCTCATAAGCAACCAGATTTTCCATTAAAAATGCTGAATTCATCATTGCAATAATTTTTAATTTGGGGTGAGGTGATAATAATCTCATTTTTTTAGCCACACATCACCTCAAAGCTTTACAAAAACGGCTGCTGCAGGATATGATGGCTGGAGACAACATTCAGGATAGAGGTCATGTCTCCAGCCGCATTAAATGCACTGACTGGGAAAAAATTTGGCGGGTCGCTGCAGCGCGCTGTAGCGCACTATAGCACCATGTGCTGCATGCTTAGCATACCTTAGTTCCAAGCAATTTTTAGCCAAGTCCTCCGCTATAGACCGCTGCAGCGCGCGACCGCGCTGTAGCGGAGAATTCCGCGAAGAACAATATTCATTTAATCCTTTTTCCCGATTGTATAGAGAAATATGTCCGCGGCAGACCGCTGTAGCGCGCGACCGCGCGCAGAGTAGCGGGGAATTCCGCAAAAAAACACTGTTCAATTAGTTTGGGCAGCCCGAATTACTTAGCCAAGTCTTCCACAGTAGACCGCTGCAACGCGCGACCGCGCGCTGTAGCGGAGAATTTCACAAAAAATACTATTCAATTAGTTGGGCGGCCCGAATTATTTAGTCAAGTCTTCCGCGATACACCGCTGCAGCACGCGACCGCGCTCTATAGCGATGAATTCCGCATAAAACACTATTCAATTAGTTGAGCCCCATTTAATAATCATAAATATTTTCGCGATACACCGCTGCAGCTCGCGACCGCGCACTGTAGCGGTGAATTCCGCAGAAAACATTATTCAATTAATTAGGGGCCTGTTTAATATGGTTTAAATGTTTCCGCTGCAGCCCGCTGCGGCACGCGACCGCGCGCTGCAGCGCGCTGTAGCGGAATGCTTTGTTATATTTTTAATAAAATTGCAGAAATGCCCTAGAGCTCCTTTGGATTCCATTTCCTGAAAAAGATATAGAAATTTGATTTAGGAACAGATAAAAAATATCTTAAATAAATGAATTTTCCTCTTTATTTTATGGATTCATCACACCCCCACACTTAAATTCTTGCTCGTCCTCGAGTAAGCTCAAAATAATAATTTTTTTCTGTATTTGAATGGTTGAAAATCACAATGATGTATTTGAAATAAGTATAAGTGAAAATATGTGTATGGCAACAAAAAATAAAATGAATATTGTAGCAATCTTAATGTTTTTAATTGAGTCACTAAGGTGGTAAGTCACTAAAATCTCCAAATGTTTGAATTATTTAATGTTTGAAAATAGGTGATGGGTTCCATATATTTTGAATTTGTAGACTAAAGACATGATTTAGAGATTCTTAGAGTTGTGTCATATGTGCTCCTTCTTATAAATCACAAAAATGAAAAAGTTTAAGGAGAGATATTTTTCTTCATCTTTTCTTATTTTGATCACTTGGGAGAGATATTTTTCATCATCTCTTTTTCATAAATATTTTTTTCTTTTCATCCTTAGGGAGAGATATTTTTCTTCATCCCTAACATCTTTGTGATCATGAAGTCTTACGGGAGCTTAGCACACTCCATTCAGAATATATTCCATATTCTTTTAGTTTAAGTCCTATGCCTTTTCTCACACTTAGCTCAAGCATTTATTTAAATTTTTAGAAATTTAGATTTTCCTACATTCATTCCTCAATCTCACATTTGATTGCATAATAATTCATTTAATCAATTTTTTTGCTAATCATTCTTTTACTTATATATCATTTGATTTTTGCAATTTTTTGTGAGTTTCATTTCTTTTAAAAAATTCAGAAAAAAAATGTCCTTTAAGAATAACTCAAGAAGTGCGAGAATATGAAAATTCATAAATTACAATCTCAAAAAAAAACAAACTACAATAAGGATAAAAAAAAAATGAAAAAGAACAAATACAACATAGTTAATTTTCCTTATTCTCATCATCGTCTTCCTCCGACACATACACTGTCTCGGTGGGGTAGTGCATCTCTGGTATGGGTGCACCGATGGGAGGCCGTGGCAACATGGAAGCGTCCGGTCCGCCGTGCAAATTCCAATCATCAAACAGCATCCCGAGGGCTTCATGAAATTCTGATTGGAACTGGCGCTGTTAGGCGTATTCCTGTTTGAAAAGTCCCATATCGGTAGCTAAAGATTTACTAAGCTCTGTGTTTTGATTGTGGAGGCACATTAAGAGTTGGTTCGTGAGACGCGAATCAGAAAGTGCAGACGCTTTCGCCCTATGGCTCCTTCTTTTCTTGGGCAATTTCCATTCACTTGCCCGGACGTTAAGGTTTGAGGGGTGCAGGGCAACGCTGGGAGGAACAATGGTATCGGAGGAGAGGATCTTAACCCCTTGGGCTTCGCATAACCCAGAAATCAAAGACCCGAAGGCCAATGCTGCGCATGAACCTTTGAGAGCTTTCCAAAGCTACTCAAAGATAATGTTTGAGATGCGGATTTCGCCTGCCCTAACCAATGAGCACAGAAGGAGAGCTCGGGCACGGGTCACTTCAGTTAAGTGACTCGAGGGCATGACATAGCTAGAAATTAAGACTAGCCAAGCACTACTCGTCTCCGTTAATTCGGAGCGAGGAATGTTGGCGAGTCCCCCTTCCCACTCAGTGTCATTATTGACGATCTCCGCAACAATAGCGAGGGGTTGAAGCGAGAGTCAAAGAGGTTAGAGTATGAACAAGAGCTTACCTCCGCCAACCCATAGAATTGCTCAATTTGAGCAATTCCTATGATGACACCCTTTCCCCGGCAGAAAATCTGCTGCCCTGATGCGTCTATTGCGCTTGCATACACTTCTTGGACAATTGTCGTGTATGTGGGAGCTCTCTTGGTCACAAACTCATGCCATCCTCTAGGATTGACCTAATCATGAGGGACAGGATAGGCAATGCTGAAGTTTAGCTCCGGGATCAACTTCCGTTGGGAAGTGATAAAGGTGAAACGGTGCTCAGCCTCCACCGAGGAGAACCTCTTCGAGTTGAAAGTACCTCCGGATGAGGAAGCTCCAACAGAAGATCAAGAGAATGAAGAACATGAAGAGAAGGTGCAAGGATAACCCCCCCCCCCCCCATTCCCTCCTTATTTATAGCCAAAAAATTCTAAGCAAGAGAAGATGGTCAAATGGTCTTCCCCATACTATTAATGTGGTGACCATGTGAAGGGGGGGGGGGCAGCTTTTTCAGCAACTTTTTGACTGCCTTGGGAACCCAAAGGTCATGACTTGTTGACTGTATTTTCCCAAGGTAGAAAATCTGGGCAAACCGCGGCAAACCGCTGCAGCGCGCGATAGCCCGCTGTAGCGTGCGATCACGGGTTACGGTGCGCCTGGGCGGAAAATGATTCCGTGCGCTTTATGCATGAAACACCCGCAGCAACACACTATCGCGGAGGTTTCGCTGTAGCGCGCTATCGCGGTATTTCCGCGGCAGCGCGCTATTGCGGGAATTCCGCGGTAGCACGCTGTAGCGACCAAAAAATATTAATTTATTTTTTTTTAGTATTGTTTGGGTTGCCTCCCAATAAGCGCTCCATTTAACGTCCTAAGCTAGACTCTTTTAAGATTAATATGATGAATCCGACAGTTTCATTAAGCTAAGGATGTTCAAGTGAGCACATCCCTCTTGGTGGCTCAAACTCTGTTCATCCTCAACCACAATCGAAGGATCCCTCCTTTCAACTTCATAATTCATGGGGTTTTTTTTTTCATTTTTCCCCGTCGCATTTTTCTCTTCTTCACTACTTCATTGCTCTGGTTTTCATAGGAAGGAGCTGAGCTATGATCAGAATTCCTTTCTTCCAATATTAAATTTTCAAGTACATCATCAACCCAAAGTCTTTCTTCTCTTACCCTTCTCATCACCTCATTTTCCATCTTTTTTTCTTAAATAAAATGGGTTTAAGGTCAATTAATTCAATTTTTCCTTTTACAATTGCACTCATAAACCCACGACCCACATCAATAACAGCTTTCACACACATTAGAAAGGATCTCCCAAAGATAATCGTGGAATTCTTATTCCATTGATCCCATTCACAAATTACAAAATCAGTTGGAACTATAAAACTTCCTAATTCGACTATAATATTTTTAATCATTCTAAGAGGGGTAAGAGATTCTAAATTAGCAAATTCCAAAATCATTAAGGTATATTCCATCCCTCCTACCTTTAGATGTACATAAATATGGTAGGGCATAACATTGACCGAAGCACCTAGATCACACAAGAGATCTATAAGTACTTCATTTCTGATTATGCAGGGGATGCTCAACCTCCCTAGGTCGTCACATTTAGGAGTTGTTAGCTTCTCACTCTCATTCCCAATTTTTTTTTCCATTCCTTTAGCATATAACTTGTTGTGCTCGTACTTTCAGTTTTAATTCCCCCACATGTATCTTCCGAATGTATCACACTAACCAACTCCCTGGGGTTTGTTTCAGTCGAACTGGATAAGGCCCCTTGCTGCCGAGAGGTCAGCTGCTTGGAGATCTGCCCCAATTGAGTCTCTATATTCCTCAGGGAAACCTCTATCCCTTGGATAGAAGCATCATGGCACGTGATAGTCGCTTCTGTGCGGCGCATAAATTGGATTGTTTCTGCTTTGAAAGAGTTGAAGGCCCCTTCTAAATTGGGGTGATGATTATTGTTGTTATTTCCACTATGCATGCCTTGTTGATTGGATGAGCTTCCCCCATATTGATTTGCGTTATTATTATTATTACTCCAAGAGAAATTTGGATGGATTTTCCATCCAGGGTTGTACGTGTTAGAGTACGGGTTATTAATCGAGTTGTTGTTTCTCAGGTAGTTTACTTGTTCAGTGTTAGTTTGTAAAAAAGGGTTATTTAGATTGTAATTTTCACTATTATGCTTACCCGCGCACAAATCACAATGCACCTAAAGAACAACATTGACATTCATTCTTTCTATTTTTTCATTTAAGGCATGTATTTTCTATTGTAACATCATTATTTGATCGGACTCATTTACCTTTAAAGCTTCCTTTTTTAACCTTTCAGAAGGCCATTGGTAAGCGTTGTTTGCCATTTCATCCAAGAGGTCATAGGCTTCCTCTTGGGTTTTTCCACTAATGGATCCCCCGGCTGCTGCATCAATGAGTGTCCTCGTCGAAGCATTCAAACCATTATCAAAGGTTTGCACTTGCATCCAGAGAGGGAACCCATGATACGGGCAACGTCTAAGGTACTCCTTAAAGCGTTCCCACCCATCATAGAGAGTCTCACATTCCATCTGAGTAAAGTTAGTGATCTCAATTCTCAATCGTGCAGTTTTAGCTGGAGGGAAGTATTTGGCTAAGAATTTCTAGCCAAATCATCCCAAGTACGGATAGAATCGCTCGGTAAAGAGCTGAGCCAACTCTTGGCTCTATCTCTCAGTGAAAAAGGAAATAGCCTCAATTTAACTGCGTCGTCGGAGACGCCATTAAACTTGAAGGTATCACATATTTCAAGGAAGGTTGAAATATGTGAATTTGGATCTTCAGTGGCTAATCCTCCAAACTGATTATTTTGTACCATACTCAGCGTAGAGGGTTTGATTTCAAAATTATGGGCTTCTATATTCAGCCTTACAATCGCATAGGGAATGCTCCTAATAGTGGGTAGTGCATAATCTCTAAGTGCTTTACCCCTAGGTTCTTCTAAATTTTCCATGAAAGTGTCCATCACAATTTGTTGGTTTGATAAGTTTCGTTCTTGCCTAACTTGTAAGTATGTTTGCTCTATTTTAGGATCAAACAGATATTCAGTACAGACTCTTTTACTCGTACAAGTTTCAATAAAGCTTATCAAGAACGATTTAACAATACAGATAATATATATATTTTTTGGAAATGAAAATAAACAAAAAGAAATATAAAATGTTACCTTGATAATTACACTAGACAATATAAAGCAAGAAGAAATAAAATCAAATGCTTAAATCTCTAGCTACTTAAAGATTATCTTTAGTTGAAATCAAAAACCAATTCCCCGGCAACGGCGCCAAGAACTTAACAGACTGTAAATACACGTCTGCGCTTGCACGCAAGTGTACGTGGTCTGAAGTAATAAGTGGAAAGTGTGACTTTCCGGGAATTTATCGAACCACAGAAAATTGGTTGATTTGGCACTTTTGTATATCTATTCTCACTAATGTTTAAGCTATAGTTTGTATTGGTTGGTTGGTCTAAAATTAGCACGAATATTCACTAAGTAAATAACAATATTTAAAGAAAGAGGAGAGTTGGGACCATCCCACATGCAATGATATAATACTTGTCTAGAATTGTTTCTCAAGCTTTATCATTTAGTTTAATTGAAATCAAGTGCACAGTATTGTCCTTTAGTCTAGCTCAAAGGCTTACAAGTTCAAATCTCGTGCACAAAATGAACTCACATTCGGTTCTACTTTAGCACAAAGATTCTTATAAGATCCTTGAGAATTAAAGTTAAATCATTTTCTCCTTATTTAAGGAGAGTTTAAATTTTCTTAAATCTCAAGATCTCACAAGCATTAATTTTCCACTACGAGCATCACTTCGCATCTCACATAGTTGAGATGAGAGATTCACATGTTGGGCTCAATGACTATGTCACTTAGTTCATGAGCACTCAACATTTCATTTCTTAATCTCAATTATGTTGAGCTAAGGAGCTCAAGTAGTGGGTCTTAGCATCACTTGCATCAACTCTTTGGTTGAGCTTAGATTGAGGTGCATTGAGCTCAAGATCCTTCTCACATGGTTCTAAGCTTTCATGCACTCAAAATCTAGCATCCAACCTAAGGTGAGCTAAGGAGCACAAGATAATTAGATCTTGAATTTTTTAGTTCTTTTCTTATAAAAATATCAAAACTAATTAGATAGAAATTTCTTAGTAAGGCATTTAAATCACAATTTCATTATGCTTGAGGGAAAACATTCACATATTAATATTACATCATGCAAAATGGGACTTCATCCCAACCCTCCCCAAGGGGAGTTTAGCTACTCATTACACAAGAAAATAAAGAAAATACATATATAACAAAAGACCCTTTCATGGTCACTAAAAAGAAAATACAAGATTGAGTTTAGAAGATACTAGGAACACTCCGTAGAAGTTCTCCGGAATTCTTCTTCTCCTTCTAATTACCTTCTCCTTAGAATGCTAGTGCTACCTTCTTCCTCTTCTCCCCTTGCAAAAGCTTGCCTTGCCACCCTTGGGGAGTTCACTCTTCCTTTGGCTCTCCTCCTTACTTAGGGAATTCTTGCTAAAATTGTGAACCCTCCTCTAGTCAAGAGGAGGGGTATTTATAGGAAGGGGGGGCTGCATGCTCCTCCTCATAAGCAACCAAATTTTCCATTAAAAATGTTGAATTCATAATTGCAATAATTTTTAATTTGGGGTGAGGTGACAATAATCTCATTTTTTTAGCCACACATCACCTCAAAGCTTTACAAAAATGGCTGCTGCAGAATATGATGGCTAGAGACAACATTCAGGATAGAGGTCATGTCTCCAGCCGCATTAAATTCACTGACTGGGAAAAAATTCGGCAGGTCGCTACAGCGCGCTGGAGCGCCCTGTGCTGCATGCCTTAGCATAACTTGGTTCCAAGCGATTTTTAGCCAAGTCTTCCGCGGCAGACCGCTGCAGCGTGCGACCGCGCGCTGTAGCTGGGAATTCCGCAAAAAATACTATTCAATTAGTTGGGCGTCCTGAATTATTTAGCCAAGTCTTCCGCGATACACCGCTGCAGCGCGCGACCGCAAGCTGTAGCGGTGAATTCTGCAGAAAACACTATTCAATTAGTTGAGCCCCATTTAATAATCATAAATATTTTCGCGATACACCGTTGTAGCGCGCGACCGCACGCTGTAGCGGTGAATTCCGCAGAAAGTACTGTTCAAATAGTTGAGCCCCCATTTAATAATCATAAATATTTCCGCGATCATCCGCTGCAACGCGCGACCGCGCGCTGTAGCGGTGAATTCCGCAGAAAATACTATTCAATTAGTTAGGGGCCTGTTTAATATAGTTTAAATGTTTCCGCTGCATCCCGCTGCGGCACGCAACTACGCGCTGTAGCAAAATTCTTTGTTATATTTTTAATAAAATTGCAGAAATGCCCTAGAGCTCCTTTGGATTCCATTTCCTAAAAAAGATATAGAAATTTGATTTAGGAATAGTAAAAAATATCTTAAATAAATGAATTTTCCCCTTTATTTTAGATGGAATTTATGGATTCATCAATAGACCCTTTCAGGCTAAGTTGATAATACTACATATTACGAATTTTGATATTATACTAGGCAAAAATTGACTTAGTATGCATAACGCCACTATAGATTGCCAAAAGAAGAAGATTATTCTTCAGTCATCTGGTATCTTAGAAACCTTTGTGGGAAGATTTAGCACCCAAGTTTCTTTAATAAATGTACTCCAAGCAGAAAAGTTAGTAAGTAAAGGCTGTATGGCATTTCTAGTAACCATGATGGGAAACAGTAAAAGAGAAGTTTCTATTGCTGATATTAAAGTAGTTAAGGAATACACGGATATATTTCCTGAAAGATTACCTGGACTGCCACTTGAAAGAGAAATAGAATTTGCTATTAACCTAGTTTTGGGTACTCAACCATTATCAAAAGCACCATATAGGATGGCTCCTAAAGAACTCCAAAAATTGAATGGACAGTTGAAAGAATTTTTGGGTAAAGGTTTTATAAAACCTAGTATGTCCCCTTGGGGAGCCCTAGTGTTGTTCGTCAAAAAGAAGGATGGGTCTATACAAATGTGCATAGACTATAGAGAACTAAACAAAGTAACCATTATAAATAAGTATCCTCTTCCACGGATCGATAAGTTATTTGATCAGTTATCGGATGCAATTGTATTCTCAAAGATTGACTTGAGATCTGGATATCATCAATTGAAAGTGAAAGACACAGATATTGAGAAGATAATATTTCGTACTCACTATGGGCATTATGAATTTCTAGTAATGTCCTTTAGCCTCACTAATGTACCCTCAGTCTTTATGGACTTAATGCAGAGAATTTTGAGACCATATATAGATAAATTTGTTATAATCTTTTGTAACAACCCAAGGTTGTTACCCAGCTTAATTTTAGCATAATCATAGCATAATTATCATTCTATTAAGTTCATCGAGTCATTAGAACCAAACTCTGAAGGTTTGGAGGAATTCAGAGCTAAATCAAATATTTTGGATTATTTTAATATTTAATTAATTAGAATATTGAGGTATTTATTTTGACCTTGAAATCAAAATCTGCCTTCGCCATTGCGATCGTCACCCCCAAATTAGCTAGGGGTGATGTTTTGGACGCGTTTGGAGGTCGTCGAATTTTCGTCAATATTTTAATATAATTAAATACGCCAAAATATAGAATAATTAAATATTCGTGGAAATCGAAATCCGACTTCACCGTTGAATTCCTCACCCCCAAATTAGCTAGGGGTGAATTTTTGAGATTTTTTGGAGTGCATTTCAAAATTTTGGAATTTTAAATAATTAAGGGAAATAATTAAGCAATTATCTGATCCTTAATTTGCAATTTCTCTCCCTCTCTCTCCTAGTTGGCACTTAGATTTTGGCTGGCCATCTCCTTCATTTGGCTGGCCACTCCTCTCACCTCCTTCCCTCCAATGCTTTGATGTGAGGCTACATCATCATCCCCTCATCCTAGCTCCCTAGCCTCTCTAGCTTATGATGGCTCCCTACCCTCCCTCTCCTCCTTTAAAAGGAGAGTTCAGCCTTCCTCTTTTGGCTTGCTGAAAAATTTCATCACTTCCTTCCACCATTGATGCTCTAGTGCTGAAGAAGAAGAGGTTCAGCTCTCTACCTCCAAAGCTTTTGAAGAAGACAAAGTTCTCTCCCTCCCCTCTCAAGAACTAAAGGTACCTCTTTGCTCCTCTCATTATCTTTCTCATACTATTATAATGTTGGAATGTAGCTTTGGAAGCTCATAAGCATGTATGAAAGCTATTATGACTCTAAAAAGCTTCACAAAAATCTGCTCTGTTTTCTTCTATTTTGCACACCCTATCATTCATCCATATTTTTTGTATAGTTAGGATACTCCGTTTGTGCCAATTTTACTGTCGATGGAAGAGTATCAGAAATACATTTCCATTGATATATGGAACCGCTCATGGAACGTTCTAGATTGGGACTAATTGAGCTCGAAAATAGGCCTTCTAGTTTTCATCCCGACGAAAATCACCGTCTGGCGCTGCAGCGCGCTGCCGCGCTAGAAATGGCAAAATAGGCCGCTACAGCGCGCCGCAGCGCGCTGCAGCGGGCTGCAGCGGGATTTCAGCATCACATATAAAAACATTAATTAAACTATTTAAACAGTAAAATTGCAAAATGGACCGCTCCAGCGTGCCGTAGCGCGCTGCAGCGGGCTGTAGCGGAAATATTTGGGAAACTTAGGAAAATATGAAAATGAATTAATTAAACATTGATTTTGCAAATTGAACCGCTGCAGCGTGCCATAGCGCACCGCAGCGGACTGTAGCAGGCCGCAGCGCAGCCCGCACAAAAAGTGCTACCGCGCGGAAAGCGCTCCAGCGCGCTGTAGCGCCCAAACTTGCAAAATTTCTCAGAATTTCAGAAAACTGCCTAGGTTTTGTAATAGGTGCCCAGTTTTGGTTGAAATGGCCAAAATTTCACTATTTTTGTATTTTAAGGTCCCTAGGACCCTAGTGGGGCTAAGTTATATCAAATTGAACATTGCATAAAATTCTATATTAAAATTAAATTTGAAACTTTGCCATTTTTAATGTGCTCAACAATCTACTATGTACTTTAAATGTATGTCATGTCAAATGCTAAGTAATATGATCCTTAAAAGCATGTATCAAATAGGTAAACCTTAATAACTTAAATGGCATGAAACTTAGATCTTTTAGACTTATGATTAAGTGCTAATCCCTTTGCTTGTTTTAGGATTTGATTAGCATTAATCACCTTTTTTATTTTATGTCATCTTCTATTTGTATGCTTTTATAATTTTTAGGATGTATATTAGAGAACCTTAACAATTATATGGACTCTTAAATGTGCTTAGTGGTCATTAAACTAAACTTGAACATAAGAATCTTTGTAACTTAATTAAGTAGATGATACTTAATCCAAACCTAAGTTTGACATCAATAATACACTAATAATATATTGATTTGTCATTGACCTTTAAATTAACCTTTAGTCTTAATGATAGGAAGGTTAGGGGTTAAGCCCTAACTTATCTTGATTAAGATCTAAACTTTAATCACTTAATCAATTAGTTTGATTGAAAGATAATCTAGTTTACATTGTTCCAATAATGCATATGATTTGATATTGATCTTAAATCATTGAATTAGAAATGCTAAAGTTAATATTGAATATATGTGATTATACCATCTGAATCGAAACTTTAGATCTTTGATTTTCTCTTTTATAAGACTATTAGTATAAAATGGATAATAAAATTGTAAGGATTTATGAAATGATCTAACTCTAATAAGATCTTTGATTTTATCCCATAATTGTAGAATAGAAAGGGGATCAGATGAATTTTAATCATCTGACCTAACCACTTTAACCTAAGTCTAATAAGTAAACCCTAAGGAGTAGAAAAGTGAGGCCTTAATGGTCTTACTTTAGGATCGTCTTGAAATGTTTAAAGACTTTAATTATTGATACATTGAGGTAGGAAAAACTTTTGCAATTTATTGAGGTAGGAATCTTAGATGATCCTTCATAACTTTTCAAATTAAACTTGATACCTTATGGTAGGGACCACCTAAAGTACTTAAATTGGGACTCATTCCTTGTGGTAGCAACCTATATTGAGTGATCCTTGATCATATCCTTGGAGCCTTGTGTAGGACTCACCCATTTAGAGTAAGGAATAATACATTTGATAAATTCTTGTGATTAAATAGAGTTGTCTAAGCCCAGGTCATTAATTGGTGTAGTATGGTATACCCATAATACTGAATTATTTCAGTAGTATCCAGGAATGGTTGAGTCACTCTAAGTGAGATTTATTTTTATGTTATCCTGCAAGCTTAGGCGGATATAACCTCGCTCAGAGTAAATCAATTAATCCTAAGAGTGTTATAAATAGGGAGTCATTCCTTAGCTTGATTAAAATATAAATCGCCATTAGGTGATGCTTCCTAGCGAAGATCGCTTCAATAGGTGTTGCTTAAACAAACTAAGTAATTCGAGTCACCTTCTTTAGAACACTAAGTGTGATTGTGAGTTGGGCATCTTAATAACTTAGCTTGAGATACAAATCGCCATCGGGTGATACCTCTTATCGAAGATCGCTTCGTTAGGGTGGCTTAATCAAATTAAGTGTTAAGGGCCACCTTTCTTGCAGTCATGCTAAATATGTGTATACGATCATCCCATCTAATGATCTTTAAGTAAATTCTCAACTTTAGCTAATTATCGAGCTAGAACTTAAGAGTTAGAATCATTTTAATAGGATTCTGCATAATGGAGACCTATAATTCATTATCGGATTCCAAAATAGTTTCTATATTCTTTTTGATTTATTTCATGTAGCTTAGAAGTATGAGCATGAGCATAGACATGATGTTGAGTATCGGTGATGACATATTAGTAACAGTGATAATTTATGGGTTACAGAATATTGCATACATTGACTAGGAAATTTCAGGATGCATCGGCATCGCAGTTCCCAACTGGATGTATGTATACATTGGACCAACGACTCATAACAGTTCAGTGATATTTTAGTTGCATATTAGTGGAATACAGTATTGTGGCATATTCAGATGCACAGTTTCAGTGACATACAGCATAATTTACACATGATTACTCAGTTTTAGATACAGTACTATTTTGATTTACTTATAGTATTCAGTTACAGTTCAGTTTTACTTTACTTTGTTGTAGTTTTGTACAATGTTATACAGTTTTATACAGTTTTATGCTTTCAATTACCTTTACCGTTTTGTGCAAATTTACTCATATTATGTAAATGTTAAATGAATAACTAGAACTGTTAGATTAGTTTTAATGTGTTAGACTTATTATCTAACACGAGGTACTTTTGAGATCCAGCAATTTGCTAGATCCTAAGCAATATGTTGAGTCAGGCCAGGAGGACACCCAGGAGATTTAGGAGGAGCCAGTGAAGCATTAGCGGATGCTCCTCCAGTTTTATTTTCTGCTTAGTATTTTCAGTTCGGTACTTAGTTTTATGTTTAGTTCAGTAAACTGTTTGTAATAATTCTGGATATATTTTCTTTTCTTTTCTGAGATGAATATTTTCATACAGCTTCTATGATGAATGTTTTCTGGATATTTGCTTTAAGCTTCTGCACTCTGTTATATACTACTTATACTTAGTATTGTGATGTGATTAGCATGCTGGAAATGCTGATATATTATACATATATTGGATTCCCATTGTATCCTAAATCCAATGTATGTATTTGTCTAATACTTAGGATAAGGATACTACTCTTATCTTAAGTATTAGCTCTCAACCCTACTTGAGGTTGAGTCAGCAGCCCTCCAGATGGGATTAGTTTTCTGCTATTTTGGGGAGACGGGTTATTCCTCCCGAGTGGTGCACCGCTCCCACCGATATGAAACTACTTAGTTCTTCTGTGCGCGCGGCAATGGGGCGGGGTGCTACATCTTTATTGATGATATTCTCATATATTCGAAATCCCAGAAAGAACACGAGGAACATATAAGATTAGTTTTGGAGGTTCTGTGAGAGAATGAACTATATGTTAAGTTTTCAAAATATGAGTTTTTGTTAAGCTCTGTATCTTTATTGGGGCATGTGGTAGATGCCCAAGGTATTCGTATTGATCAAAACAAAATTAGCGCCATCCAAGGTTGGGTTCAACCTAAATCCATGACAGAGATACATAGTTTTTTGGGACTAGCCGAATATTATCGTAAGTTTGTTAAGGGTTTCTCCCAGACTGCTTCTTCTTTAACCAATTTGACCCAGAAGGCAGTTCCATTTGTTTGGTCAACAGAATGTGAGAATGCATTTCAAACTTTAAAAGGTGCATTATCTTCTGCTCCTGTATTAGTTCTTCCTAAAGAAGGTGCTAACTATCAAGTATATATAGATGCATCAGAAATCAGCTTATGATGCATATTAATGCAAGAAGGCAAAGTTATAGCATACGTGTAATGACCCCAATAATTGGATAGAAGATTAATCCAAATATTGGGATGTTACCTTAACACCCAACACTCAATTTGAAAGAAGCAAATCAAGTGTAGATGCTGAGTGGCCAAGTCATTTTATGAGTAGTTGTTAAGTTAAAATAAAATTTATAAGTGAATGTAAAGAAAGATACATATGAATGTAATATTGCAAGTAATTTCAATACAGGCAATTAGAATAATGCACGCATTCATCCCAAGCAATTACAAAATAGTAAATACAACACAAATTAATAAAGAACAGGTAAAAGTAACTTACAAGCAATTTATAAGTTAATTATTACAAACCTTTTTAAAAGTAAGAGAAAAAGATAGTAAGTAAATCACTCTCTCTCACTTATAACTAAATACAAGTGAACTATTTAAAATTAAGCGAAAGCAAATTCTTTATAAGCCCTTCAAGTACTTGGACCCGCATTACCTGAATCAAAGGGCTCTTGATCTATCATATTTTAGTATTTAAATATGATAGGGCAAAGCCAAAGAAAATAAAAAAATATAGTTATACTAAACAGTCTAAGTACATTTTAAGATTGGATATATAATTAAATTAATAAAAGCTGTAAAGTATGGAAAAATGAACTAGGCATAACTGTAAAAGAAATATTATGAAATAAGTTGAGTTAAAATACTCACTTTTATATAAGTCCTAGCCTGTATCCAAAATTAGTAAGGAAAAACATCCTAAAGGCTAGAAACTACTATGTGCATTTAAGTAAATGAAATGAAAGTAATACATGTTCAATGAAATTTATGCTAAGTAAATGAAATACAGTGAAACATTAAATGAAATTAAGCAACATACATTGTATTCAAATTGAACTGAAATAAGCAATACACAATATTGGAGATAGAGAGTGTAAAGCATAGGAAATAAAAAAGTATCTTAGATTCTTGATCTAAGACAAACATAGCCTAGGACTATGAAATATAAGCATAACTAAACAGTTATGAAGAGATCTTACAATCAATAAGATTGTAAAAGAACTCTTATATCCTTAATTAAAGTTATATTTAGAAGCTACCTCATTCTGCAGGAGTACACAACAGAATGGGGCGAGGAGTTAAGCACATCTGTCTAACTAGATACAGTGGGGAGGACAAACATTCACATTTTCCCTCTCTAAAATGTGAAGTCCTATTATTAGCGCTATATTTCTTACTCAAATTTGCCATAAGGCATTCCCCTTAAAGTTTTAAGAAAATCTTTATTTATGCACAATGATCTTGAATGAATGTTCAAGGAAAAAAGGCTCAAAGCTAAGCAAGCATTCAATAAATTTCAATAATTATAGATTTGTGATATCCTTTTATTATCTAATCTTTAATAATCTACTTAATGATTGGACATAATTGAGCTCCAAATTGACTTATAGATCTTAATCTTAAAGCCAATTTTGATATAAGTAGAAGAAAGATAAGTTTGGAAATTAGTATTTCCATGTATTTGAAGTTCATCTAATACTAGTCTTAAACTAATCAAATCAAATATATTTATAATTAAAGTTTAAGGAAACTAGTAAGGAAGAAATAATGTTTAAAGATTTCTAAGTTAATGAAAGTATAAGTTAAAGGAGATTCTAGTAACTTTACTTATTTAACTTATAAACAAAAAGGTATCAGCTCAATTTAATCATGAAGTTATCTAAAGATTAATTGATATTGAATATTTGAAGTTAAGAAAAAAGATAAATTATACACTACTTGAAATAATTCAACTTATGATTGTAGGAAATTAGAAATCTAAAAGCTTATCTAAAGCTTGAAAGGAAACTATTACTCTCAATCTAATTGATTGAGGGCTAATGTTCTAAAATAAATAATTAAAATAAATACTTACAATTGAAGTGAATACTTATAATCCTAGATATGAAACTCTATATATTTTATAAGTATTTAACATGTGAAAATATCTAATATTTTCCTTAAAATTTTTAAGTCCTAAAAGTCTTAGAAATTTCGGCAAAATCTCCCTAGTATTTGTTCAAATAAACAATTACAAAATCAATATATAAGTCAATCCATTGACTCTTTCCAGTTTTAAAATAGAGTTCAATCCATTAATAGGATTGCTCATTTCCAATTCTAAAATAGAGTTCAATCTATTAATAGGATTGCTCATTTCCAATTCTAAAATATAGTTCAATCCATTAATAGGATTGCTTATTTCCAATTCTAATAGTTTTGACAATTATAAAGAATAGCAATTTATAAGTCAATCAATTGGCTATTTCCAATTCTACAAATTTTAAGTGAGAAAATCAAATGAAGAAATTTGCTAACCTATGATTCTTACATCCTAATCAAACACCTATGAAATTAATAAGAGATGCATAAATTAATTAGCAATTTATAAGCGCAGCATCATTTGACTTATTGCGCATAAGGCAATAGCATTTAGTTCAGCATTTCATTTGGTATTAATTTACAACTCAACCTGCAAAGAATAACAGCATTGAAGTTAACATATATATATATATATATATAAGAAACAAGTATCATTTAAACTAAATTCTAACATAGCAATTGGTTCTTTCAATACATTTAATGATACAAGTTAATTTAATACAAATAATGTAAAGAACAATATTAAATGATATGATTCAATGATTCTTTCGTATATATATATATATATATATATATATATAAACACCATTTGATCAATTTGATTTTACTTTAAATGAAAGGCAGTATATGATTTCATTTACAAGAAATGACAGCACTTAATCACCTTTAATATCACTTTAAATGGAAAGGCAGCATATGATTTCATTAAGAGAATGGTGGCATTTTATCCCATCTCTTTAGGAATAAAGGCAACACGTGATCACATTTGGTTTCATATTAAAAGATAGGAGCATTTAATCCTAGATGATAAATAGCATCATTAATTTTTCATATGATTATTGGTAACATTTGATTCATCATGAAATAAAGAATAGCATTTGAATTTCACAAACTAACTGGCATCATTTATTCTTATAATTGATGGCATCAATTGACTGTATACATAAATGATAGCAGCAATTGACTGTATGCATAAATGATGGCAGCATTCATTCTTTTATACAATTGATGACCATTTTTGTACTTACCATTTATAACAACATCTATATCCCACAAATATAATGGCAACATGTAATTTTAATAAAAGAAATGATACCATTCATTTATATCAAATTAATGGAAGCAATATATATTCGGCGTGTAAAGTAGAGTAATACTCATTCAGCATTGTGGAGTATGGAAACATTTAATTCAGCATTGTGAAGTATTGAGACATTTAATTCAGCATTCTCTATCTTAGATATTGTAATATTATCTAAGGGAAAAGGATTAGAAGCTAGCATCTTTGTATAGCTATTCATTAACATTATTTAAAACAGGATCAACAAGAAGGTTGGTATTGTTAAGCTTAATAATATTATCAATAAAGGACTTAACATTTAAATAATGTTTTTAATAATAAGTTCATTATTTGCAATGCATTTGGACTTTAGTTTACAATATTATAATTAGAATGTAAAGAGAAGAAAGTTTGGAACATTAACATTATCACCTAAAGTATCAAAATATTAATGCTTCATTATCCTATCTTATCTTTCATTATATATATATATATATATATATATATATATATATATATTTATTTATTAGACTGAAATTTATATTCAACAAAAGAAAATTTTGTGAACGTCATTCTATAAATTTTCTTTTAAACTTGTATGAGAAGTTCACTAATTGAGATAAGGTAAGGAAAGCAAGAATAAGCACGGAAGAGGAGCTGCAGGATATAATGATTAAAAGAAGATTTATGGAGGCTTGACTTGCAATCTTCTATTTCATTTTTACTATTGTTGCAAGTTTGCTTACTTGTTCATATTAATAAATAAAAATGCCATCTCGTTAGTGGCGCTCAACAAGCCAAGAGTGTACTTAGCATAAAGAAATCATTGAGTGATAATTGATCACTATAACCAACTATCCTAACTCAGTGGTGTACTGAAGAACTGTCCAAGTCTTCAAGTGGAGTAAAGGATGATATTTCTTCCAGCCCATATGATAAAATTATTAAAGTCATTTGGACACAACCTGTGTAAGGTTCATTATGCAGCAATCACATTTCTACAACGTATTATGGCATGTTATGGCAACATCAAGAATTAAAATCAATCCTATCAGTACACTACTAAAGCTCAAAATACACTTCTACTTGATTAATCTTTGACAATTACATCAACCTCAATTAATCCTTTATCATGTTGTACAAAGATCTACTAGATACAAGATACTAGAAGTAACATATAGCATATACTCAAAAGTATTCATACAGTATAAAAATCACAACCTGTAAGAAACAGAATGATAAGAAAATGAACAAGAGAAGTAAGAAAAAGGTTTTGAAACAATGAGAAAATTAGTCAAACAATTCAAAAAGTTCAAATATGATACCCATTTCAATCATTACTTATTTATTATCAGCTGGGAAAAAAAGAAAACACGGATACTAACCTAAAAATTTATGCTTCATGCAAATCTTCAACATAATAAAACAAAAAAAAAATAGACAGCAGTATAAATGCATGGAGAAATTATAATTTCAACTCACTCCTAAGAATGTAAATAACAAATCATATTATAGTTTCAACAGAATAATAAATTGTCATCACTTGCATATATTGAGATGATGAATATTGAGACGAAGAGAGGAGCATTCACGGCAACTTGAAATCAGAAGAACTTGTGTACATTTCATATGTCTATCAAGAACTACTAAATAGAGAACGATTAAGAACATACACAAACTCCAGAATAAGCTTCACAAAAAGGCACTGGAGATCGAAATGGAGAAATCAATTTAATTGAAGTACCTTGCTCCAACGATCTTACGAGCATAAATTTGGAGTTTCTATTCTTCGATCGACAATGAGATCCCTTCTTGTCTCTTTAACAGCTCCTCTTAATCGATTAGGGTTTTGCAAATCGCCAATCTTCCCAAACTGGTGGTCGGCTAATCCTTTCGCCACTAAATAGGGTTAGGGTCTCCTTGCGCGAAACGAAAACGTGCCGAGCCTTTTAAGATCCCTCACTGCTCTTTTACTCAGCTTCCGGAACTTCTCAAGCTTACGAACCAAGAAAATGAGCCAAAAAGAATGAAAGAAGAGGAGCTCAGCATAGTTAGGAGAGTTTTGTTGTTAGGGTACGGGAGATTTCTTTTTGGTGCGCACGATCCCCCTCCTACAGAGATGTACATTGATTAATGGCAACTGTCGGATGCATGCCATCGTGCATAAAGTTCATCAGACGGCTGATTGCTCTCCGCGTTGTTGCGATTAAAGGAGCTCGATCAGGCCGTTGAATCCCTTAGATCAAAAACAATGGTTTGATCTTAAGAAGAAGGAACGGGAAGCATCCGATTGGCCAAGGTGGGTGTTCTATGTTTGGAGTTGTTCAGTGGATTTCCACATTTATGAAATTTTGGCTGTTTGGATATTTTAATTATAATATATATTAGTTTAATTTAAATGCAATATTAAATATTATTTTTATTCCTTCTTGTTTAATCAAAAATAAATATCCTAAGGTGCTCCTAAAAATCCCAAATTTTCATTCTTGCCTAAATGAGAGGCAAGGAACTCAAAAATACAATCGGATTTTGATCGGAGGTATATTAACCTTACCTATTTTTTGGGTATTAAAATATTATTAAAATATTTGCGAAAAAGTTGACAACTCCCAAACGCCTCCAAAATACTACCCTTAGCTAATTTGGGTGTGGTGAGTCCAATGGAGGACTCCTTTTTAATTTTGAAGCCTAGATAATATAGGTATTTTCAGAATCATTCGAAAACTAGGAATTGTTGGAAATTATCAAACGGCCTCCAAATCGCACGAAATTTGAGGCGGAGACTCTTAACTCTATTATAAAAATAATGAAAGAGGTTTAGAGTCAATTAGATCCCTAATTAACTGGTAACAACATCTGGGTTATTATAATATGCATCTCATCAACTTAAGACTCATGAGAGAAACTATGATGTCCACGATCTGGAACTTGTGGCATTAGTGTTTTCCATAAAGATCTGGCGCCATTATTTGTATGGAGTTAAATGCTCCATCTATATGGATCATCAAAGTTTGAAATACATCTTTACCCAAAGAGAACTAAATTGTAGACAGAAAAGATGGATGGAATTGATCAGTGATTATGATTTGGAAATCCAGTACCATCCGAAAAAAGCTAACATAGTAGCTGATGCTTTAAGTCGCCAGGCTACTATTAATTCTATAATTTTAGAAAGTCCATTAGTGGATGAATTTCGTAGGATAGATATTATGCCAATTCGCAGATACTTGATGAGTATAATGATATCTATGAATAATATAGAACCCACTTTTCAGAGACATTTCTATCACTCAAACGAAGGATGATGACTACTTAGACCTTAAATTTGCAATAGAAATTGGTTGTCGCCCAGAATTGAATTTCAAGAAAGGTGCTATTTATATGGATAATCACCTCTGGATTCCCAAATCCATGCAAAAGGAGATCTTGGTTGAAGGTCATAGCTCAGGATATCAGATACATCCAAGAAATTCTAAGATATATCAAGACTTAAAACAATTATTCTGGTGGCCAGGAATGAAGAAAAGTGTGGTAGAAGTCGTTACAAATTGCCACTCATGTTGTTTAGTAAAAGCAAAACATCAAAAACCTAGTGGTATATTGCATCCACTAGAGATCCCATAATGGAAATGGATAGATATATCAATGAATTTTATTATGGGCTTACCTCGTGCAAGATCGAGTGCTGATGCAGTATGGGTTATAGTAGATCATCTTACTAAGTCAACCCATTTTATCCTAGTCTATCAAATTGAATTTGTGGAGAAGTTAGCAAAACTATATATTAAAGAAATAGTTAGATTGCATGGAATTCCCAAAACAATTGTGTCTAATAGAGACATCCGTTTTACTTCAAAATTTTGGCAGGCTATACATCAAGATTTGGGAACTACCTTAGCCATGAGTATAGCATTTCACCCACAAACTGATGGCCAAACTGAAAGAGTTAATTAAGTATTAGAAGATCTTCTCCAATTATGTATGTTGGATTTTTTAGGATCTTGGGAAGAGCACATTCCTTTAGTGGAATTTGCTTACAATAATGCTTCCAGTCAAGTATCAAAATGGCACCGTATGAAGCTTTATATGGTAAAAAGTGCTCAACTCCACTAGCTTGGTCTGAAATAGGAGATACTCAATTGTATGGTTTAGAGTTAGTGGAAGAGACAAATAAGAAAGTGAAGCTCATTCAATAGAGAATTAGAACAACTCAAGATAGACAGAGTAAATATCATGATAATCATTACCGTCCTCTTGAGTTCCAAGAAAAAGACTTAGTATACTTAAAAGTCGGCCTAATGAAGGGAATTCATTATTTTAAAGTTTCAAGAAAACTCAGTCCAATATATGTAGGACCTTTCAAGATCATAAAGAAGATTGAATCAGCAGCTTATAACTAGAACTGCCATAAGACTTTGTTGTTGTTCACAATGTATTTCACGTATCATCACTAAGAAAATATCTTTGAGATCCTTCCCATCTTATTCAACTTCTAGTAATAGAGATTCAACCTAATCTTTCTTATACTGAATAACCAATTAAATTTGTAGATCGTAATCAGAAGCAATTAAGGAATCGTTCTATTTCAATGATCAAAGTTCAATGGAAGAACTGTTCGTATAATGAAGCCACTTGGGAGAAAAAAGTGGACGTGCAACAAAAATACCCAAGCCTTTTTAATTAAGGTACTTCCTTAATTCTAACATATTTCAATTCATTATTCTATCTGCCTTATTCTTTCCACTTCAGTGATGTTGAGGACTACATCGTTCTTAAGTGGGGGAGTTTGTAATAACCCAGGTTGTTACTTAGGTTAGTAGGACTAATCCAAGTCCTAATTAGGGTTTAAGTGCTCTAATTAAGTCATTATGAGCTCACCTCTAAAATCTAGTTCAAACTAGAAATCAAATATCAAAACTTAATTTTGGGAATTTTCAGAAATCCTAGGAATTGACATATTTAATTTGACCTCAAATAAAAAATCTAACTTCACCATTGCGTTCACCACCCCCAAATTAGATAGGGGTGAAGTTTTGGATGCATTTTGAAGTCGTTGAATTTTCATCAAATATTTTAATATTATTTAAATACCCCAGAAAATCAAATAATTAAATACTCGTTGAAACAAAAATATGATAGTGCCGTTGCGTTCAGCACCCCTCGATTAGCTATGGGTGATTTATCAAAAATTTTCTGAAAATATTTTATTGCTTAATTTTAGTTAAGAAAATAAGTAAAATACTTTAAATAATAATTAAATAATAATTAGAGTTGACGGCATCGTTCACTTAAACCTGACGCCATCAGCTTTCTTTGTAAAGCAGCCGTTAGATTAGAGGGAACTTCTGATCTGTCCGATCAGAAGATCGATGTTCGGATTGATCGTCTTATCCGCGTGTCGCAAGAAAACCCTAAGCGTGTCGCGAGGGTCAACGCGCGTCGCCCTGCTGCGACACCAGGCGTCCCTCGCTGCTCTTTGGCCTCCCTACCTTCTACTTTAAGTGTAGCAATTGACTCCAAGCCTCGGGGTTTCATAGTTTGAATCCTAGTTGCAGTCGACAAAGGCGAAGTGATCTTGATCCAATCGATTAGCAGTCAGGTACCTCTTCATCCCTAAATAATCTATTTTATTGTTAAGCTAGCTTCTTCGCATGTCTATTATTGTTAAACCTATTGTATTTTGGTGATTTGAGCCTTAGTCTCCTCGAGTTTTGCCGCTAACCAAGGGTTCTGGAGTCGAAGGAGAAGGTGAAGAGCCATTTGCCTGTGCCGAACTGGTTCAATACCCTGGCTCGAACCCACCCGATTCCTCTGGATTGAGATAAACCGTCAGATGAAGTCAATCTGACCGTCCGATCCGGAGCATTTTATGGTTTTCCACGTGGCTCCTGCTGACGCAGCATGTGGGGTCCATTTGATGCCCTGTCGTGCTACGGAGTCGTCGCATGGGCATCGTGGAACCCACCTCGCGAGTAAACTCACGCAGCTCTGACAGCGGGCCCTGTTGTCATTCTACTGTAATGCGTGGGACCCACGTTTGCGGCACTGCCGAATGGCTAGGTGTTGCGTGGCCTCCGTGGGGCCCGCTTGCTAGCCGCTGTACAACCTTCCAATGATACGTAGCTGCGGATCCCGCTGAGGTCTCATCCGTCTGACGTGTGGGTCCTACCTGCATAAGCATAATTAATAGATACAGATTATATATATATATATATATATATATAACAGATTAATAAAATTAAATATATTAATTAATGAAATAGTAATAATAAAATATATAATGTGCTTAATTAATTCAAATATATATATATATATGTATATATATATATATATATATCAAACTTTAGGCACTCATATCTTACAAAATACAAGTTCAAATAATACAAATAAATATACCATGTTAATCAGCAAAAATCAAGAAATTTATTGGTGCCATTCAATTTTTAATAGGATCAATATTTTGTATAGTGATATTTTAGGGTATTAAATAATTCAAAATTTATCACAAAACTTCAAATAATTATAACTTTATGTGCATTTACCCAAATATATGGGTCTTAAAGTAATCAGCAAAGCCTAAGAATTATTCCAATAGTATTAGTTTTGCTATTTAAGGCATATTTAGGCTAATCACTTTTTGACCCAAATCCTAATCTTGGAAAGCTTATAATTTTATTACCACAAACCTAAATATAAGCAATATGGGTCTTAAAGTGATCAGTAGAACCTCTAGAATAACCTAGTAGTATTCAATTCTCTATTTGGATTAGTATTTTCCTAATCACTTTTAGTTCCTAACCCTAATATCCTAATTAACCCTAGATCTTCAATTGATCATAACTTGGTCAATTAAGCTCCAAATTAGTTCTTCCAATATACTATTTTGATCAGGAAGACCTAATTGACAGTAAACTATAAATATATTTTGGATCCAATGGTTAAATCTCCTAACCAACCCTAATCACTTTAAAACTTAATTAGAGAATATTAGCATAATTAATAATTCAAATTAATTAAATTCAGTTTTTGATTATAATTAAAGTAGAGTAGAACCTAATTATGTGGTTGGTTTAGTGATTCTATAATTAATTTTACTAATCACTCACTAATCACCTAAACTCTAATTAAGCCATAACTAAACCAAATGAGGTCCAATTTGGGTCTACTCCTAATTAGAGTAATCAGTGGATTATAAGGAAGATATAGCCACTAAGTTTACTAAATTTGGACTTAATTTGGAAAAGTTAGATTTTTTACCATAATTAGGAAACCCTAATTTGCTTAATTAGCCCTAAATCTTGTATTGCCTATAACTTGGCCAATACATATCAGAATTTAGAAATTTTAAATTTTATGGAACTCTTAATAGAAAGCTATAATAAATTGATAAAAAACCTAAAATTCATTAAGTAAAATTACCAAATTACTCCTTTGAGTCAAATTCCTTAATTTGATCTCATAAGGCTTAATAATCATCCAAAATTGATGTGCTTACTGTCTAACTTCATATTAGATAGTAAGTAATCATTAGCCACTAATAATTTCTAATTTAGAGCCCAAATAAAAAAGTAGATTTGTTAGACCTTTAAGGAGGGGCAAAATAGTCATTTTGCCCAAATTTAGGGTTAATTACTTTTAGGCCCTAATTTCATGTTATAATTGTTAAAATCAGTAAAAAGAGAAACTTAGAAGGAAATTTCATAAATATTAAGCCATTAGTTAAGTTTTAAGCAAAATCTTTAATTATCCTTCCTTAGGAAAATTCTAAGTGTCTTAATGGTTGTATGATGTGAGATAAATCTCACATCATACTCCTTTCCTTAAATGTCTTATCCCTTTTCATTAATCTTTCTTATAATATTAGTTAAGTTTTATGCTTGAGTGTTCATCTTAGTATTTAAGAGCTCATTTCTTATAAAGTAGGATTAGCTTAAGTTAGAATTCATCTATTGAGTAAAATGAGTTACTCAAAATATGAAGCCTTGATTTATATAGTTTATATATTTTTATAGTTTATTATAAATTATTCAATCTTTAACTTTAGATTTAAGAATACAGATTTATCCTATTAAGTGTGATTTTACTTAATAGGGTTTGCCCTAAATCTTATTCTGTGAGTTTGGGTGGTAAAACCTAGTTCTTTAGGATCACCTTTGGATTAAGTAATTGAACCCCAATATTTGGAATTTAATTCTTAATCCTTTCATCTTAATTTGGCTAATCAAGATGCTTTAGGTTGTATAAACTGTTAAAATAAGTCGATTGACTTATCATTTAAACCTATATAGTAGATATCAATTTATTTATAATTAGGACCTAGCTAGTCCTAATTATTTTCAATCTATAAGGTCATGAATCTGAGTTACACTCGATAGTAGGAATTTATAGATCCTGAACTTGTGTAACTTAGAGTAGATAGAATGAATAAATTAGATAATACTGGATATCACTTGTGTCATAGTAGAGTCTCTTGCTTACTTTGATATTTGATGCTTTGCTTCCCTTATTTTGAGCTTTATACCTTAGTCACATATATTAGACATAAGGCATTCAAAAAATATTTCATGTCAACCTTATTTTGCATAATAGAATTGGCATATGCCTTATCAATGTTGTGTTTTGTTGAACTTATGGTTGTTTAGAATGTAGCCTAATTAGTATGCCTTTTTCCGTACTATACTTTAGTACAGGCCAAGCCTAAACCTATGACTAGCTAGGATGGTATTCGTCTGTCTAGAGCATGTCTAACCAAACCTAGACCTATGATCGGCTAGGATGGTATTCGTTAGACTTTATATCCTTTTTCCCTTTGTTGACAATACTAATTTAGGTGCATTTCTACTTTAAGTTTGATTGTCTTGCTTAAGTCATAGTAGCTTCAGTTTCATACTTTCTATTTTAGTCTACATTTCAGCACTTTATTACTTATTGTCTTCTACATTTACTAGCTTTACTTCTACTTATAGGATGACAGTTTTACTTATTGTTTACATTCATAGGATATTAGTCTCACTTTCAGTTATTTAATTATTTCATATTTGTTTTTACTTTATGTCAATTAGCATGAGTTTATATTGATCATAAGCATGTTTAAATTGAATTTTCTTTCTATTATATTAGTATTTAGTCTTTATTTTATAATTTACCTTATTGCAGCTATACTTGGGGGTATGTGCTTATTTCTTTTTTTGTTAAGTTATAGACTTATTGTTTATAACTGCTTTTCTCTTTCATATGCATTCAGATCCTTTAATGCTTATTTTAAATGTATTGCATATGGTGATATCTAAATTAACGTAATAAAATTATAGCCTAAAATATGCTTAGACATTTTGTCTAATTATAATTTTCTTTTATTGGTTGGGGCCCTATCATTGTGAAACTGACAATGGTAGACTCTGAGCTATTTGAGGTTGTTGAGCCTTCTAAAGACCGAATTCAGAATGAGGTTCATGCTATTGAGGACCTTTAGCTTTTCTTTCTGCATTGTGAGGATGAGTGATTTATTATATTTCATTTTTGCTCAATCTATTAAGTCATGTTGTAATAATATAGGGTTAACTTTACTTTTAACTATTTTACTGATTCTGAGTTGGATGTTTAGTTCCTTATATTGTAATGAATGGATGTTTATTATTTTACTTCCGCACTCTATTTTCATGTAATTATCATTTAGTGGAAATATACTTTGGAAATGGTAGAGTCTTTAATTATGATAGATTAGGATGAGTACCTAATCTAACTATATGTAAGGACCTTGTCATTTAGGTGACCCATTCACCGTAATCATGTTAACTTAAGAGTTAATAGGACCAAGATGGGGAAGGGCCACCACAATTGATGACCATACGAGGAAGGTTTGAGTTTATTTCTAAAATATAAATCTGATGTGTTTGATGTGTTTGAAAAGTGGTTAGCTTTGATGGAGAACAAGGCAATATTGAAGCTTAAGTGCTTGAGGTTCGATAATAGAGGCGAGTACTATGATAGGGATTCAAAGAGTTTTGTGCCTTGAGATACATCAAGAGGGAGCTTATAGTCTCAAGAACACCACAGTAAAATGGTGTTGCAAAATGGATGAATAGGGCAATCACAGAAAGAGCCAGGAGCATGAGATTACATGCGGGTCTCCCAAAATAATTCTAAGCTGAGGCAGTTAACACGGTGGTGTATCTGATAAATCGGGGACCTTCCGTACCCTTGAATGAAGGGATTCCTGAGGAGTCTTGGAGTGGAAAGGAGGTAAAACTAAACCACCTCAAGGTATTTGTCTATTTCTTATATGTTCATATTAATGCAGGATCCAGTATCAAGCTTGACATTAAGACGATCAAGTGCATTATGACGACCCCAATATCGGGTAGTAGATAATCCTAACATCGATGCATCACCACAACATATAATACTGGATTAGAAGGAAGCTAACCCAAATTATTAGATGTTGTATTTGGCCAAGGATTTAGAAGAGGGTTTTAAGTTAAGATGGGAAAATATATATAGAAAGGACAATGCGTAAGATACATATGGCGAATATGAATTCAAATGTATATGCTTAAAGTAGTTACTATTATAAGTAAGAAGATGATAATGATATACACATATAATATGAGTAGGCAATATGAGATGCACGTACAACTCAATCACAAATAAATCTAAAATTTTATTTAAATATGCATCTAAATTCCAAAAAGGTATGCAACTAAATTTTATTTAAGTATGCAACTAAATTCCATTTAAGTATGCAACTAAATTCTAGTTAAGTATGCATCTAAATTCCAGTTAAGTATGCTTCTAAATTCCAGTTAGGTATTGTAGTGCCCCACCCCATCGCCACTCGGAAAGGTTATAATTATAATCAGACCGGCGGCGGAACGGTGTGCCACTCAGGAAAACGAGCATAACCCATCTTCTCGAATAGGCTAACTAAAACTAGCCATACTGAAGGGTTGATGACTCGAACACAGGAGTAGGATCGAGAGTCAATATTTAAGATAAGTATATGATACTTGCCTTAAGTATTCAACGAATACGTACATTGGATTTAAGGAGGTAAATATGAATCTGGTATGCGTTATATATCAGCATTTCTAGTATGCCGATCACATCACAATACTAAGTATAATAGTAGAATAATAGAGTGCGGAAGCTACAGCAAAACTCCAGAATACTTTTATCACAGAGTAGTAGTAAACATTCATCTCATAAAAGAAAAGTAAAATATATCCAAAATTATTACAAATTGATTTAAATGACACAAAAGTAGAGTAAAATATATCCAAAATTATATCCAATATTTCAGTTACCTTTACAGTTTTTTTACAGATTTACTCGTATTATATAAATGTTAAATGAATAATTAGAACTGTTAGATTAGTTTCAATGTGTTAGACTTATTGTCTAACATGAGGTACTTTTGGGATCCGACAATTTGCTAGATCCTGAACAGTATATTGAGACAGGTCAGGAGGACAATCAGGAGATTCAGGAGGAGCCCGTGGAGCACTAGTGGACTCTGCTCCATATTTATTTTCTACTTAGTATTTTCAGTTCAGTTTTATGTCTATTTCAGTAAATTGTTCGTAATAATTCTGGATATATTTTCTTTTCTTTTCTGAGACGAATGTTTTCTACAGCTTCTATGATGAATAATTTTTTGATGTTTTCTTTAAGCTTCCGCACTCTATTTTTATACTAATTATACTTAGTATTATGATGTGATCAGCATGCTGGAAATGCTGATATTTTATACATATATTAGATTCTTATCGTATTCTAAATCCAATGTATATATTTGCCTAATACTTAGGATAAATATACTACTCTTATCTTAAGTATTAGCTCTCAACCTCACTTGAGGTTGAGTCAGCAGCCCTTCAGGTGGGCTTAGTTTTCAGTTATTTTGGGGAGACGGGATATTCCTCCCCGAGTGGCACGCCGCTCTGCTGCCGATATAATTGTACTTAATTCTTTTGCGCGTGGCGACGGGGCGGGGAGCTACACTCATACGTTACCAATGAATCGTTCATCATGATCATGCACTTATTTATGCCCATGCTGCTATTCTATATGAGGAAAATTTCAAAATCCATAAAAGCTTTGAATACCGATGATGAATTCAAGGTCTCCACAGTGTAGAATCCTACTAAAAGGATTCTGACTCCGAGCTTCTAAAACGATAATTGGTTAAAGTTGAAGATTTACTTAAAATCATTAGATGAGATAATTGTATACACATATTTAGCACGTTTGCAAGAAATGTGGTTCTTAACACCTAGTTTGATTAAGCTACCCTAATGAAGCAGTCTTTAATAGGAGGCATCGCCCATTGGCGATTTGTATCTCAAGCTAAGTTATTAAGATGCCCAACTCACAATCATACTCAGTATCTTAAAGAAGATTATTATAATTACTTAGTTTGTTTAAGCCACACCTATTGAAGCGGTCTTCGTTAGGAGGCATCGCTAGTTGGCGATTTGTATTTCAAATAACTAAGGAATGAGTCCCCATTTAGTACACTTTTAGGATCGATTAATTTACTCTAAGCGAGGTTGTATCCACCTAAACCCGCAGGACAGCCCAAATAAAAATCTAACTTAGAGTGACTCAACTATTCCTGAATAATACTAAAATAATCCAGTAATATGGGTACACTCCACTATACCCAACTAATAATCTAGATTTAGACAACTCTATTTAATTATCAAGGGTTTATCAAGTCTATTAATTCTTATGCTAATTAGGTAAGTCCTAAACAAGGCTTCAAGAAAATGTGATCAAGGATCACTCAATATAGATTCTACCACAATGAGAGGTATCATTCTAATATCGCGAGGGGTTAAGATCAACTTCTAAGGTTAAGGGATCGCCTAAGTTTCTACCTCAATGAGTTATATGAATTCTCCTACCTCGATGTATATTTAATTTAGGTCTTTAAAATATTTTAAAGATAATCTTATAGTGAGGTACTTAAGATCTCACACTCTTAATTCTAAATACTACACTCTAGGTTTTAGTTATCATTTAGATTTAGAGTGATCAGATCAGATGAGTAAGTCATCTAATCATAACTTATTCTAAGATTATGGGATTTAAATCAAGGATGTTAGTAGAGTTAGATCATTTTATCAAATCAACACCATTTTATTAGTCTTCTTATGCTAATGGTCTTACTTAAGAGAAAATTAAGGATTCAAAGCTTAGATTCAGATTATTCAATCACATGGTTCGATTATTAACCTTAACATATCTAATTCAAATGTTTAAGATCAATGCTAAAATAGATGCATTATTGGAATAATGTCAATTGCATTATCTTATAATCAAATCAATTTAATTGAGTTTAAGAGTTTGGACCTTAATTAAATAAGTTAGGGTTTGACCACCACCCATATCTAATTAAGATCAAGTGTCCATTTATAGATCAAATGTCAAATCAGTGAATTGGGTATATATTATTAGTGGCAATCATAGACCTAGATCAAGTCTTAATAGCTTGATCAAGGTCTTAAGACTTCTTAAGGTTAATTAAGATGTTTAAGATCTTCAAATTTAGGTTTATTCAATTTATATATTATAAATTTGCATACATGGCTTCAATACATCTATCTTACTGTTATGATGCATATTAACAAAATAATTCATAAAAATAGAAAGTAATTAGTGCTAATAAGCCCTAAACAAATGTAAGAATATTAGCACCTAATTACAAATCTAACCATCAAAATTTCATACAACTTGGCATATAAGTTTCATTTTATTATATAATTAATCAGAGACTGAGTTTACTAAGATCCAATAGTTATAAGCCCTAATTTTCAATAATCATGGTTTAACAAGATTAGGGCATAAGTTGAAATACATAAATCAGAAAAATAAACTACTTAGCACATTCATTCTACTAATCATAAGGAATCTAATGGCACCCTAATCATGCAATTTGGATATGTATTCATACTAATCAACCCTAATCAAGATCTATAAAAAATTAGGTAAAAAGGGAAAATCTAACCATTAGATGTTCAAATATTATTTTATATTTAGATCCCTATTGATTTTTTGCTTAATTTGATATATAATATCATAGGGTTTGGACTAGTGGATTGAAAGTTATCACAATAATTTATTATGTATTTTTTCTAATTAATATTTCCTATGATTGGATTATTTTCCTTAAGGAAAATAAATCCAATAAATCAAATTTTAATTAAACGGGCTCGGCCCATCAGCCTAACCGCGTGGGTTGACCGAGGCCCGAGGACCTAGGACTGTCGCACCGCGCGGGTCACGGGTCGGCCCGACCTGCACAGGGTCATCGTTCCCACCTCGATTCCTCTCGATAGAGGCCGATCTGGGAAACCCTAGATGACGAAATTCTTAGTCTAGAGCGCATGCCTTGGCCTCAAGTTAATTATGAATTGACCCCCTAGCCAAGATGCAATGATTGACATTCGAAGCCCCTTGTGAGGTGGTTTGGATCGGCCGGACCTTACTCACCCGAGGACTCACTTAATGGAGCTACTATGGGGAGACAATTCTCCCCACAAAGGCCACGCCAGACCCGGGGCTCGATCCCTACACCATCAGGGAGGTGAGGCGGATCGAATCCCCCTGGTTTGATGGCCTGAGGTGGGTTGGAATGCCGGGGACTTACTTGACCTGAGGCATTCCTTAAAGACTTAGCCGGATCGATCGGTTCGATCGATCGGGGCTAGCTTAAGGCATAGACACGATCACATTGAGTTCATTTTGACAATATGCAGTTAACCGAATAAAAAGGTGGGGAGTCTGAGCCTAATTAGCTCAGACTCAGCAAGATGGGGTAACTGGTTGTGACGGGGGACTTGCATACGATGCAGAGGTCACTGTCGGGCTTGCTGAGCTTCCTGAGCTTTATGAGGTCTCTCTAAGAGTTCTTGAATGCCAGGAGACTCGTCTATCAACGGTACGCACGTCGGGAATGCCTGGGAGAGCTCAGTCATTCAGCAATAGCGATTTGAGAAGGAGACTCCAATTAATCAACAAGCTTTACCCCGTGGAGATCTGAGGTTATTTATAGCCTTAGAGGGAAGTGAGGTAGGTTCCAGATGCATTGGCCCGGGTTGGAGAGCCCGAGAGACTGGGCCATGGATGAGCTCTCAAATTTCCAATTCGAGCTCGGCTGGGTCACGTGGCCTGATCGAGGGACCTTGCTAAGATGGGAGAGTACCTAACGACCTTGCTGAGTTGGACACGTAAGTGGGGGACAAGGAGGGCAGCTGGCGATATGAGGGATCTCCTCTGTCGGGAACGGGCGCGTTCAGGATGAAGGTCCACAGTTGCGGGACCTTCTGTAACAACCCGAGTTGTTACCGTAGTTGATTAGGACTAACCTTAAGTCTTAAACACAATTATAAGTGCTAATTAGGTCAAGTGGAGTCAACCTCTGAGACCTAGTCCAAATCAGGAGTAAAATAGATCGAATCCTGATTTCTAAAAATCCAGAAAATCTTAGAAAATTGACCTATTTAAATTGACCTCCAATTGAAAAATGGACACTGCCATTGCGATCCTTGACCCCAAATTAGCTTGGGGTGAAGTTTTCATGTCAATCTAAAGTCGTCAAAATTTCGACGAATATTTTAATAATAAAAATACCTCGGAAATCGAGGTATCAAAATACTCGTCGGATCAAAAATCCGACTCCACTATTGAATTCTTTTACCCTAAATTAGCTAGGAAAATATGTTCAAAATTTTTTGGAATTTAAATAAATATATATATATATATATATATATATTTAATTAATTACTTAACGACCGCCGTTAACTATTTAACTATTCCGTTACTTGTAGCTAACGGCGCCGTTAGATCGGACGGCGCCATCGCAGCCATTGGATCTGATCCAGATCCAGATCCAATCAGATCTAACGACTACGGGGCCGTCTCCCTCGGCCCCGTCGCCCGCACGCGACATGCGGCGCCCCGCCGCGAAATCCGGCCAATCCAGGCCCTCCCCGGCTTCGGCGAGGTCGCCGGCGGGTCTATAAGACCCCGGCCGACCTCTGGGCTCTGGGTTTGCGAAAATCCAAACCCAGATCGAGCCAGATAAGAGCCCCGAAGTCCAACCCCCATTCGCTGTCAATTTTCAGGTACCTGGATCTCCCCTCTCCGTCGTTAGATTTGCGAATTTTCTTCTTGATTATTGTAGATCTTAAGTCTGATTGTCGATCCATCGGACCTGATCAATCAGGTCCGAGCATCCCAAATCTGGGTTTAGATTTTTTTGAGTTCGGTCAGCCGAAACCCTAGAATCTAGGGTTTAAGATTGCCGGCGATCCCGGCCACCTCCGGCGAATGTCTGCCTACCAGCGTGTAGCCCTAGTCGAGGGCTACCGTCGGCCGTGCGGGCTGAGGTGGTCCAGCGTGTAGCCCTAGCCCGGCGCCCTCGGCCAGTCTCCGCGATGGAGAAGAAGTCCGGGTCGCGCCGGGTCGACCCAAGCCCGACCCGCCCGAGCCGGGTTCGCGTCAGCCGGGTGGGGCCCACCAGGCCACGTGGCGCCTTCTGGGCCTGCCACCTGTCCAGTGGGAACCACCAGCCGAAACTGCGGCCCTTCGGCTTCGGCTGTGGGGCCCACAGTGCCACGTGGCAGCCAGCCGGCACGCCAGGTGTCACGTGGGGCCCACAGCCCGAGCCCGTGCGGCGCTTCGGCTCCCCAGTGGGACCCACAGCGCCACGTGGCCGCCTCTGGGCCCGCCATGTGGCAAGTGGGACCCACAGCCCGAGCTCCGCGCGGCGGTTCGGCTCCCCTAATGGGGCCCACAGTGCCACGTGGCCGCCTTTAGGCCCCCACGTGGCAAGTGGGACCCACTGCCACGTCAACCGCGACAGTTCCGCTCCCCGTGGGGCCCACAGTGCCACGTGGCAGCCTATGGCAGTGCCACGTGTCAGGTGGGGCCCACTGCCCAGTCACCCGAGCTAACTCAGCCCCTGTGGGGCCCACAGTGCCACGTGACACTGCCACGTGGCAGCCTCTGGCAGTGCCACGTGTCTAGTGGGGCCCATTGTCTGTTAATTTAATTAATAATTTAATTATGTTAGTGTTAATTAATTACTGTTAATGATTAATTAATTATAGTTAGTGGTTAATTAAGTTAAGATTAGTGTTAATTACTTTTGAACAGTAATCTTAATTAATTAAGTATAATTAGAGATTAATTAGGGTTAATTAAAGGTTAATTAAATCTTAAATAGTAATTAGGATAATTAATTATTATTAAACAGTAAAGTATAATTAATTATTCTTAATTAGATATTAATAGATAATTAAGACTAACTAAATAGTGATTAGCACTAATTACTTTGCTACAGTAAAATATTAATTAAATAATAGAATAATTAATGTTAATTAATAATTAAGCCTAATAAATCATAGATTAATTAAGGATTAATAATTTCAGAAATTTTATATAAAACTTTAGGAATGAACAGTAAAATAATTCAATTTGAATAAATAAATAGTAAAATAATTCAAATTGTATTTTTGAATAGTAAATCTTAAAAGTTTAATAACTTTTTGTAAGATGATCCAAACATAGCCAATATAGGTCTTAAAATACTCAGAAAAATGTAAGGAAACAAATAATGTGATGTAAAAATTTATTTTGGCGTACGTATAACGATGTAGCATTTTAGGACCTCTTTAGAGCCTCATAACTTTTTACCCGGTTATCAAAACATATGTAATATGGGTCTTAAAATGCTCAGGAGAGCGGTCCCATCACCGTAGTAGTATTAGTTTTCCTATTCGGACATCAGGACAAAAAGTCAACCATAGAACTTAGAGTTGACTTTAGTGAAAAATGACAAAATTGCCCTTGGGATTCAAATGGCCATAACTTGGTCAAATCAACTCCAAATTCAAAAATTCAAGGAGCTATCTAACCTAGAATTCTAATGTCATCAACATACTGAAATAATATTTAGGATTTGAACCCTAGAAATCTATGTAAATGACCAAATTACCCCTAGCCTTATTTTAGTCATAACTTGACCGTTTCTCGCCCAATTTAGGCGTACTTACTGTCTATCTTCAAGTTAGACAGTAAGGAATCAATTGAAACTAAGAAAATTCAATTCTGACCCCTAAATCAAAAGTTGACTTTTTGACCCTTAAAGTAGGGGCAAAATAGTCATTTTGCTCTAAGATTGGACTATGTACTCTTAATCTCTAGTTTGCATTTCAAAACTCGTAAAGCAATGTTATAAAGATCTTAGTGACCTTTAAGTGAGAGAAATCAACTATTAGGTTAGATTCCAAGATTTTTCTAAGTCTTTAGCACTACACCTTAAGGACCTTTCTTGAGACTAAGACTAGATCATAAGTTAGAGTTCATTCATTGGGTAAATTGGGTTACCCAATGGGTGAAATCTTGGTTTTATTAGTTTTTAGACTTTCTTTTATTTTACAACTCATTCTGATTATTTTGTCTTTTAACTTTAGATTTAGGATAGGAGATTCATCCTATTAAGTTTGATTACTTAATAGGATTTGCCATAACTAGTAGATCACTGTTAGAATGAAACATAGAACTTAGGTCTTATCCTTTTGGATTATGTGATTAAACCTAAATATCATAGTGTTTAATTCATAATCTATATGTTTAAAAGATCTTGATCAGATCTCAGTTTGAATGTCTAAATTCACGAAATTAGGACGTATGATTTATTGATTTAACTCGTAGTCGTCTAACTGATTGAATTAGATTAGAACCTAATTAGTTCTAATCTTTTTTAACTTATAAGGATGAATTTCTGAGTTACACTCGATAGTAGGAAAACAGTGATCCTGAACTTGTGTAACTTGGAATAGTTAGAATGGTTAAGTAGAAAATAAATAATATCACCATGTTTAGTAGAGTCCCTAGCTTCTATTGATACTTTGTTGCTTATGCGTTCCTTGTATTTTTGTGCCATTTTTTCTTGAGCATATCATATAAGATATTTGATGCATAAATAAAATGTTAGGAAAATATGGAGACTCCTTAGATTCCTTGTGAAAATATTAAAGTGATTAACGAAAAAAAGATGATTATATGAACTGCTTCTCAGATATTTCCTTATTGCCTAGCCTCCTTATGTCGCTAGGGAAAGGACCTATTTTGTTGTGTGCCTAGTTTTCTAGCCTCCTTATATCGCTAGGGGTACACCATTGGTGCCTTAGCTGTATTGGTGTTAAGGTTGCCTTGTATGCTTAGTTTACTAGCCTCCTTATGTCGCTATGGGCATACAGTTGGGCCTTAACCGTACTGGTGCTAAGGCCCTTCGCTTACTTTGTGTGCTTATTTGCCTAGCCTCCTTATGTCGCTAAGGGTACACAGTTTTATGACTTAGCCGTGATGGTGCAAAGCTTCTTTGATATTCGATGGGCTAGAGTAGCTCTTTTCTGTATGACAGTCGATACACGTATGGCTTTATATGCAGTTGTTATTGTTTACTTTTTCAGTATTCTTATTCCGTCAGCTATTTCCTTGTACTATTTTTATATATATTTAGAATGTTAGAATTTTGCTGCTATATATATGTACCACTGTTGAGTTAACTTATTTTAATTGGCATATTTTCTGTTGATCACCAGTATGTTTAGGATGTAGAATTTTTCTTACTGCATCTGTTCAGTTATGTACATTTATACGCCCTTCCTTGTTTAGTTTTTATGCGAGGCATGTCTCAGCCTCTTTTCTTTTCTTTGCTTAAGCTATAGATGATGGTTTATAGCTTTCCTTTTCTTTGGTACTGCTTGCTGCTCCTTTACACACACACACACACACACACACACACACACACACACACATATATATATATATATATATATATATATATATATGTTGCTTAGATATTGTAGAATGGTGATATTACTTAACATATATAATAATTCATCAGCTTAAAATGTAATTAGACAATTGTCTAACCAGGTTTTTCCTTTTCTTTGGCTGGGGCCCTACATTGTAAAACCGATAATGGCAGACTCCTTTCAGTTAGACGAGCAGGAGTTAGGTGTGGAGCCTCACCCAGAGGAGGAGCCCGTGGAAGAAGCTGTCATCTAGTTCCTTTATACTTCGAGTGAGGATGAGTGGTTTACATTCTATTTTTATTTAAACATTTTAAATGATGTAAAAATACAAGTACTATTGACTATGTATTTGGATTGTATGCTTATATATTCTGAGTTCTATTTTGATATTTATACTGTAATGCTTGGATGATTTACATTTCCTTAAATCGCTTCCGCACTCTGTACGTTTACTTATATAGTGACTGTTAGATTGATTCTGTGTTAATCCTTCCCTAATCAGATGGATTGTGGAGTCTATCCTAATCCAATGGTAAGTGAGGGGTTAGCCAGAGTGACACCCCACCCTTAACCTAATCCTTTGGCAGATTAAGGGTGCGGGGAGCCACACCTTCGGATGCCGTCTGATCCATTGATCAAATGGCAGAATGGCTCGGATTGCTCAGATCCTAATAGCCGATCGCGGGAGTAATCCGGGCCGTAGTATTCAGTCGGGCAGATTCAACGGTTGATCCACGACTCTGCGGGATCAAATCCTAGCCGTTGGATTCACGAGGGGGACGGCGAATTAGAACGGGGTTCCGCTGTTGCGCGACCCGGGCTCCACAACGGATCGCCCGCGGGCCGCATAGCAAATTTTGGCCATTTAAACGGTATATGATAGATTTGCAATTTCAATTTGTTTAAATCCCTAAAATGCAATTAGACCATTATAATTAAATGTGAATTATGGCCTAAATGATTTCTAAATTGCACCAAACTTTCACCCCTAGATAATTTGAGGGTGAATAATTCAAAAATGTAGTCAAATTTTAATTCTGGGATCAAGATATTTTAGGTCTAATATAGGGCATCTAGACTGATCAAAATGTCATCTAGACTTAGAGAAGTCCAATGGACATCAAATTTTTAGGATATGATTCATTTGATATTCTAAAAGCAATGGAATCAAAATTAATGATTACTTAGACTATAAATTAGCAGGGTAACAACTTAGAGTTATTACATACTCTCCCACTTAAGAATGATGTCATCCTCGACATCATCTCAAGAGAGAAGACAAATATGCAGAAATTTTAAGGATAGAATAAAATTCAGAAAGTTAATGGGTACCTATATTTTCAAAGAGATTGGGATACTTTCTTCTCATGTCTGCCTCTTTCTCCAAAGTAGATTTTTTTAAAGAGCGATTCCTCCATTGAACCTTTACCATTGGGATTGAGCAATTTCTCAGATGCTTTTGATCCTGAGCTAAGATCTTAATTGGCAACTCTGCATATTAAAGATTCGGCTGGAGAGATATCGCTGAAAGTTGAATTAGATGAGATGGGTTGCGAAGACATCTCCGCAGAAAGGAGATGTGGAACACATTATAGATTGTAGAAAAATCTTTAAGAAGCTGCAATCAATAAGTTGTAGAACCAATCTTCTCTAGAATTTCAAATGGTCTGACGTAGCGGGGACTTAGCTTCCTGGCTACACCAAAATGATACACGCCTTTCATCGGACTGACTTTAAGATACGCAAAATTTCCAATATCGAATTCCAGAGTACGATGATGAGCATCATGATACTAGCTCTGGTGATCTTGAGCTGCTATGATTCTTTGTTGGATTAGCTGAATCTTACGATTAGTTTCTTTAACTAATTCTGAACTATATAACTGAACACTGCCTGTTTCAGACCATGCTAAAGGAGTACTGTATTTCTTGCCATACAGAACTTCATATGGAGCCATGCCGATACTTGCCTGAAAACTGTTGTTGTATGCGAACTCTACGAGAGGAATATGATCTTCCTAGAAGCCTCCAAAATCCAAAATACAGAGACAAAGAAGATCTTCCAAGACTTGATTGACTCTTTCTGTTTGACCATCTGTTTAAGGATGAAAAGTGGTGCTCATGGCTAGAGTAGTTCCCAAGTCTTTATGCACTGCTTGCCAAAATTTGGAAGTGAAATAACTATCTCGATCAAATACGATAGATCTAGGAATTCCATGGAGCCTGATAATTTCCTTGATATTCAACTTTGCTAATTTCTCCACAGAATCGATTTGGCGTATAGGAATGAAATGTGCTGATTTGGTAAGTCGATCGACAATGACCCAGATTGAATTTGCACCGGATCTGGATTTAGGTAAACCCATAACAAAATCCATTGAAATATTGAACCACTTCTATTCAGAAATTGCTAGAGAATGAAGAAGTCCTCGAGGTTTTTGATGTTCGGCATAAACTAAGTTACAAGCGTGACACTTTACTACAAACTCGGCCACACTCTTCTTCATTCTAGGCCACCAAAATGAATTCTTTAAGTCTTAATACATGTTGGTACTGTCAGGATGTACTTGATAACCAGAATTGTGACTTTCTACCAGAACCTCTTGATGCATAGATTTGGGAATCTATAGACAATCTCCTTGATAGATAATGTTACCTCGAAGCCGAATATCAAAGCGACGACCACTTTCAATGTCTACTTTAAACTTCAGATAGTATTCATCCTTGGTTTGAGAGATGTAGACATCATGATGAAATGTGGGCTCAACCGAACTCATGGATATCAGGCTGCTCAACATAGCACCACGCACTGGCCTTATTTTGAGCTTTTGGAATTCTTCTTCTAGAGAACTTGATGATATCATGGAAGATAGAGTAGCATGATAATTGAGTGCATCTGTTATGACGTTCGCTTTTCCTGGATGATACTGGATTCTTAAATCATAATCACTTATTAACTCAAGCCATCTTCGTTGTCGGCAGTTTAACTCATGCTGTGTGAAGATATACTTTAAGCTATGATGATCGATGAATATGGAACACTGGATGCCATAAAGGTAATGATGCCAGATTTTTAGAGCAAAAATTACGGCTGCTAATTCAAGATCATGGACAGGATAATTCTTTTCATGTGGTTTTAATTGATGAGATGCATAGGCTATAACTTCTTCTTTCTGCATCAGCACACATCCCAAACCTATGTCAGATGCATCAGTATAAAATTGATAGTTAAGGCCTTCTTTAGGTAAGGCTAGAATTAGTGCAGAGGAAAGAGCATCTTTTAATAATTGGAATGCTGTCTCACACTCTGGACTCCAGACAAACGATACTGCTTTCTTCGTCAACTTCGTGAGAGGAGACGTAATTTGTGAGAAGCCCTTGACAAATTTTCTATAGTAGCCTGCTAGTCCTAGGAAACTTCTGATATCAGTCACAAATTTTGGTTGTGACCAATCTTGGACTGCTCTCACTTTATTTTGATTGACTTTGATTCCTTGAGAGTCGATGACATGACCCAGAAAAGCGATTGAGTTAAGCCAAAATTTGTATTTGGAATACTTAGCATATAGCTCATGGCTTCGAAGCTTTTCTAGTATTAATCGCAGATGGTTCTCATGATCTGTTTTACACTTCAAATAAATTAGAATATCTCCGATGAAGACGATGATGAATTTAGCTAGATACTCTTTCAACACGCGCTGCATTAAATCCATAAAAATGGATGGCGCCTTTGTTAAGCTAAAGGACATTACCAAAAATTCATAATATCCATAGCGGGTTCTAATTGCCGTCTTCTCTACATCTGGATCTTTAACTCGCAATTGGTGATATCCAGATCGCAAGTCTATCTTTGAGAAAACCTTAGCTCCAGATAACTGATCGAATAGGTCATCGATATGAGGTAAAGGGTAATTATTCTTAATAGTTACCTTATTTAGTTCCCTAAAATCGATGCCAATTCTCATCGATCTATCTTTCTTCTTCACGAATAAAACTGACGCTCCCTAAGGGGATGAACTTGGATGAATAATACCTTTTTCCTACAGTTCTTGAAGTTGCTTGTTCAATTCTTGGAGCTCCTTAGGCGCCATGTGATACGGAACTATTGATAGCAGTTGAGTTCTGGGAATTAATTCGATTGCGAACTCTACCTCCCTAACTAGAGGAAGACTGGGTAGGTCTTCGGGAAAAACGTCGGGAAATTTACGAACAATTCGATTCTCTGAGAGGGGCACGACTTATTTCTTTTCTCTTAACATTGTTACGAGATATGCATCGCAGCCCTTTTTAACTAACCTTTCCGCCTTTAACGTGTTAATTAGTGATGCTTGCGTACTAAATTTGCCAATGAAAGATTGCGACAGATTTCTACTGCCCAAGGTGATCTTCTTCTTTTGGCAATTAATTGAAGCACCATGCTGGCTTAGCTAGTTCATGCCTAGGATTATATCAAAATTTGCCATTGGCAAGATGATCAATTTGGCTTCATATATTTGTTTACCAATAGGGATATTTAACTTGCAAAACTATTAGGATTGCATACAGGCTCCAGAAGGTAACCCGATGCTTAATGAGTTTGTTGAGCAATAAGATGGTGGCTTAAGGTTTTTAGCCCAACTTTTCGATATGAACGAATGACTCGCTCCCATATCTAAAAAGATGCTACAAGATTTGTCCTTAATCATTAAGGTGCCTATTATAATGATTATGTTAAGGTCTTTATTACTAAAACAAAAATATCTAATAGTGAAACAAAAATGACTAAATAAGAACTAATTTAAGGCGTACCTAACAGCACATCATTGTCCTCAGGGGAAGAGGAAGGAGTTAACATATATACCCTTGCAAATGCTGCAGGTCGCTTGTTCTGAGGCCTTTGACCCTGATGATCTTGGTTCGGCTTTTGTGCTGGTACGATTGCTTTCGAGTTTGATGTAGAAGCTGGCATTATAGCAGGAGCAGGCTCTCGGCTTTTCCTTGGTTGTGCACGGAATGTTTGCTTATGACGGGAGTGATTGATGAGCACTCCGTCGATTGTGTTCTTAGCATCATAGTCGAAATAATGGTGACCGCTTCGACCACAAGTAAAACATACACCATCGAAGTCGTAGCATTTTCCATACAGATGCAATCGTTTGCACTCTAGGTTCTGAGGCTGGGATTATTTAATCTCCATATTATAGACTCTTGCCATCTTATGATAACCAAAACGCTCCTTCTATGGTTGCATAACTATTGGCTTCCTCTTCCGGTCTAGTTGACCTTGGAATGCTTCTTGTAAACGGGCAGCTTTGATTAATTTAGTCAGTGTCTTGATCTGACAGGAGACTAAGTGGGCTTTAATAGAGTCTCTTAACCCCTTTAAGAAATGATGGAATCTAGGTGCTTCTGTCCTCACGAGATCCAGAACAAAGCGAGACAATCTCTTAAATTAGTCGAGCACTGAATTGTTGCCTTGAGTGAGATGGAGGAGCTCATCCTCTAGGATTGCTTGAGATGATGCAGGTATGAATGCTTCACGAAATGCTTCCAAAAACATATCGCATGGAATATCCTCTATTTCGTAGTCAACGAATTTATTGTTTCATTCATTCTCCTACCAATATTTGGCTTCTTCTTAGAATAGGTGAGTAATTAAACGAATGGCTTCAGAGTTAGGGCACTCAATACTCTCTAGGTTCTTCTCAATAATCTTGAGCCAGTTTACTGTGTCCATTGGATTTAAGGCTCCATTGATTGTGGGGGTCCTGAGGCAAAGGAATCTGTGAAGGATCCCATCGCCAGTAAAGTGTGAGGACCCTGATGGGGGTGCAGGCTGTTGTCTGATAGAGAGAATCAAAGAGCGTGTTTCTTGCGCTTGTTGTGCATTGCTTTCTATTAAGGCTTTTACAAGACTTGCCATGGGGTTTGATCCTTCAGGTCCGTCTGATGACGAGACCGTATTCTTGATCGGAGTAGGAGCATATAAAGATCCAGGATTCATGACTGTAAAGGCAAGTATGGATTCAGAAACATAAAATTTTACTATACTTTCATTCATTCATTTCTTTCTCAAAATAGAAGATACATGGATCCACAAAATATATAATTGAGATTAAGAAAATGGCATAATAAGATCTCTGACACCCTAGTTACAATACTCTACCCAAAAGGCGGCACTAAAGTCATCATATGTTACTATGTGGCTCCTCCGAGCTAATCCCTTATAAACCCAATACCACCAACTACTCGCTGATCCCCTCAATAGGATCTCTATGATCTCCAGACGATACTCCTCCGGACAGGCTATCTCTCAAAGTGCGGTAGTAACACAATCCAACCATTCTCTGGCGAGTGCTGAAAGACTGGTGCCTCCAAAGGATGAGTCAATAAGGATTTTATCTAGCACCTCAACTCCTCGAAGTGACACTCCATCGACGACCCTTCCGTAGATCTAGCTATCTCGGAGGTCATTTACCCAATAGTCGTCAAACCTCCTAAGGTAGAACTAAAATGCTGACTGCGAGTGTTCCATTCCTAAAATAACTCAACTTATAAGTATTTCATTTATATTACTTTCAATATTTGTTCAAGTCCTAAGATGTTCTTTTTGGTATAATAATAGATTCATTTTTTAATCAAATTATTATGTGCATTAAATTCTTAGGGTGTCAACATCTTAGACATAGTAAACCCTTTCCTTTCTGAGATAACTTAATGAACGTATGGATGTTTGCTTTTCATTACACTTAATAACTTGCCATCTTGACCTGATATAGAGAATAGATCATAAAGTAGATAGGAATAAACTCCTTATCTGACACTTTATGATACTTCTCTGATACCAACTATAGCGCCTCGCCTCGTCGCCGCGCACAAAGGTTACAATTATAATCAAATTGGCGGCGGAATGGTGCGCCACTCGGGAAAACGAGCATAACCCATCTTCCCAAATAGGCTAACTAAAACTAGCCATGATAAAGGGCTGCTGACTCGAACCCAAAAGTAAGATTGAGAGTCAATACTTAAGATAAGTATAGGATACTTTCCTTAAGTATTAGATGAATACGTACATTGGATTTAAAGAGGTAAATATGAATCCAATATACATTATGAATTTATCAGCATTTCAAGTATGTCGATCACATCACAATACTAAATATAATACTAGAATAACAGAGTGCGGAAACTAAAGCAAAACATCCAGAATACATTCATTACAGAGCAGTAGTAAACATTCATTTCAGAAAAGAAAAGTAAAATACATCTAGAATTATTACAAACTGATTTAAATGATACAAAAGTAGAGTCTATCTGAATAACTAAAGCAGTAAAGTAAAAGGTAGAAGACATGTCCTCCAGTTCTGCCTCAACAAGCTGCTCGGGATCTAGCAATTGCCAGATCCCAAAAGGACCCCATGTTAGATAAGAATTCTAACACATGCAACTAAACTAAGCAGTACTAAAGTAAATACACATAAATAGTAAAGTAAACAAAATTGTGGAAAAGCAGTAAAATATTGAACCACTGAAAAATGTAAAAACTAAATAAGGTAAAAAGGAACTGAAAGTTGAATGCTGTAAGTAAGTGAAAACATCGAATGCTCAGAAACCAAGGTAAGAATGTCCAATGATGTACTACATGTCACCGAGATAATACATCTAAATATTCCCCAACACGATTGCCACAGATATGTAATAAAACTATCAATGAAATATTATGAGTCGTACGGTCCAATGTATACATACTCCCAGTCGGGAAGTCAGTACGATGATGCCGATACATCCTGAAATTTCTTTGTCAATGTATGCAACATTCCATAACCCATAATTTGTCACTGATACTCATACGTCACCAATGAATCATTCAACATGCTCATGCTCTTGTTTATGCCCATGCTATTATTCTATATGAGGAAAATTTTGAAATCCATAAAAACTTTGAATACCGATGATGAATTCAAGGTTTCCACTGTGTAGAATCCTGCTAAAAGGATTCTGACTCCTAGCTTCTAGAATGATAATTGGTAAAAGTTAAAGATTTACTTAAAATCATTAGATGGGATAATTGTATACACGTATTTAGCACATTTGCAAGAAAGGTGGTTCTTAACATCTAGTTTGATTAAGCCACTCTAATGAAGCGGTCTTCAATAGGAGGCATCGCCCATTGGCAGTGCTGAAAGACTGGTGCCTCCAAAGGATGAGTCAATAAGGATTTTATCTAGCACCTCAACTCCTCGAGGTGCCACTCCATCGACGACCCTTCCATAGATCTGGCCATCTCGGAGGTCATCTATCCAGTAGTCGTCAAACCTCCTAAGGTAGAACCAAAATGCTGACTACGAGTGTTCCATTCTTAAAATAACTCAACTTATAAGTATTTCATTTATATTACTTTCAATATTTGTTCAAGTCCTAAGATATCCTTTTTGGTATTAAAAATTCATAGTTTTAATCAAATTATTATGTGCATTAAATTCTTAGGGTATCAACATCCTAGGCATAGTCAACCCTTACTTTTCTGAGATGACTTAATGAATGTTTGGAGGTTTGCTTTTCATTATACATAGTAACTTGTCATCTTGACCTGATATAAGGAATAGATCATAAAGTAGATATGAATGAGCTCCTTATCTGACACTTTATGGTACTTCTCTGATATCAACTGTAGCGTCCTGCCCCATCGCCACGCACATAGGTTACAATTATAATCAGATCGGCAGCAGAGCGGTGCGCCACTTGGGAAAACGAGCATAACCCATATTCCCAAATAGGCTAACTAAGACTAGCCATACTGAAGGGCTGCTGACTCAAACCCATGAGTAAGATCAAGAGTAAATACTTAAGATAAGTATATGATACTTTCATTAAGTATTAGATGAATACGTACAGTGGATTTAAAGAGGTAAATATGAATCCAATATACATTATCAATATATCAGTATTTCCAGTATGCTCATCACATCACAATACTAAGTATAATAGTAGAATAACAGAGTGTAGAAGCTAAAGCTAAACATCTAGAATACATTCATCACAGAGCAGTAGTAAACATTCATCTTAGAAAAAAAAAGTAAAATACATGTAAAATTATTACAAACTGATTTAAATGACACAAAAGTAGAGTCTATCTGAGGTACTAAAGTAGTAAAGTAAAAGGTAGAAGATAAATCCACTAAGGCTCCACGTACTCCTCCTGGATCTCATGTAAGTCCTCTGGTCCTGCCTCAACAAGCTGCTCAAGATTTAGCAAATTGTCGGATCCCAAAAGTACACCGTGTTAGACAAGAAGTCTAACACACACAACTAAACTAAGCAGTACTAAAGTAAATACACATAAACAATAAAGTAAGCAAAATTATGGAAAAGCAGTAAAACACTGAACCACAGAAAAATGTAAAAACTAAACAAGGTAAAAAGGAACTGAAAGCCGAATGCTGAAAGTAAGTAAGAACATCAAATGCATAGAAACCAAGGTAAAAATGTCCAATGTTGTACTACATGTCACTGAGATAATCCATCTAAATATTCCCAACATGATGTGCCATAGATATGTAACATAACTATTACTTAAATGTTATGAGCCGTACGGTTCAATGTATACATACACATAGTTGGGAAGTCAGTACAGTGATGCCGATGTATTCTGAAATTTCCCCATCAATGTATGCAACATTTTGTAACCCATAATTTGTCACCGATACTCATTGTAACAACCCAAGGCTGTTACCCAGCTTGAATTTAGTTAATCGTATCTTAATTATCATTCGATCAAGTTCATCTAATCGTTAGAACCAAACCCTAAAGGTTTGGAGCAATTTGGAGCTAAATCCAATATTTTGGATTATTTTAATATTTAATTAATTAGAAAATTGAGATATTTATTTTGACCTCAAAATCGAAATCTGACTTCACCGTTGCAATCATCACCCCCAAATTAGCTAGGGGTGATGTTTTGGACGCGTTTGGAAGTCGTCAAAATTTTGCAAATATTTTAATATAATTAAATGCGTCGAATAACAGGATAATTAAGTAATCGTCGGAATTGAAATCCGACTTCGTCGTTGGATTCCTCACCCCAAATTAGCTATGGGTGAATTTTTGGGATTTTTAGGAGCGCATTTAAAAAAAATAGAATTTTTAAATAATTAAGGGAAATAATTATGTAATTATCCGATCCCTTATTTACAATTTTCCCAAATCTTTATTATTTTTGGCTGACAGCCCCCCCACCCTCCCACCCCCCATGTATTTCGGCTAGCCATTCCCCCTTCCTCCCTAAGCCATGTCATCCATTAATGCTCAAGCATGATGGCTCTACCCCTCTAGCCCCTTAGCCATGATGAGGCCTCCCCTCCCCTCTCCTCCTTTAAAAGGAGAGCTCAGCCCTCTTCTCATGCTTGCTGAAAAATTTCTCATCTCTTTCTCCTCTATTGCCAAGTCCTTAGTGCTGAAGGAAGGAGCTCTTCTCCAAGGTCTTGAAGGAGATTGAACTTTTCTCCTCCTCCTCTTGCAAGGTCAAAGGTACCCTCTTGCTCCTCTATTTGTCTTTCTTATGATGTTATGATGTTAGAATGTAGCCTTGGAAGTCCATATGCATGTATGAATGCCATTAAGATTCTTAAGAACTCACAAAAATATGCTCTATTTTTCATCTATTCTGCATACCCTTGTATTCATCATCATTTTTGGTATAGTTCGGATGCTTTGTTTGTGCCAATTTTGGTGTCGATGGAAAGGTATCGAAAATACCTTTCCATTGATATATGGCACCACTCATGAAACTCTCTGGATTGAGAGTAATTAAGCTCGAAAAATAGCTTTCACGGGTTTCGCACTGGTGAAATCACCGTCTGCCGCTACAGCGCGCGGTAGCGCGCTGCAGCGGGTTGCCGCGGGCTGCAGCAGACATGAAAACTTAGGGAAAACATATAAAAATGCACGTTGAACTAATTGAATAGTAACTTGCAAAATGGGTCGCTACAGCGCGCGGTTAGCGCGCTGCAGTGGACTACAGCGGAAATTCCAGAACTTAGGAAATGTCAAAAATAAATTAATTGAACAGTAAATTTGCAAAATGGATTGCTACAGCGCGCGATCGCGCGCTGTAGCGGTCTACAGCCGTAATTTTATGAAAAATCATAAAATCATTAAATAAAAGTAATTGAACAGTGCTTTTGCAAATTGGACCGTTACAGCGCGCCACAGCGCGCTGCAGCGGATTGCAACGGCCTACAGCGAGCTGCAGCGCAATGGCGCTACCGCGCAGAAAGCGCTCCAGTGCGCTGCAGCGTGCTACAGCGCCCAAATTTGCAAAATTTCCAGAATTTTCCAGAAATTACGCAAATTTTGTAAAACTGCCCAGTCTTGACTGAAATGGCTAAAACTCAACTATTTTGGTATTTTAAGACCCCTATGACCCTAGTGGGGCTAAGTTATACTAAATTTGAACATTGCATAAAATTCTATGTTCAAATCAAGTTTAAAACTTTATTGCTATTATCAAATGCTCAACACCTATCATATAACTTGAATGTATTGTATATATTGCCAAACAATAGAGTCTTAAGTGTTTGAATTAAATAGGTGTATCATAATAACCAAAATAGCATAAAACTTAACTCTTTTAGATTTGTGATTAAATACTAATCCCTTTAGTTTGATTCTAAAATTTGATTAGCATTAATTACCTCTTTATGTTATCTTTTCATTTTTATGCTTTTATAACTTTAGGATGTATGTTAGAATACCTTAACATTTAGTTGGACACTTAAATATGTTTACTTGAACTTAAGAATCTTGATAGCTTGATACAGTAGATGATACTTAATCCAAACCTAAGTTTGACATCAATAATATACTAATAACATATTGATTTGTCATTGACTTGTAAATTAACATTTGGTCTTAATGATAAGAAGGTCAGGGGTTAAACCCTAGCTTGTCTTAGCTAAGACCTAAACCTTAATCACTTAACTAATCAATTTGATTATAAGATAATTCAATTAACATTACTCCAATAATGCATATGATTTGATATTGATCTTAAATCATTGAATTAGAAGTGCTAGAGTTTATATTGAATATGTGTGATTGGACTATCTGAATCTAAACTTTAGATCCTTGATTTTCTCTTATATAAGACTATTAGCACAAGATGAATAATAAAATTGTAATGATTGATGAAATAACTTAATTCCAGTAAGATCTTTGATTTTATCACATAATCATAGAGTAGGAAAGGATTAGATGAGTTTCATCCATCTAACCTGATCGTTTAAATCCAAAGCTAACAAGGAACCCTTGAATGTTAACATAAGAATTAGAAAAGTGAAATCTTAAGGGTCTTACCTTAGAATCGTTCTTGAAATATTTAAAAGACCTTAATTAATGATACCTTAAGGTAGGAAGAGCTCTTGTGACTTATTGAGGTAGACACTTAGATGATCCTTCATAACTTTGGAAGTTAAACTTGTTACCTTGTGGTAGGAATTACCTAAAGTACTTAGATTGTGGCTCATTCCTTGTGGTAGCAACCTATATTGAGTGATCCTTTGATCACATCCTTGGAGCCTTGTGTAGGATACACCTACTTAGAGTAACTATTAATATATTTGATAAATCCTTGTCGATTAAATAGAATCTGCTGAACTCAGATTATTGGTTAGGTATAGTAGGGTATACCCATATTACTGGATTAATTCAGTAATATTCAGGATTGGTTGACCAGGTGCTATCCTACGGGATTAGCCGAATACAGTCCCATTAAAGTAAATCTTTCAAGACTAAGAGTGCTACAATTAGTGAATATAATCCTTAGTTTGAGATATAAACTGCGACCGGATTCTGCCTCCTATTGTAGTGCGCTTCGATAAGTGCAGTTTAAGCAAACTAAGTATCTGAAGTCACCTTGTGTAGACCACTAAGTATGCTTGTACTTAGGGCATTTAATGACTTAGCTTGAGATATAAACTATGACCGGGTTCTGCCTCTTGTAGTAGTGCGCTTCGATAAGTGCAGTTTAGACAAGCTAAGGGTTAAATCTACCTTTCTTGGAAACATGCTAAATATGTGTACATAATCATCCCAGCTAATGATTTTCAAGTAAACTCTCAACTTTAACCAATTACCACAGTTAGAATCTTAAGAGTCAGAATCCTTTTAGCATGATTCTGCACAATGGAGACTTTGGATTCATTATCAGATTTTAAATCACTTTCTGGATTTATCTTATGTAGTTTAGAAGCATGAGCATGAGCATAAGCATGATGTGTGAATATCAGAATGATATATGAGAATCAGAATAATGTATAAGTATCAGTGATAATTTATGAGTTACGGAATGTTGCATATATTGATGGGGGAATTTCTGGATGCATCAGTGTCATCAATAAATAGTATTCCCAACGGGGTGTATGTAGACATTGGACTATACTGCTCATAACAGTTCAGTGATATTTTGGTAGCATATCAGTAGCATACCATATTGTGCCATATTTAGATGCATAATTTCAGTGGAATACAATATAGTTGTACATATGATTACTCAATTTCAGATTCAGTACTGTTTTGATTTATTTTCAGTATTCAGTTACAGTTCAGTTTTACTTTACACTGCTTTAGTTTTGTACAGTTTTAGACAGATTTGTAGTTTCAGTTACCTTTACAGTTTTTTTACAGATTTACTCGTATTATATAAATGTTAAATGAATAATTAGAACTGTTAGATTAGTTTCAATGTGTTAGACTTATTGTCTAACATGAGGTACTTTTGGGATCCGACAATTTGCTAGATCCTGAACAGTATATTGAGGTAGGTCAGGAGGACAATCAGGAGATTCAGGAGGAGCCCGTGGAGCACTAGTGGACTCTGCTCCAGATTTATTTTCTACTTAGTATTTTCAGTTCAGTTCTATGTCTATTTCAGTAAACTGTTCGTAATAATTCTGGATGTATTTTCTTTTCTTTTCTGAGACGAATGTTTTCTACAACTTCTGTGATGAATGATTTTGGATGTTTTCTTTAAGCTTCCGCACTCTGTTTTTATACTAATTATACTTAGTATTATGATGTGATCAGCATGCTGGAAATGCTGATATTTTATACATATATTGGATTCTTATCGTATTCTAAATCCAATGTATGTATTTGCCTAATACTTAGGATAAAGATACTACTCTTATCTTAAGTATTAGCTCTCAACCTCACTTGAGGTTGAGTAAGCAGCCCTTCAGGTGGGCTTAGTTTTCAGTTATTTTGGGGAGACGGGATATTCCTCCCCGAGTGGCGCGCCGCTCTGCTGCCGATATGATTGTACTTAATTCTTTTGCGCGTGGCGACGGGGCGGGGAGCTACACTCATACGTTACCAATGAATCGTTCATCATGATCATGCACTTATTTATGCCCATGCTGCTATTCTATATGAGGAAAATTCCAAAATCCATAAAAGCTTTGAATACTGATGATGAATTCAAGGTCTCCACAGTGTAGAATCCTACTAAAAGGATTCTGACTCCGAGCTTCTAAAACGATAATTGGTTAAAGTTGAAGATTTACTTAAAATCATTAGATGAGATAATTGTATACACATATTTAGCACGTTTGCAAGAAATGTGGTTCTTAACACCTAGTTTGATTAAGCCACCCTAATGAAGCAGTCTTCAATAGAAGGCATGGCCCGTTGGTGATTTGTATCTCAAACTAAGTTATTAAGATGCCCAACTCACAATCACACTCAGTGTCTTAAAGAAGATGATTATAATTACTTAGTTTGTTTGAGCCACACCTATTGAAGCGGACTTCGCTAGGAGGCATCGCCCGTTGGTGATTTGTATTTCAATCAAACTAAGGAATGAGTCCCCATTTAGTACACTCTTAGGATCGATTGATTTACTCTAAGCGAGGTTGTATCCACCTAAACCCACAGGATAGCCCAAAGATAAATCTAACTTAGAGTGACTCAATCATTCCTGAATAATACTAAAATAATATAGTACTATAGGTACACTCTACTATACCCAACTAATAATCCAGATTTAGACAACCCTATTTAATCATCAAGGGTTTATTAAGACTATTAATTTCTATGCTAATTAAGTAAGTCCTATATAAGGTTCCAAGAAAATGTGATCAAGGATCACTCAATATAGATTCTACTGCAAGGAGAGGTATCATTCTAAAACCTTAGGTGATTCCTACCACGAGAGGTTAAGATCAACTTCTAAGGTTAAGGGATCATCTAAGTTTCTACCTCAATGAGTTATACGATTTCTCCTACCTCAATGTATATTTAATTTAGGTCTTTAAAATATTTTAGAGACGATCTTATAGTGAGGTACTTAAGATCTCACACTCTTAATTCTAAATACTACGCTCTAAGTTTTACTTATCATTTAGATTTAGAGTGATCATATCGGATGAGTAAGTCATTTGATTATAAGTTATTCTAAGATTATGAGATTTAAATCAAAGATGTTAGTAGAGTTAGATCACTTTATCAAATCAATACCATTTTATTAGTCTTCTTATGCTAATGGTCTTACTTAAGAGAAAATCAAGGATTCAAAGCTTAGATTCAGGTTATTCAATCACATGGTTTGTTTATTAGCCAATTCAAATGCTTAAGATCAATACCAAAATAGATGCATTATTGGAATAATGTCAATTGTATTATATTATAATCAAATCAATTTAATTGAGTTTAAGAGTTTGGACCTTAATTAAATAAGTTAGGGTTTGATCTCCACCCATATCTAATTAAGATCAAGTGTCTATTTATAGATCAAATGTCAAATCAGTGAATTAGGTATATATTATTGGTGGCAATCTTAGGCCTAGATCAAGTTTTAATACCTTGATCAAAGTCTTAAGACTTCTTAAGGTTAATTAAGATGTTTAAGATCTTTAAATTTAGGTTTATTCAATTTATACATTATAAATTTGCATACATGGCTTCATTATATCTACCTTACTGTTATGTAGCATATTAACAAAAGAATTCATAAAAAAAGAAAGTAATTAGTGCTAATCAAGCCCTAATCTAATGTAAAAGGATTAGCACCTAATTATAAATTTAACCATCAGAATTTCATACAACATGGTATATAAGTTTCATTTTATCATATAATTAATCAGATACTAAGTTTGCTAAGATTCAATGGTTAAAAGCCCTAATTTTTACTAATCATGGTTTAACAAGATTAGGGCATATGTTAAAATATAAAAATCAGAAATAAACTACTTAGCACATTCATTCTACTAATCATAAGGAATCTAATGGCACCCTAATGCAATTGGATAAGTATTCATGCTAATCAATCCTAATCAAGATCTGTAATAATTAGACAAAAATAGAAAATCTAATCATTAGATATTCAATATTATTTTATATTCAGATCCCTAATGATTTTTTGATTAATTTGATATATAATATCAAAAGGTTTGGAAGAGTGGATTAAAAGTTATCACATTAATTTATTCTGTATTTTTTCTAATTAATATTTCGTATGATTGGATTAATTGGATTATTTTCCTTAAGGAAAATAAATCCAATAAATTGGATTTTAATTAAATAGGCTCGGCCCATCAGCCGAACCGCACGGGTCGACCGGGGCCCGAGGGCCCGGGACAGTCGCACCACGCGAGTCACGGGTCGGCCTGACCCGCACAGGGTCATCGTCCCCGCCTTGACCCCTCTCGACAGAGGCCGATCCGGGAAACCCTAGATGGCAAAATTCTCTATCTAGAGCGCACGCCTTGGCCTTGGGTCAATCGAGAATCGGCCCCCTAGCCAAGACGCACCGATTGACATTCGAAGCCCCCTGTGAGGTGGTCCGAATTGGCTGGACCTTACTCACCCGAGGACTCAATGGAGCTACTATGGGGAGATAATTCTCCCCACAGAGGCCATGCCAGACCCGGGGCTCGATCCCTACACCATCAGGGAGGTGAGGCGGATTGAAGCTCCCTGGTCTAAGGGCCTGAGGTGGGCTGGAACGCCGAGGCCTTACTCGACCCGAGGCATTCCTTAAGGACTTAGCCTGATAAATCAGTTCGATCGATTGGGGCTAGCTTAGGGCATATACATGATCACATTGAGTTCATTTTGACAATACGCAGCTAACTGAATAAAAAGGAGGGCAGTCTGAGCCTAATTGGCTCAGACTAAGCAAGTTGGGGTACCTAGTTTTGACGGGGGACTTGCAGACGATGCAGGGGTCACTACCGAGCTTGTTGAGCTTCCTGAGGTTTCTCTAAGAGTTCCTGAATGCCAGGAGACTCTTCTATCAGCGGTACGCACGTCGGGAATGCCTAGGAGAGCTCAACCGTTCAGCAATGGCGGAGAAGGAGAGTCCAATTGATCAGCAAGATTTACCCCGGGGAGATCCGAGGCTATTTATAGCCTCAAAGGGAAGTGAGGTAGGTTCTAGATGCATTGGTCCGGGCTGGAGAGGCCCGAGAGATCGGGCCATGGTCAAGCTCTCAAATTTCCAATTTGAGCTCGGCCGGGTCACTAGGCCCGATCGGGGGTCCTTGCCAAGACGGGAGAGATCCAAACGACCTTGCTGAGTTGGACGCATGTGTGGGGGACAAGGATGGCAGCTAGCGGTACGGGGGATATCCTCTGTTGGGTACGGGCACATTCAAGACGAAGGTCCACAGTTGTGGAACCTTCGGATGCCGTCTGATCGATCGATCAGATGGCGAAAAGACTCGAATCGCTCGGATCCTAATTGCCGTCGGGCTGATCCAATGGTTGATCCGCGATTCCACAGGATCAAATCCTAGCCGTTTGATTCACTAGGGGGACGACGGATTGGAATGGGGTTTCGCTGTCGTGCGACCCGAGCTTTGCAGCGGATTACCCGTAGTCCGCATAGCAAATCCCGGCCGTTTAAACGGGTTTAGGATAGATTTGCAATTTTAATTTGTTGAAATCTTTAAAATGCAATTAGACCAATTTAATTAAATGTGAATTATGGCCTAAATGATTTTCAAATTACACCAAACTTTCACCCCTAGCTAATTTGGGGGTGAGGAATTCAAAAATATAATCAGATTTTAATTCTGAGATCAAATTATTTTAGGTATAATCTAAAGCATTTAGACTGATCTAAATTCTATCTTAGATTATAGATAGGATTCATTTAATGTTCTAAAAGCAATGGAATCAAAATTAATGATTACTTAGATTATAGATTAGCAAGGCAACAACCAAGGGCTGTTATAGGTATGCAACTAAATTCTATTTAAGTATGCAACTAGTATTTCAATTAAGTATCCATTCATCCAAACCAAGCATTTAAGTAGCTTCTAATTCAAACATAAGAATAGTTAAGACAAAACAATTAACTTTAATTATTACATGCCAAATTAAACAATAAGAAAGTAAATAAAGTAAATCTCTCTCTCTATCACGTTTAAATGAAAGCAAGTAAAACTAATTTATGCGGAAGCAAAGTATAATCTTTTAGCTTAGCACTTTGTAATGATAATACAAAAATGAAATTAATGTTATCCTTATTCTAAACCATATGATTCAAATAAGTTAACTAAATCAAGGCTTAGGAAACTAATCAGAGAAAGGCATAACTAAGTAAACACTATAATTGGAGAAATTAAGAGTTAAGGTTCTATTTACTAAACTCATCTAGCTAAGTTTAATTAGAAGGATCTCATTTAAAATCAACTACTAATCTAGCTAGGTTAATATAAAAGGAAATGTTTAAGGGAATAGGAAAGAAGGATTTGTAAATTATAAACTCTATGTTTCCTAATAGTTGAAGGTTAAGGAAATCAATAGGATTCCTAAGCTATTCTAATAAGTTTAGGACTCCTATTACAAGTCCTTAAAGGATTTAAGTGAGGACTTAAGAACTAAGATGAAGTGAATTAAGATTCAATCTAGTTACTTAAGTCTAGTCCTAATTGATTCATAACCTACTACTACTTAAGCATTAAAGTTAACTGCACTTAATGGATGGATTAAATAGCTCTAAGGATCATCTATAAATCAAGATATAAATTAATCATATAGTTTCTATCCTAAGGTTGAAAGATTAATCAAACAATTTACTAATGATTCAAGTAATTAAACTATGAGAATTAAGTTCAAAAACATACAATTGAAATTGACCTAGGAAGTAATAAATGTGTCATGTTTACTATCCTAAGGTTTTAAATATCTGAAACATGAAATTTAAGAAACTAGAAATAATCATAATAACACTAATTAAGGAGCCAAAAACCTAAAATCAAAAATTGTTGTCCAATGGAAATGGTATACATAATTATGAAACCCTTATAGTATAAGGAGAAGAATGATACTAAGTAGGTCAATTTTGAACAACATTGAAAAATTAGAGTTTCTGGGACTCTTAATTAGGGTTAGAAAGTGTTTAAGAAAATTAGAGTTCCAATATTAAATTTGATTTTATATTATTATTCCTCACATTTTTGTGAGTGAAATGAACTATTTAAGCATTAAATTTGGACTCATGATGTTTAAGTGATCACACAAACAAGATTTGTAATTAGTTTGTAATTAATTAATTAAATCTAAAATAATTATTAATAAAATAATTACCAAAATAGAAATTAAATGACATTTTATTAATCTATGCAATTTTATGATCAAAATAATATATAATATTGCATTATTTGGATGAGTATTATTGAAGTTAGGGTTAACTGAAAATTTGTATTTAAATTACTAATTAACATTAATTTTAACAGAATAACTAATCACTACAGAAATAATTGGACCCAGCAGAATTTAAAGGCTCGGAATTTCATACGACAATGGTAAATGCAGAAAAGAGGGCGGTGCTGAAAATGGAGTCCGACAGTGGCACAAAATTTCGCGCTACCGGACACGTGTCGTTTCCACGATGGGGCCGCATGTCGCATTGAGTCCCGCGGTACAATAAGTAGAGGTCGCGGTCGAATCGGACTTGTCTAGCAAGGAATCTTGGACTACATAACCTTCAGTTTAAACTGTGTCATCCCAAAAGGAGGCCTGGGGTGACTCCCTAAGGCTTGGACTCGCGGCTGAATCTGAGAGCTCCACGAGTGGTCTCGCACGTCGACGTGAAGCTCTCGTCACCACCAACATACTAGGCCAAAAATCAAGGTTGAGGAGAGATTGGCTTGATGACAGGGAAATACTCTAGTTATTGATTTTTTACTAGGGTTTCATCCTAAGAGCCGAAATCCCCAAAATAGAAAAGAGATTGATTTCGATATTAATGAACTTAATCGACTCTTCCATATAATACAAGCAACTCAGTGAAGGATATGGAAGGTAAACATAGGATTTAGACTCAAGGAAAATACCTGGACAGCTAAGAGAGCTTCGGTTGTCACCAAATTAAGGATTACAGAGACGCAGACTAGTTTTCCCAGCTTCAGCTCCTTAGGGTTCCCTAGCAACCTCACTAGACAGAGAGTAATCAAAGAAAATGGAGAGGTAGAGTGCTTGCTAGAGGATAAGGGTCTCAGCAAGGTACGGCCTTCAGCCCATGATCACTAGCAACAAAATAGCAAAAAAGGCATATAGGGAACTCATTAGGGCCGTCAGATCGGGGCGATGATCCGACTGCTAGATCTGCTCGAGCGATCCTGCGCCGTCCGATCAAATCTAAATAAGGGCGACGACAGGGATCGATGGATCCTGCTGCACGCTGTTCAGCTCACTGCAGTAGATATGTGCAGTCAGATAAATTTGGCAATTGGAATTTACAATTTAAATAATTATATTAATTTACATTATTTAATTAAACACAATTTATTCTCAAAATAAAATAATAAAATGGACTCCAAAAAATCTCAAAAAAATCACCCTTACCTAACTGAAGGGTGAGGAACACAAAAATATAAATAGATTTTTGATCGGAGGTCAATTTAATTATTCTAATTTTCTAAGTATTTAAATAATATTAAAATATTCGGGAAAAATTCGATAACTTCTAAACACTTCCAAAATACCACCCCTAGCTAATTTGGGTGTGGTGAGTCCAATGGTGGACTCCATTTTTGATTCCGAGGTCTAAATAAATTAGGCATTCTCAGAATTATCAGAAAACCAAAAAATATTGGAAATTATCAAACAATCTCCAAATTGCACGCAAATTTAAATGGAGGCTCTTAATACTATTATAAGACTAATGAAAGAAGATTAGAGTCAATTAGGTCATTAATTGATATGTAACAGCACTAGGGTTGTTACATGCACATTCATTAGATATGGCACGGACATGTTCGGTTACAGATTCTGGAACAATCAGAACTATAAGTCATCAGAAGTAGGGATGTCATTTTCAATAAAAGTGAAATGTACAAAGACTGTATTGGAGTTGAGACTGATTCCAATAATGCTTCAGATAGAGAGCCCCGACATACAAAAATTGATGATAGTGTTGAGCCAGATGTTGGTATACATGAAGAAGCTCAGAAGAGTGTCAATGGTAAATCACAAACACCCATATTTAGAAGATCCACAAGAGTCACAAGACTACCACAAAGGTACTCTCCTTTCTTATTTTACATGTTACCAATAGATGGTGGTAAACTAGAAAGCTTGGAAGAGGCACTTCAAGTTGAAGATTCAATCAAATGGGAGGTTGCCATGAATGATGAAATAACATCACTCATGTCAAATGGGACATAGGAATTAGCACCTCTACCAACTGGGAAGAAAGCCCTTCAGAATAAGTGGTTTTACCAGGTGAAGGAAGAACTGAATGGGAGCAAGTGCTACAAGGCAAGGCTTGTAGTTAAAGGCTTCTAGTAATTGCATGGGGTCAACTACAGTGAGATCTTCGCCCTAGTTGTGAAAATGACAACCATCAGGGTTGTGCTAAACATTATTGCAGCTGAGGATTTGCATTTGGAGCAAATGAATGTCAAAACTGCATTCCTTCATGAAGAGCTGGAGGGGGATCCATACAGGTAATAACTAGAAGGGTAAAAGGCTCAAAAGAAGAGAAAAGTTGAGCTAGTGTGTAAGCTCAATAAGAGCCTCTATGGCTTGAAGCAAGTGATAAGATAATAGTATAAAAGATTTGATAGGTTCATGTCAAAATATGGGTACAAGAGATGCTAGGTGGATTACTGTTGTTATATAAAATAGTGTAAGTTCTCCTATATCATTCTATTAATGTATGTGAATGATATGATGATTGCATAATCAGACATGAAGGAGATAAGGATGCTGATATCTAAGAAGTTTGACATGAAGGACTTGGGGTCGGCCAAGCAGATTCTTGGAATGAGAATCAATAGTGAAAGAAGTGCAAGAATTATGAAGCTTTCACAAAAAAAATATGTTGAAAAGGTGCTGAAAAGAGTCAACATGAGTGAGTCAAAGCCAGTGGGCACTCCCCTAGCAAGTCACTTCAGCTTATCTAAGGGGCAGATGCCAAAGTCTGAAGAAGAGAAGGAACATATATTGAAGGTTCTTTATGCTTTAGCAGCTGGGAGCTTGATGTACACGATAATCTACATGAGATCAGATATTGCCCAAGCAGTGGGAGTGGTTAGCAAATTCATGGGAAACCCAAGGAAGCACTATTAGGACACGGTTAAATAGATCCTAATGTATCTGAAAGGTACAGCGGTTAAGGCTTTATGCTTTGGAAGATCTGACATTATTTTACAGAGCTATATAGACTCAGATCTTGCAAGAGATGTTAATACATAGAGAAGCACTACGGGATATGTGTATACATTGGGAAGAGCAGTGGTGAGCTGAATTTCCATGCTGCAAAATATTGTGGCGTTGTCTACAATAGAAGCAGAATATGTTGCTATTATAGAGTCAAGTAAAGAGATGATCTGGTTGATAATTTTTATGATATAATTGGGCAAAGAGTAGGCGGATGTGAAGCTCTATAATGATAGTATGAGCACTATTCACTTAGTGAAGAATTTAGCATTTCATGCTATGTCAAAATACATTCAACTCCATTACCATTTCATCCGGACACTGTTATAACAAAGGCATCTCAGATTGGAGAAGATCCACACTTCTAAGAACCCAACTGATATGCTTACAAAAGTAGTAACAGTAGATAAACTGAAGCTATGTGCAGCTTCAGTTGGCCGCGGTACATGAAGAGAAAGCGGGGTGAGCCACACCACATTTTTTTGACAGAAATAGAAGAAAACAATGAATGATTAAGTACCAAAGAGGGGGTTGATTCCAAAAGGTCTCCAAGTGGGAGATTGTTGTATTATGGAGACCCATTAGTCCATCATAGAAATGCTAATAGTGCTCCGGTGAGCTTCCGGGAGATTCCGAGGTGATTCGGAATAAGGTCTGAAGTCCAGAACACAGGCGCGCCTTGGCCCTCCCTCTCTCGAGATGGAGATGCTATCGCGCGCCTCAGCAATTAGCAGACAGAGAAGCGAGCGCTATCGTGCGCTGCAGCGGAAATCGGCGCTGAAGCATGCCCCAACGACAATCATCCCGAAAGGCGGGCGCTGCCACGCACCACAGCGGCAAGCAAACAGAGACTAAGACGCTACAGTGCGCACCCTGCTCTTGACTACCCGAGACCCAGGTGCTACGGTGTGTCATAGTGTCTGGCGGAATTCTGCTCTGATTCAGGTTACACATAAGTAATTTTGGGAGTATTTTGGACATTTCATGATCCGAAAATGAGCTAGGTACTCAAGGGAATATGTGGAGGAGTTTCCAAAGCAAGCTAAGAGTGTTGCATTTCAGTTGGAGACTTGGTTGCTGTGAGGAGGAGATCCCAAGGTGAAGCATTAAGGGAGTTGTATTGTAAGGGAACTCTTTCATGTTGGAGAAGATGCTCCTAGTGGTGGCCGCTTTCTATCCTCTTCATATTTGAGTAAGAGCTTGTATTTCCTATCAAAGGTGAAGCTCTTTGTAACTCTGTACTCTTCAAGATTCTTAATTAATATTTTCTGTGATGTGGTTCCGTAGTTTTTCTCATTCTTTGAATTTTCATAAAATTTTTTGTGTTTGGATATATCTGTGTTTGAGTTTATTTTGCATGCATATAATGTGATTCTTATTTGTGGATTTGTGATTTCAAACTTACTTGATAACCGTCAACACAACACCATTCATCAATTGAGTGTGCTAACCAACCACTTCTGCTACGAAGTGTTCTCGATGCTGGATGTTATTTACCAACATTTCTTCTAAGAAAAATATAAAAATGATAATATTTTTAACTCACACCAAAATGTGCAGGATAAGCCACTCATGTTTTTCTTATTCAACAAGCAAAAGTTTATCTCAGCCAATCGCCATCCAACGAACTAGTTTTATTAAAATTGAACGATTCAATTGTCGAAATTGGGCCCACCCAAAAAACTTAATTAAGCCAAAAAATAAGCCCATACTAGCCCAAGTAGAAGGTTTTGTATGTGCCTGCCGATCCAACAATGACCCATACAAAATAAACTTGATGAGCCAAACAGTTTAGAACTCAGTTGTAGTCTTATTTTATTTATAAGCAAAATTGATAATTGTATTGCATAATTTATGATGTGGGACTAAACAATTTTGAATATGGGGCTCATAAAAATTATATATATTAAATTTAAATATTAATAATTTGAGAGAGAGCCAAATTTTGTTCTTTTAAGAATATAGATATCAAATTATTAAAATGATTGTTATATAAAGATTCAAAAAAAAAAATCAAATTGTTAAAAAATGCAAAATTATTTTATTACACAAAAAATTCTGATTAAATTTATTTGTATATGTAAAGCACATACAAAATATATATTTTAAAATTAAATTACAGTTATTTTTTAGAAATTTGAGAGCCAAATAATTTTTTTCTTTAAGAAATTAGAATTTTAATGTTTTTGTATATTATTTAATATTTATTACGGTTCGGCCAGCCGGACTTTTAAAAATGTTAATAATTCTTAAAATTTTAATATCAATATTAAAAATAATAAATAGGCATATTTTAGGGAAGCAAATGGATGATCGCTGTAGCAAAGCAAGAAGAAGGAATGGTGACCGCAATGACCGGCGAGCACTATATTTGGACCCATCTGTTCTGTTCATCCTTACACTCTAAAAACATAAAACAACATATAAGAATGAAACAAAAATAATTAGCAGAAATATTATTAATAAAAATTACATATTCAATGAATTAAATTAGATTATTGCTCAATTAATTTGAAAATAAGAAAGTAAAAGTGCGGCAGTCGATTAATCAGTATTATTCCAGTTCTTCAGTATCGTAGAGTTGATTATTCAAGAAAACTTTTATATTTATTTATTTATTTATAAAAATTATAAATAAATAAAAAAACAGTAAATTAAAGAACAAAAAAAATTGTATAAAAAAATATTATGAGCAAAAATAAAAGTTAAGAACAAAAATAAAATTAGTGATAATATGTTAGTGATGTTAGGAGTCAAAATTAATATTTAATACTTTTTATCTCTCATTTTAAATTTTAATATTTTAATTTTTCCATAAAATTTTCCTCATTCTCTTTTTTTTGTCTCTATGGTCCTTCCTCCCATTCAAAGGGGGTTCATCGCGGGGAAGCAACTAATTGCCAAGGTGGGGAATGACTCGGAAGGAGTTTGGCAGGGTGCCGGCAAGATGTCAGCCGACGAGGTGGAAGACTGAGGGATGGTCGTTGGCCGGGGAAGGAAAATAAGAGGGGAAGAGGAGGGGAAGGCTTTGGTGTTGCCAAGGGGGAAGGAGGTGTTAGGAGTCGTAGGCGAGGTAGGGAGGAGGGGGAAGGGGTTTGACAGCCTACCAAGGGAGGAGGGGCGAATTTAAGTCGGAGGAGGAGAATGAGGAAGTGGGGCTTAAATAGGGAGGAGTGTGAAATATCAAATTTCTTTTCAAATTCGTTTCCTAATTTTAAAATTCACAATAAACTGGCAAAATAAAATTATAGATTTACTAGGAATATTCGTAGAAAATTTTTGATAATTTATTTGAATTTTTCAATTTTTTGCTGTTTCCTAGTTGTTTTATTATTTTATTTGATTAAGAAAAATATGCTAATTATTTTATCATCAGATTGAAAATCTAACTTCGTCATTATGCTCATCACCCCAGAATTAGCTAGGGATGATATTTTGAAAAATTTTAGAAGTCATCAAATTTTCTCGAATATTTAAATATATTTTAATACCCCAAAAATTATAATAGTTAAATTGATCTTGAAACCAATTTCTGACTTCTCCGTTGTGTTACTCACCTCCAAATTAGCTAACGGTGAAATTTTTGGATTTTTAGGAACTCATACAATTTTTGGTTAAAGAAAAAGAGAGAAAGAGAACATCGTTACCAGCGTGCGCGTCACCGTGCCGTTTATCTAAACGACATATCCTACTGCTACCGCCTTTTGCCGCTCAAGCAGACGGTGCAGATTGAATCTGCGCCTAATGTCGTTCACGGTGAAAGCGACCGCTGTTAACGACGTTAACGCTCCGTTAACGGCGTCGTTAACGGCGTCGTTAATAGACGGGTCAGCTAAAAATTTCAAATGCAAATTTGGCTCAACCACTTATCCAAATTGGGCAATTTTGGTGTCTATAGAATCATCTCATCAAGACCTATCTAATGGACACCTCAATTTAAAATTTTAGTAAATTTGATGTGATCAATTTTATAGATGATTAAACTTTTATTTTTAGCACTTTTGAGTAAATTCAACAAAAAATTCACAAAAATTTCATTTTGATTCTATCCATAGGAATATGCTATTCATATTATAATAGATATTTTCTTCATTAGAGGACAAAATGTGTACCATACAATCTTAACCATTCAAATTCTCCATGATCAAATACTCTGCATTGGATCTATCATAATGCTTACCTTTGAAATCCACTTAATCATAAAGAGGGCTGGACACTTTCTTATCCCCTTAAGGCTCCATTATTAACTTCAGCAAGCACTTAAAATCCTCTCCACCTTCTTCTCTCATACTTCTTCCTCAAGTTAGAACACTTTACCCTACACTTTATCGAAGACTAAAGGAGCATCAAGAGGACTTCAAGTTCCTATCAAGGTGATAGGAACTCTAGCAAATCATTATCATCCTTCATTGTAACAACCCAAGTTGTTATCTTAGTCAATTAGGATTAATCTCAGTCATAATCTTAATCCTAAGTGTTAATCAAGTCATTAGGAGTCAACCTTTAAGACCCTGTCCAAATTAGGAGTCAAATGGGTCGAATCCTGATTTCTGGAAAACCCAGAAACCCTAGAATTGACCTATATAAATTGACTTCCGATCAAAAAAACGGACATCGCCATTGCGCTCATTGCCCCCAAATTAGCTAGGGGTGATGTTTTCGTGTCAATCAGAAGTCGTCAAAATTTCGATGAATATTTTAATAATATTTAAATACCTTGAATATTAGGAAATTAAAATACTCGTCAGATCGAAAATCCGACCTCGCCGTTGCGCTCCTCACCCCTCAATTAGCTAAGGGTGGATATTTGGAAATTTATGGAAATCAATTAATTAATAAGAAATATTTAAATTAAATTAGAATTTAAAATAATTAATTAATCAAAATTGTTTAATTAAAAAAAAATGCACGCCGTTAATAGAGCTGACGCCGTCAGCTGTTTAAAGCCTCGCACCGTTAGGTCGGCCGATCTGAGCCGTCTGATCGATTAGACGGCTCTCGAACCGTCTCCCTCGCGAGAATCACCCGCGAGCCGTCGGGCGACACGCGGCAACCCCGCCGCTAACCAGCCCAATCTGACGCCCCACCGGCTTTGATACCTCCGCCCCACAGCTCCTTAAGCATCGGTAGCCCTAGGTTGGGCTTCTACGCAAGCCAGGGATCTCAGGAGCTATCGGGATGTCGAGACCAGGCCTCTAAGTCCTCCGCCGTCAATCAAGGTACACACCATACTCCCCGATTTTTCGCTCAATTGATGCATACTTCATTCAATACGTTATTGCATAGGCTCGATTAGGATACAACCGGATTGGATCGAATCTCTGACGGTTCGATCAATCGAATTTCGGCAGAGGTCTGTAGTGGAGTTCATTAGGCCCAGCTCGCCGAGTCCTCGCGATAAGGGTTAGGTCTAGTAGACGATTCCTGCCACCCCCGTCATCAGTCCAACCACCATTGTGTGGGTCCCGTCGTTCCCCGTCCATGCCTAGGCGGTTCGAGGTGTGGTGCCGCCGGGAAGCGCTGCATTTTTGAACCCTAGCTGCGGCGACCAGGGACGACGACGAGCCCCCTTCGGGTCGGGCCGGGTCAGCCGCGCGCCCTCATCCGCGCGTGCGAGCCACGTGCGCCGCGGGAGCCGAGGCCTAGGGCCCTGTAAAGCTTTCTGCAGTGGGACCGCCGTCACAACCCAACCGTCCAGATACTGCCACGCGTCCTCCGTGGGTCCCAGAGCTGGTCAAATCCTGCATAAATTATATTTGTATAATTATAATTAAGTTAATGTTAATTATAATTAATTAGTAGTTAATTAAGATTAACAGTAAATTAGTATATTTAATTTATAATAATTAATTAATTAATGGTAAATAGTAAACATTAATTGATTAGCTAATTAATTATTAATCATTAGGTTAATAGATTACTTAATTAATAATTATATTAATAAATAGTTTATAAAGATCGAATACTAATTAAACAATGATTAATTTAACTAATACAAAATAAATAGTAAATATAATTAATTAAATTAATTAGGATTAATTTAATTAATAGTAATTAATTAAAGATTAATTAACACTAATCCTAATTAAATAATAATAATAATAACTATATAATTAAAAGATTTAAATTTAATTAAATAATAGATTAATTATTAATTAAATAATAATTAATATCAATTAAATACAGATTAAGAATAATTAATTAACTAATTAATAAATACAAAAAAAATATTTTAACATTAGGAATGAACAATAAATTAATATAAATCGAATAAATGAATAGTAATTTTATTTAATTAAATTATTTAATTCAAAACTCTTAAAAGCTTAATAACTTTTTGTAGGATGATCCAAACATAGCCAATATAGGTCTCATTTTACTCAGAAAAATAAAAAGAATCAAATGACGTAATTCAAAAATTCATTTCGGGGTACATATAACGTAGTGATATTTTAAGATCTAATTAAACCCTCATAACTTTTAACATAATTATCCAAATATAAGCAATATGGGTCTTAAAATACTTAGAAGAACAGTCCAATCGCTATAAGAGTATTAGTTTTTCCATTTGGATAGCAGGATAAAAAGTCAGCTCTTTGACCCCATAGTTGACTTTAGGAAATGACCAAAATGCCCCTAGACTTCAAATGATCATAACTTGGTCAAATCAACTCCAAAATCAAAAATTCAAAGTACCAACTAGCTTAGAATTTTAATGTCATAAATAAACTAAAATAATATTTAGCATCTGAACTCTAGAAAATTAGAGAATGACCAAAATACTCATAACCTTAGTTAGGTCATAAATTGTCCAATTGAAGTCCAAATTGGGTTTACTCCCTCCTTGTCAACACACTCAGTATATTATAGGGAAGCTATAGAATTTGAGTTTGCTGAAATTGGACTTCAAATGGAAAAGTTCAGTTTTTGTCACCCGTTGACTGATCAAAATTACCGAATTGTCATTAGAAATTAAAATAGCTATAACTTAGTTATTTGATCCCAGAATGTAGTGTTCTTAGACTCTATAGAATCCTTGAACAGTCACCTACAATAAATTGCATAAAAAGCTAAGTTTCATTAGAGGAAAAATTATTGAAATACTTTAGGTCAAAAACCTTAATTTGGACCTGTAGGACCCGTTTCTTATCCAAATTAAGTGTACTTACTGTCTATCTTCAAGTTAGATAGTAAGGAATCATTTGGCAGCAAGAAATTTCAACTTTGGATCCTAATTTAAAGAGTAGATTTTTGGACCCTTAAGTAGGGGCAAAATGGTCATTTTGCCCAAAATTTAGGTTAAGCATCCTTAACCTCTAAATTGTCTTTTAAATCACTAAAATCTCTATTGGAACTATATTAGAATCATTTAAGTGAGTAAAATTAGCTATTAAGTCAAATCTGTTAAAATCCCTAAAAATTTCTCCAAGTCTTTTTCTTAGGACTCTGCACTTCACAATCCTAAGATTATGACTAGATTATATGTTAGATTTCATTCATTGAAAAATGAGATTTTTCAATGAATGAATCCTTAGTTTTATTAGTTTCTAAGCTCTTACAACTTATTTTGATTATTTTATCTTTTAACCCTAGATTTAGGATAGGAGATTTATTCTATTAAATTTAAATTGCTTAATAGGATTTGCCTTAATCAATAGATCACTTTTAGAATAAAGCCTAGATCTTATGACTTATCCTTTTGGGGAATGTGATTAAACTCAATCTTATGGTATTTAATCCATCATCTATAGTTTAGTAGATCTTGATCAGATCTTAGATAGAACGTCTAAATTTATAAAACTATGACGTATGATTCATTTATTGAACTTGTAGTCGTATTTGATTGAGTTAAATTAGAACCTGATCAGTTCTAGTCCTTTTTAACTTATAAGACCGAGCTTCTAAGTTACACTCGATAGTAGGAATTAGAGATCCTAAACTTGTGTAATTTGGAATAGTTAGAATGGTTAAATTAGAAAACAAATGATATCACCATGCTTAGTTGAGTCCTTTGCTTATTATTTGATTTTTGTGCTATGCATTCCTTGATATTTGTGCCATATTTCCTTAGATATATCATATAAGACTTTGATGCATAAATAAAATTTTAGGAAAATATGGAGACTCCTTAGATTCCTTATAAAAACATTAAATATAAATGATTAAAGATAAAGTTTGCATGTGTTAGAGCTGCCTCTCAGTTATGTCTTTTGCCTATGCCTCCTTGTTGATGAAAGGAGAAGACTTTGCTTATATTTTCTGCTTATGCCTCCTTGTTGACGCTAGGAGAAGATTTGTTATATGTTTTCTGCCTATGCCTCCTTGATGACACTAGGAGAAAATCCTATATTTTGCTTATGCCTCCTTGAGGACGTTAGGAAAATATAGTTTTTGCCTTAGCCTCCTTGTTGACGCTAAGATCATTTTGATATTCAGTAGGCTAAATTAGCATTTTTCTATATGGCGGCAGTTAGTACACAGATATTCTTATATAGTGTGGATGTTTTGCACGTGCTTCAGTATTTTCATTCATTTGGCCATTTCCTTATTTTGCTTATATATATTTTTAGGATGTTAGATTTATTGCTGCTATTTATATGTATCACTATTGAGTTTATTTATTTAACTTGCATACTTCTTATGATCACTAGTATGTCTAGGATGTGGTAATTCATTTCAGTACTTGTTCAGTTACTTATACTTATATGCCCTGCCTTATTTAGCCTACATTTGAGGCATATCTTAGCCTCCTTTTTGCTTAAGCTATAAATATTGCTTATAGTTTTTTCTCTGTTCTGTTGTGCTAGTTGCTCTCTTACTTGATTTAATTATTGCTTAGAATATGTTAAATGATGATATTACAAAACACATAAAATTTATCAGCTTAAAATGTACTTAGACAATTTGTATAATAAGATTTTCTCTTTTTTTGGCTGGGGCCCTACATTGTGAAACTGATAATGGCAGATCCATACCTGATAGAAGATTAGGTGCCGGAGGAGGTGCCCTATCTAGAGGAGGAGCCCTTAGAGGGAGCTGCTATTTAGTTTCTTGCAAGTGAGAATGAGAGAATTACGCTTTTAATTCTTTAAATTTTAATATGATGTAATAATACAGGTACTCATGATTGTGTGTTTTGGATTGCTATGCTATTTATTCTAAGTTATATTCCATGTTATTTCTATTGAGATGCTTAGATGTTTCCTATTTAATCACTTCCGCACTCTGTATGAATTTCTTATATAGTGACTGATTATTTAATTATATGCTTACTCCTTCCCTTATTATGTGAATTGTGGATTTCATCCTAATCCAATAATAAGTGAAGGGTTAGTCAGAGTGACACATCACCCCTTAGCCTAATCTTGTTGTTTAAGGGGTGAGGTGCCACATTCATTCTCTCTTTGGTTCCAAGGTGAACAAGTATATTGCATAGGTATTCTCTTTCTCTATGTCTCTTATATGAGACTTATATTAAATTTTTAATTCATGAGTAATGACTTATATTTGATTTAAATTATTTTATGGGATAGATATAGATCTAGTATTTCATAAAAAAGTTGCAAATCATAAGAGAAATAGGAAGTTTTTCTTAAATATTTGTGTTCATAATTAGGATGATGGTATATATGTAATATGTTAAAATTGTTATTCAAATTAATGTTTAGATTTAAATTCATTTGCAAAATTATATCTTACATAAATACGAGTTTTAGATGTTCAAGTTCTTACTTAAATTAATCTTTATACTTATTTTTCATATTTAAATAAGATTTTGAAAATAATATATTATGTTAAGATGAAAATTAAAATTTTTTTTGAAACTTTAGATTTACGTCCATAAGAATGAATATTGTATGTTAAATTTGTATTTAAATTAATGTTTAAATTTATTCACATCTTATGTTAGGATTAAGATTATTTCATTAATTTTTCTATTTGTTGATTAATTTTACTAATCACTTTATTTGCCTAATTAACCACTTAACCTCAAATATTGATAATATCATAACTTATCCAAATTACATCCAAATATATTGATCAAATAAACCATTTTAATCAAAAAATACAAGGAATACTAATCTATAAGAAAATTTTTATTTTTGCTATTAAATTTTTTAATTTAGCCTAATTACTCTAAAAATGGATTAGTGAATATTAGACTCATTAATTATCCAAAATTCAAAATTTAAGTTTTTGATCATTCACAAAATAGAGGAGAGCATATTGGAATAGTCAAAATATTTTTTCTATAATTAATTTCACTAATTACTTACTAATCATTAATTAATGAGCTTAAATCCTAATTTTAAGCCCATTAGCCAAAAAACTTAGCCACATGAAGTCCAAATAAAAAAAGATCAGTTTTATTGTGATCAGTGTGCTATAAGAAAACTATAGCCACTGAATTTTCTCAATTTGGACACCAAATAAAGAAATTAGCTTTTTGGTCATATTCCTAAATCTCATAAATTATACTTTTAATCTTAAACTTTGTTTTGGTCATAACTTAGTCAAAAGACTTCAAAATTTAAAAATTTTGGATTTTATGGAATCTTTAGGAAATAAGAAACATAAGTATAGCAAAAATCCAAATTTCCCCAAGTAAAATTGTTAATCAAATCTTAATGAGCTTAAATATTAATTTAAGCTCATTAGCCTTAATCATTGCCAAATTGGGTGTTCTTAATGTCTACCTTCATATTAGACAGTAATAAAACATTTAAAATCACTTTTCGGGCACCTTAATCATTGCCAAATTTGACACTTCCAAATATATAAGCCAAACATACTTCATACTTAATTAATAAAGCATCTCTAAAGATTAAACAGTACTAGGAAAGAAGGTATACTCATCATACAAATTCTCCAGAAATTCATGAGCTTCTATGAAAATGAGCTTAAACTTTGCATTGTATTAATTAGTTTCACAATCTAATAAAATCAGTCAGTTTCATCACAAAGCAAATTCACGTAAGAAGTTTGGTGGCAAAATATTTCTAATTAGAGAATACATATAAAATCTTCATTAAGTACAGATGAAACTAAATAAGGGATTTTTTTTCAAATGATATAACTTATTTATACTTCTCGAATTTAATTTATTTTATGAGATAAAGTGAAAATATTGAAAAGTAGAATGATAATTAAAAGGGCATGCATCAACAGAATAGTTAACAAGTATTAGATAAAAGGCTTGTGTTTAATAAAATGAACAATCTAGTGATCAATGCCTAATAGAAAGCATATGGATATCAACATAAAATAGGCACGAATCTCAAACTCATTTTACAAAAAAGTTCATGACAAAAATAATAAATAAAATTTCTCAAAATTATGTGACTAAATAGAGAAATTCCTTTTGAGAGTAATATAAGTAAAAAATATGTTAATTATGATGAAAAATTTAAGAATCTTTAGTTAGTTAAATGTTGTATCTTTATCATTTATGAGTAACACTGCATGTAAAGTGCTAGAAAGAAATTATCATTATTAGTAAAACTAAGAATAAAGAATGAAAATGTTAAGATGCTCAAATATCTAATTTTCCATTCAATCGTGTCTAAGATGTGCTTTCGAAGGTGTCATTTTATATGATGTTCCCATCAGGAGAGCAGATGCAACTAATCCCATAATGAGAAAAGTGTTCTTCATATGATGAGGAAAAAGATGCAATGGAAAGACAGTGGATTTAAATACAGTAATCACACAAAACCTTCATTATATTTATATATCATGCCTAAAATTTATGTTCGACAAAAGAAAATTTCATGAACTTCATTAATTAAAATAAGATAAGGAAAACAAGAATAGGCTGAGAAGAAGAACTGCTGGGTATAACGATTAAAAGAAGATTTAAATATAGCCATTCATCGAAGTGCATCTAATCCAACACATATTAATGTCTAATATTGCATTGACATCATTAACTAAACTGGAATCTATATCATTAAATCAAATAATCTCAATAAAATTGAAATACAATGAATTAAAAGTAAAAAAGCTACAATGCATAGAACTGAAAAGTTTAAATGGGTATGGCCATAAGCTTTCTTTTTCTTTCTTTTCATTCATATGTAACTTAGATAAAACAAATGAGGAAGAAAAAAAAATTAAATTGACAGTAATTTATTTAACAAGTAAAAAATGAAATGATTCGTAAGGCAAATATATGAACATTCCCATCACAATGATTCTCAAATGCTAAATAAATAACTAAAATTGAAAATGGAAAAGTTTAGCTTATCTCCTCTTCAGGAGGTATTGTTGTTCGATCGGACATTCTAGTGCCCGATCAACACTACCTACTCTTTATACCTCCAAATCTAAAGTAAAATCGCATACACTTAAAGATAAGAGTTGAATCGCATACGTATTAAAAATATGCTGAAATTTATTAAAGATCATCACAAATGAAATGAATATGGAAATGAGGATTTAAAATTAGGTAGAGTACCTTAGAGTTCCTTTTCGTCGATTTAGGTTGGGGAAGAAGCGTTTGGTTTCTTGTTTACAAGTGCACGCCAACCACCTCTCAGGTTCGCGAGAGTTCCTTAGGTACCAGCCGCCCCCAATGTCCCTAGAAGGAATGGAGATAAGGTAAGCCCTAAGGAGTCCTATCCCTCACGACGCACGATCTCTGCGAAGGATATCATCCATTCAGCAGGTATGTACTGATCCTACTCGTAGCCGATGGATGTACAAAATTGTGTATAAAGCTTATCCGAGGCTGGAGGCGCTCCGGGTGTTTACAAAATGATTCGTTTTGATCGGGCCGTTGGATCTTCTTGATCGAAAACAACGGTTCGATCATAACAGGAAAGAACGGGAGCGTTCGATTGGAAGATTGGGGTGTTTCATGTCCTGCAGTTACAGTGAAACAGTGCTTTTCTAATATTAGCCATTTGATAATATTAAATCAGCCAATTACAGTGAAACAGTGCTTTTCTAATATTAGCCATTTGATAATATTAAATCAGCCAATTAATATATATATATATATATATATACATATTAATTTATTCAAAAACTGTATTTAAAAATTAATTTTATCCTTTTATTAAATAAAAAATTAAATACTCCAGCAAACTCTAAAAAATCTCTAAATTTCACCATTTTCTTATGGAGGGGTGAGAAACTCAAAATTGAAATCAGATTTTTTGATCGGATGTATATTTAATTTACCTAATTTTTTGGGTATTTAAATTTATTAAAATATTCGCAAAAATTTGACGACTCCCAAACGCTTTCAAAATACCATTCCTAGCTAATTTGAGTGTGGTGAGTCCAATGGAAAACTCCATTTTCGATTATGAAGTCTAAATAAATTAGGTATTTTTAGAATTATCAGAAAATTAGGAAATGTTGAAACTTATTAAACATTTTCCAAATTGTACTAAATTTGAGGTGGTGACTCCTAACTCTATTATAAGAGTAATAGAAAAGGTTTGGAGTCAATTAGGTTACAAATTGATGAGTAACAATACTATGGTTGTTACATTTTTAGGCATGTAATTAGCAAAGATGGAATATTAGTAGCAAAGTTAGTGCAATTAAGGAATGGCCCCAACCTACTTCAGTGATTGAAATACACAGTTTCTTGGGATTAACTGGTTATTATCATAAATTTGTTAAGAACTTTTCCAAAATTGCAGTCCCTCTTACTCGTCTTACACAAAAAGGTGTACCTTACGTATGGGATCCATCTTACGAATCAGCATTTCAGAAGCTAAGGGAATGTTTAACATCAGCTCCTGTTCTAGTGCTGCCAATTGAAGGAAAATATTATCAAATTTATAATGATGCTTCATGGATTAGTTTAGGTTGCATTCTTATGCAAGAAGGTAAAGTTATAGCCTTTGTTTCCAGACAGCTGAAAACTCATGAGAAAAACTATCATGTCCATGATTTGGAATTGGCTGCGATAGTGTTTGCACTTAAGATCTGGAGACATTACTTATATTGAGAAAGATGTGAAGTATTCCCTAATCACCAAAGCTTGAAATACATCTTTACTCAGAAAGAAATTAATTAAAGGCAGCAAAGATGGTTTGAGTTAATCGAGGATTATAACTTATCGATTCAATATCATTCTGGAAAGGCAAATGTAGTAGCAGATGCACTAAGTCGAAGGCAACTTCCCATTTGCATATGTTGACCTCTAACCTTTTCTTACTCAAAAAATAGAAGATCTCCAATTAGAAGTAGTGTTACCATCGAATGCTAATCTATTTCAAATGACTATAGAATGCTTATTAATTGATGAAATTAAAGAAGCTCAATGGAAAGATGAAGAGTATAACTCTTGGGCTGTATCTATTCAATCAGAAAAGCATCTAGAATTAATTTTAAATTTAAAAAAAAACATTTGGTGTTGATCTAGAATTTGGATACCTAATGAAAATGAGTTAAGATCAAAATTATTGAAAGAAGCCCACCTTTCTTGATACTCTATTTATTTAGGAAATAACAAGATGTATCAGAATTTGAAATCACACTTTCGGTGGCTAGGAATGAAGAAAAGTATCACTAAATTTATATCCAAGTGTGAAGCATGTAACCTAGTAAAAGCGGAGCATCAAAATCCGGGAGGATTACTCCAACCTCTAGCTATTCCTTAATGAAAATAGGAAGACATTTCTATGGATTTCATAACTAGCTTTCCTCGTTCCAAGTCTAATAATGATTCTATTTGGGTAATTGTTGGTAGGCTTACAAAATCAGTGCACTTCTTACCCATCAAGTAGACAGATACAATGGACAAATTAATAAAGATTTACCTTAAAGAAATTGTAAGACTACATAGTATTCCAAAGACCATTATTTCTGATAGAGATAGTCGATTCACTTTAAGGTTCTGGAAAATGGTTCATCAAGATCTTGGTTCCGAGCTCTGCATGAGCATAGCATTTCATCCGTAAATTTATGGACAAACTGAAAGGGTGAACCAAACCTTAGAAGATCTGCTTCACTTGAGTATCTTAGATTTTGGAGGAAATTGGGATGATCAACTTCCGTTAATTAAATTTTCATATAATAATAGTTTTCAAGCAAGTATTGGAATGGCTCCTTATGAAGCTCTTTATGGAAAAAGGTGTATCACTCCTTTATCTTTGAACAACATTAGAGAAAATAGAATACTGAAATCAGATCTAATTCTTCAAGCAATAGAAAATATTAATTTAATTCTGCACTGAATAAAAGCAGCTCAAGATAGACAGAAGTAGTATTTTGATGCTCATCATTGCCAGGTAGAATTTTTTGTTGGAGACTTTGTATAACTAAAAGTAAATCCATTTAGAGGAGTTTCAGGATTCGGAGTTTCTGAGAAATTAAGTTCAAGATTTATTGGACCTTTTGAAGTCTTGAAAAGAGTTGGCCAAGTGGCATATCAAATCAAGCTTTCATCACATTTAAGTCTGATGCACGACGTATTTCACATCTCCTCATTAAGAAAATGCTTATCAGAATCTTCAATGAGAGTAGAAGTAGAAGATATTAATTTGCAACCAAATCTTAGTTATGTGATTGAACCAGAACAAATTATAAATCAAAATGAAAGGAGATGAGAAATAAATCTATTAACATGATAAAAGTTCGATGGAAGAATTGCTGCAAGGAAGAAGCTACATGGGAAGAGGAATCAAGTATGAAGAAAGTCTACCCTCATTTATTTCACTAGTAAGTGATTATAAATCTAGTAGACTTCTTTAAAAATTTTAGATTGAAGTCAAGACAACATCCTTTTCAAGTTGGAGAGAATGTTAAATATCAAATTTCTTTTCAAATTAGTTTCCTAATTTTAAAATTTACAATAAATTGACAAAATAAAACTATAGGATTACTAGGAATATTCTTATAAACTTTTTGATAATTCATTTGGAAATTTTCAATTTTTTGTAATTTCCTGGTTATTTTTTTATTTTATTTAATTAAGAAAAATATGCTAACTATTTTATCATCAAATTGAAAATCTGACTTCACCATTACGCTTGTCACCCCTGAATTAGTTAGGGATAATATTTTGGAAATTTTTGGAAGTCATTAAATTTTCTTGAATATTTAAGTATTTTTTAATATATTTTAATACCCCAAAAATTAGGATAATTAAATTAACCTCAAAACTAAAATCCAACATTACCGTTGTGTTACTCAACCCCAAATTAGCTAAGGGTGAAATTTTATGATTTTTAGGAACTCATACAATTTTTGGTTAAGAAAAAAAAAAAAAGAGAACATTGTTAACGGTGCGCACGTTAATGCGCCGTTTATCTAAGCGGCAGATCCTAAGACAGCCTTCTTTTACCACTCAAGCGGACAGTGCAGATTGAATCTACGCTTGACACCATTCACGATGAAAGTGACCGCTGTTAACGGTCTAATGGACACATCAATTTGAAATTTTGGTAATTTTTATGTGATCAATTTTAGGGATTATTAAACTTTCCTTTTTAGCACTTTTGAGTAAATTCAACAAAAAATTTACAAAAATTTCATCTTGATTCTATCCATAGGAATATGCTATTCATATTATAACAGATATTTTCTTCATTAGAGGACAAAATGAGAACCATCCAATCTTAACCATTCAAATTCTCCAAGATCAAATACTCTCCATTGGATTTATCCTAATGCTTACCTTTGAAATCCACTTAATCATAAAGAGGGCTGGACACTTTCTTATCCTCTTAAGGCTCCATTATTAACTTCAGCAAGCACTCAAACCCTCTCCATCTCCTTCTCTCATACTTCTTCCTCAAGATAGAACACTTTACCCTACACCTTCTCAAAGACTAAAGGAGCATCAAGAGGATTTCAAGTTCCCATTGAGGTGATAAGAACTCTAGCAAATCATCATCCTCCTTCATTCTCTCTTTGGTTCCAAGGTGAACAAGTATATTGCAAAGGTATTCTCTTTCTCTGTGTCTCTTATATGAAACTTAAATTAAATTTTTTAGTCATTAGTAATGACTTAGATTTGATTTAAATTATTTTATGGGATAGATATAGATCTAGTATGTCATAAGAAAGTTACAAATCATAAGAGAAATATGGAGTTTTTCTTAAATATTTATGTTCATAATTAGAATGATGAAATATATGTAATATGTTGAAATTATTATTTAAATTAATGTTTAGATTTAAATTCATTTGCAAAATTATATCTTACATAAATATGAATTTCATATATTCAAGTTCCTACTTAAGTTAATCCTTATACTTATTTTTTATATTTAAATAAGATTTAAAAAATAACATAATATGTTAAGATGAAATTTATATATATATTTTTTGAAACTTTAGATTTACTTCCATAAAAATGAATATTGTATATTAAATTTGTATTTAAATTAATGTTTAAATTTTGTCACATCTTATGTTAGGATTAAGATTATTCCATAATTTTTTTATTTGGTGATTAGTTTCACTAATCACTTTGTTTGCCTAATTAACTACTTAACCTCAAATATTGATAATATGATAACTTATCCAAATTGCATCCAAATATATTGATCCAATAGACCATTTTGATCAGAAAAATACAAGGAATACTAATCTATAAGAGAATTTTAATTCTTGTCATTAGATTTCTTAATTTAGCCTAATTACTCTAAAAATGAATTAGTAAATATTAGACTCATTAATTATTCAAAATTCAAAATTTAAGTTTTTGATCACTCATAAAATAAAGAAGAGCACATTGGCATAGTCAAAATATTTTTTCTATAATTAATTTTACTAATTACTCGCTAATCATACATCAATGAGCTTAAATCCTAATTTTAAGCTCAATAGCCTAAAAATTTAGCCACATGATGTCCAAATTGAGAAAACTCAGTTTCATTGTGAGCAGTGTGCTATAAGAAAATTATAGCCACTGACTTTGCTCAATTTGGATACCAAATGAAGAAATTAGTTTTTGGCCATATTCATAAATCTCCTAAATTACACTTTTAACTCTAAACTTTGTTTTGGTCATAACTTAGTCAAAAGAACTCAGAATTTTAAAACTTTGGATTCAATGGAATCCTTAGGAAATAAGAAACATAAGTATAACAAAAAAATCAAATTTTCCAAAGTAAAATTGTTAATTAGCTCTTAATATAATATTTAAGCTCATTAGCCTTAATCCTTGGCTAAATTGGGTGTTCTTAGTGTCTACCTTCATATTAGATAGTAAGAAAATATTTGGAATTAATAAAATTTAATTTGGAAGCCTAATTTTTAAAATCACTTTTTGGGCACCTTTAAGAGTGGCATTTTGATTATTTTGGCCAAATATTAAATTAAATAAATTTTAATAAATTAGATATGTTCTTTATATCTTAAATTAGTAACTTAATAATTCAAAATTAATTTAAAAATATTTAGATCATTTTCTTATTTTAAAAAACCTAAATTATAAAATTTAGTACTTATAAACCTAATATTACATTAATAAATAACAAATCATATTAAATCATAAAATATTAAATTAATGAATTAAATGATTATTTGGCAGATCAAAGGAATTGATTTGGTTGTATTTTTTATCAAAATAGTCAGGTACGTAGATCTACTTATAAGTTTTATTTTAGCATATCTACTTTGAGCCATTTTCATTTGAATCTTGCTTATGCTTTCTAATATGCTTACCACTTATTAATTTACAAAAATTATCATAAGGCATGTAACAAAAAGATGAAATGCATTATATTATTGTGGTGTTTATCTTTGGAGGATAAAAAGCAACACTGAGAATCTGTACATATTGGGCCTGCTAGCAGCTCTTGGGAGTCATATGGAGGGATTTAGCCATTTTTAGGAAGTGGGCAAATCCAGAGGAAAGACACACCATCAGTTTCTAATTTTGAATAAGCTACTGACGGGTAGCGAGAAAACTTCCTAAAGATTATGCCTATTAGTTTACCCATTTGGGCCTAGGAGTCTACAGACTCGACTTTATGTTACAAAGGCTTATGATAAAATTTATTTCATGCCTTTCTTATATACTGAACTTCAAGGCTAATATATAGGGAAAAAGTTAATTTTATTTGGCAAATACTTTACTTGCTTACTTGTGATGTAAGAAAATTTCTTTATCTCACTTTTATATTAAGTTATACCTATTATAAGATGATATAATATAATTCTTATAAGAATAGCTACGTACTCCTACGTGACTGGTAATTGCTGATAATATTTCAAGTTTTGATAATTACGCTTTAAGGAAATCTTTTTGCATTAAAGTTAAAGATAAAATTTTGAGAAGTGAGTTAAATGAAGACATTTTAAACTTCTTCTATAACAATTCTAAACTTTGTAATTCATATGAATGGCTTCGAATGTAAATATGTACATTTATATATATTATTTTCCTTACTTTCATGAATGTATATTTTCAAAGTATGACTTATTCCTTAGAAATTCTCAAACTCAATTCCCTGGCCATCACAAGGAGGGGTAAGGAAGGATTGCCAGTTGGCCAGTTTAGGAGGCGAAGGGTGGTCGTTGGCTGGGGAAGAGGAGGGGGAAGGCTTTGGCATTGCTGAGGGGGGAGGGAGAGGGAGGTTAGGAGTCACCGACGAGGTAGGGAGGAGGGGGAAGGGGTGCGACGGCTTGTCGGAGGAGGAAGGAGGATTTGAGTGGTGGAGGAGAAAGAAAGGGGAGGGGGGCGGCTTAAATAGGGAAGAGGGGGGGAAAGGCTGCTAGTCGGACAGCCCCTCTGGGTAGGGGCACGCGGATAGAGGAGAGAGAAAATGGGAAAAATTTTAAATAGAAATATTAATTGTATTTTTTTGTTGCATGACTTCCAAATTTGATGAAAATTGACTAGGAGGTCCGTCTTAATGAGACAAATGTCTTTGATTAAGAAGTTCTCAATTTAGAACTATACTTTATTTTTAATTAATTTTTGAAAGTAAAAATTTCAAAAATTAATTACGGGCAATCCAACGCTCAAAATTCGACGAGGAGAGAGAAAGGGAGGAGGAGAGAGGAGAGAGAAAAGGAGGGGAAATTAAATAAAGTATTATTTGCATTTTTTCATTGTCTGATTTCCAAATTTGATGAAACTTTCCCGAAAGGTTCGTCTTAATGAGACGAACGTCATCAATAAAAAATTTCTCAATTTGGAGCTATATTTTATTCATAATTAAGTATTGAAGGTAAAAACTTCAAAAATTAATTACGGACAATCCGTGTAAGACGGTCGAAGCCCCCCCCCCCCCCCCCCCCCCCACACACACACACACATATATATATATATATATAATAAAAATACATACATACCATGACTCAACCGGGATCAAATTCCACTATACCATCAATCAGGAGGTCCAAAAGTCTCCTGAGATACCCTGGTTGGGTAATAAAACACAAAAAACTACAGAATGTTGGATCTTTGCCAAAAGAGAAAATTGAGCCTGAACATAAGCCCAAAACGATCTCGGTATGGTGCGTACACAATGTTGGTTACCAGCCAACGGAGCAGGGGAGGGGCAACAGCTAAAGTGGTGGAGGAGCCCTAGTGGGCCAAGGAACCCCATAAGTTGCTCCGGTTAAGCCGACCATCACTGGCTGCGAGCGTCGAGGATCTCACAAAAGTCTTCTGCCAAGCAAGGATCTTTCCTTCAGAATGACCTAAGTCCAATGCTTAAAATTTGATGGGGAGATAAAATGGGGGATAGGCAATAGGGAGAGAGAAGGGGGTAAGCGACTGAAGAGTGAAAGGGGGAGAGAGAGACGACGAGAGAGAAAAGAGGAAAAATTTAAATATAAAATATTAATTGCATTTTTTCATCATTTGATTTTCAAATTTAATGAAACTTGATCGGGAGGTCCATGTTGATGAGACAAATATCCTCGATAAAAAATTTCTCAATTCGGAGCTATATTTTATCTTTAATTAATCTTTGAAGTTAAAAACTTCAAATATTAAATACGAATAATTCAACGCTCAAAATTCGATAAAATTTTTTTGTTTATCCATCTTTTATTATTGCAAACCCAATGACATCAAATTTTTTGAATTTGGGCATATATTTTATTTTCATAATTTTCTGTATTTAAAAATTCAAAAATTAATATAAGAATATCTGTTGGTTAGATTACCTCCAAATCTGGGTATTACGATCACAAACATATACTCTTGCCAATGGTATATTTGGTTTAGCCTAATTCCAAACTTTCATGAGATCCTTATTATATCCTAATTGAGTAAGTAATTTAGCCTTAATTGCTTTGATCAGAATTTGGGTTATTACACTTAACATACATTTAATGTCTAAATGATGACTTCTTCAAGTTCTATCGGCACTCACTGTCTAGTGCAAGTGAAACTAAATTTTCATTTTTATTCTCACTTGCACATAGACTTCCTTGTGTTCTAAGGAGAGCGTACAAATTTCTCTACTCAACAATCCTTTACTCGGTCTCACCTTACATATAAATGTGAAACCACTTGAAGTATAAAACACAAGACATAGGAAATGATAAGTGCACTCAAATCGTTAATCTGAACTTTAGCTTCAGTCTGAGAGGTGCTACTTATAAATCTTGTGCACATAAATCATTGATTTTGACTTTTGCTCTGATTTAGGGTTTAGTGCTACTATGCATCAAGTGCACACAAATTCTTGATCTAGACTTTTGCTATGATCTAGGATTTCATGCTTCTTGAGTTTTATGCTTCATTATGCACATACATCTTGATTTGAACTTTTAGTTCGATCTTCATTGTAGTGCATCATGAATACATTATAGTAATTTTAGTGATTATCTTATGGTTACAACACAAAGATTTAAAATAAGCACAGCATAATTACATTACACAAAGTAAGCTCCACATTCATTAAGAAAAATCAACTATATAGGTGTAGCCTAACCCATCACAAATGGGGGTTTTAGGTTACCATTGTAATTGAGTCATAAATAAGAATAAATAAAGTTTTCATAAGCATCATGACTTTTATACAAGATAATGCAAAAGAAAAGATAAAAGGAGTGAAGAGGATGTTACTAAAGGAATGTTCATATAGTTCTTTTCATCTTCGCCTTCTACTTCTTCTTCCTTCTTCAGTTCCTTAATGGCCGCCTAGGGTTCCTCCTTGGAATGGCTGAAATTTTTTTGCTTACGAAACTCTAACTTTCTCTCTTTTTCTCTATCTAATTACTCCTCCTCAAATTCTTTGACTTTAGGGCTTTTATTTGGCTTTGGAACTGCTCAAAATTGCCCATGGAAGGCTAAAGAATGCCTCCTTTCCTTCTTCAATTTGACAATTTCAAAGTCTATACCTGTCAGGCACTTAAACACGCTTGGTTTGGCCAAGGGTGCGCTTGAGCGTACCTGAGCATGTGTATCTCTGATTTTTTTAGCACTTGAGCGTAAAGGTTATGCAATTCTGGTGCTTGAGCATACAAATGTCTGCCAGTCTGACACTTGAGCGCGCTTAAGTGCACAGGCTTCTGCCAACATGGCAATTGAGCGCATAGGCTTCCGCTAGTGTTGTGATTGGGCATGCATAAGCACCCATGCATTTTAATGTTTTTCAAGTGTTGAAATAAGGCGCTCAGGTGCACCTGAAACCTGAGTGACATATCACCCTTTCTGATGACTAAGTGAGAAATAAGTCAACAAATTGCTCTTGAATATCTGAAAACCATAAAGGAAACAAGACACACAAAAAATGAATTAAAAGTAATATATTATAATACAAAATAGCATAAAAATTATGGGGTGATTTTAGTGTGATTTTAAAGCTTATCAATAAGCATATCCATCGGGTAGTCATTTGTGTCAACCTTCTTCAATAGGATATCTCCATCTTCTATGATATCTCGAACGAAGTGGTGTCGTACATCTATGTGCTTTGTGCAAGCATGACAAATATGATTTGCAGCCAGGAATATAGCGATTTGGGTATTACAATAGACTATCACCTTTTCTAGCTTCACACATAATTCTTCCAAGAAGTCTTTTATCCACATAGCGTATTTGAATGTTTTTGTAATTGCCATGTATTTTGCTTCTATTGTTGATAGGGCAACCATAGGTTGTAGTGTATATTTTTACTCAACTGAACCTCTTGATAAAGTGAACATATAGCCTATCATTGATCGTCTTTGATCCAAATCTCCTACATAGTCGGAGTCTACATATTCAACACCAAACTTTGCTATTTATGATTCATTCTAGAACAATAAACCAACACCCACAATACTCTTCAAATAGCAAAAAATCCCCATTACTACTTGTCAATGATCTTTCCTTAATTTATCCATATACTTGTTCACCACCCCAACTTCTTGTGCCAAATCTGGTATAGTGAAAATAATGACATGCATCAAACTACCTACAATACTAGCATATGGCATCTTATGCATTTCATCATTTTCTATATATATCTTTGGTCACAACTCAGCACACAAATGAAAGTGAAGTGCAAGAGGTATGCTCACAAACTTTGTGAAGTCATCAATACTGAACCTTATCAGCACCTTTTCCAAATAACTCTTTTGGGTTAGCCAAACTTTTTCTATCATTTTTTCCTTATAGATCTCCATTCCCAAAAGCTTCTTTGCTCTCCCAAAAACTTCATTTCAAAGTTTATTAACAACTGTTCTTTAATATATTACAACTTAGACTAAATTGGAGTTGGCACCAATATGTCGCCAACATACAGGAGTAGGTAAATAAAATCACCCCGGGGTAACTTCTTGAAATACACGTAGTGATCAAACTGATTTCTGATATATCCTTCCTTTTGCATGAATTGGTCAAAGTTTTTGTATCATTGCCTTAATATTGCCTTAGACCATAAAGGTAATTATTTAGTTTGCAAATCAAGTCCCCTTTTCTGCCTCAATGAACCCTACGGGATGTACCATATAGATCTCCTCCATTAGTTATATAATAACCCAAGTTGTTACTCTAGTCAATTAGGACTAATCTCTATCTTAATCATGATCCTAAGTATTAATCAAGTTATTAGGAGGCATCCTTTAAGACTTAGTCCAAATCAGGAGTCAAATGGATCGAATCCTGATTCTTGGAAAATCCAAAAACCCTAAAATTTGACATGTCTAAAATTACCTCAAATTGAAAAATAGACTTCTCTGTTGCGCTCATTGCCCCCAAATTAGCTAGGGGTGTTGTTTTCGTGCCAATCGGAAGTCGTCAAAATTATGACAAATATTTAAATACCTCAAAAATTAGGAAAAATTAAAATACTCATCGAATAAAAAATCCAACCTCATCGTTGCGTTCCTCACCCCTCAATTAGCTAGGGGTGAATATTTGAAATTATTCTAAAATCCATTCAATTATTTAAATTAAATAAAGATTTAATTAATTAAAATTTAAATAAATAATAATTAAATTAATTAATTAACCATGACGGCGCCATCCACTTAAAATCGCGCGCTGTCAGTTTGAGCCAATGACGTATACATCTCCGTCTACCTGATTGAGCGCTCGGAGCTGTTGGATTGGGACGATTGAACGGCCCCCTACATATCGTCCTCGATGTAGCGCCCCACCCCGTCGCTGTGCGCAAATGGTACAACAGATCGGCAGCGGAGCGGTGCACTACTCAGGAAGGAAGCAACTACATCATCTTCTTGAATAGGCTAACATAAATTTGCCACAATGAAGGGCTAATGACTCGAACCCAAGAGTAAGATCGAGAGTCAATACTTAAGATAAGTGTAGGACACTTGCCTTAAGTATTAGACAAATACGTACATTGGATTTAAAGAGGTAAATCTGAATCCAGTATACGTTATCAATATATTAGCATTTCTAGTATGTTGATCACATCACATTACTAAGTATAATAGTAGAATAACAGAGTGCGGAAGCTAAAGCAAAATATTCAGAATACATTCATCACAGAGCAGTAGTAGACATTCATCTAAGAAATGAAAAGTAAAATACATCCATAATTATTACAAATTGATTTAAATGACACAAAAGTAAAGTCTATCTGAAGTACTAAAGTAGTAAAGCAAAAAGGTAGAAGACAGGTCCATTAAGGCTCCATGTACTCCTGTAACAACCCTTGTTGTTATCCAAGCTTAATCTGGATTAATTAAACTAAACTAACCTTTGATCTTGATTCCATTGGACTCAGTGGGTCATTTAAACCTAACCCTAGAAGTTTGGAATCAAACGGAGCTAAAATGGCAAATTTGGTATTTTTGGCTATTTTTGAGCCCTAGAAAATACCTAAAATAATTTGATCTACAAACCAAAATCTGAGTTTATTTTTGAATTCCTCACCCCAAATTAGCTAAGGGTGAAATTTTGGGAATTTTTGGAGGTCATTTAGTCACATTTAGGATTTAATTTAAATTGGTTTAATTGCAAATTAGGGTTTTAAACAATTTATAAGTGCAAATCTATCCTTTCTAACAGTCAGCTGGTTTCCAAACCGTGGGCGCCATCTGGGCCGTCCGTTCCGTGGATTTGATCCAATGGCCCACGCCTTAGATCGGATCCGTCTAATCTTGACCGTTCCGCGGTTCTGAGGTTTGATCCGACGGCGCCTAACCCATCCGCCTTAAGTAACCCCGATCGCCCGTTCGATCCGCAGATCAGATCCGATGGCTGATCCATCTCCTCGCCGGACATTAGAGCCGTTCCGTGTCAACTGGCGATCCATCAGACGGCCCTGGCGACCCCCGCGACTATGGATCATCTTCCTCCTTAGCTCACGCCCGACAGCCAAATTTTCCCGTAAAGCCACATCCTCCAGCCGGTCTGCCACTCCCGTGCCACGTCAGGAAGACCGTTGCAACCTTGCCCTAGCCTCCCTAGCACTCCCAGCCAAGCTTGAGGCCCGGTCCACTCCAATTCTAGAAATTAAGGGAGCACCCTCGGGCCAAGCCTAAGCCATGACTCCAGACCTTGGCAGCCACCCTGGACCTCCCAGCTGCCTATAAATATCCCCAGCACCTCTCAGTGAGCCCCTTTGTTCACTGAGGCTCCTCAATTTCCCCAGCTAAAGCCTCTGGAGCTCCCGTCTCTCTCAGCAATTTCCCGTCGACCCGAAGGCTTGAACCGCTGATAGAGTGCCCGTCTGGTGTTCAGACCCCCTGTGAAGCTTCGTCTACTGTCCAGGAAGCTTCAGCGCACCTCCATTCCCCTTGGCTAAGCTTGCAGCCTGACTTAAGGTACAGCCTTTCCCCCATTGAAATTCCTTTAGCTCCATTTTGTTTATGTCCTCTAGATGAGCCATGGATGTCGCCTAGTGAACTGTAGCCACCTAAGGAACCTGTGGTAATTGTCGCCTGGGGCTAAGCTAGCTCGAATCGATCGTATCGATCGATTGAGCTAGCGGCATAGCCATGGCTAAGTCCGAGTAAGGACCCAGCAATTGGCTGCGCCCCAGGTTAAGAAAGTATGGGGGTTCGACTCGCCTCACTTCCCTGAATGTGTAGGGATCGAACCCCGGTCAAATCGAGGCCTATGTGAGGAGAATTGTTCCCTCACAGTCGGTCTAAAATGCCTTATTGAAGGCGTCTCGATTGAGTAGCACCCCATCGATCCAGAGGGATCCAGATGGGGGTTCTTGGTCCAATCAATGCGTCTCGACTCTAGGAATGTTTAGGGATCGAGTTGAGCCGCTGCCGTCGCCGGAGCGCCGAGAATTTCAGCGTGGAAGTTCTGCTGATTCGGGACCCATCGAGAGGAGGAAGACGAAGTCATGGGTCCTGGGCTGGGCCGACCTGTGACCCGCGCGATTCTGATTTTAGGCCACGTCTATTTAATAATTATCGGAAGACATTTTTAATAGTTGTGAATTAAATTAATCAAACCCTATAGTTTTAATCTAAATAAAAATACATAATAAATTATTTAAATAACTTTGGCTATACTGATCCAAATGGTATGATCCAATATACCATTTGAATTAGAAAAATATAAGGAATCTAAATATAAAATAAAATCACAAATCTAATGGTTGGATTTAAAAATATTTGCCCAACTCTTTGCAATCCTCATTTAAATCATATTAAATTGAATATATATCTAAATGAGGAGATTAAAGGCTCTAATTGCTCCCTGAATCCTAGAGATCAATTTCAGACCTTTAAAACTAATTTTGGATATCAATTTCTCTTAATCACTCCTTGATCACCCTAATTAGGGATTAGTAAAATTAAATATAGTTAAGCCTCTGATCTTAATAGAGATGGTTCCTAATGCTATCATAAGTATTCTAGAACCATTTGGAAAGGTTGGATTGCCCTAAGATGCCCTAAATATACTAATCCCCAAAATTGGCTTAATTAAGTGATTAGTGCTAATTAGCTAAATTAAATGGTTAAAATCCAAGATAAATATATTTCCCACCTTATTTATCAGTATGGGACACATTAAAACAGATTAGGAGTAATTTGGACAATTAAACCATAAAATTCCAATTTTGGCCTTACGAGGGGCATTTTGGTCATTTTGATCAAATATGCTTATATGCCCTATAAACCTTGAAAATTTTAGTAATCTACCATAACATAGATTAGAAATGTTCTCTGAATTCTCATATCAATATTAATGTTAATGTGATCCTTAAACTTAAGAAATTTTCACTTAAGCCCTAATTAAGACACTTAGATCTTAAGTAACCTAAAAGAGGTCACCTAGTTTAATGCTTAAACCAATATCTAACATTGTTAATTATCACCTTAATGAGCTCAATATCATTAGATTATAAATCTAAATTCTAAAAGAAATACAAATGGAAACACCTAAGTAAAAATCTAGTTCAAAGTCTAAAGTGATCAAACATCAGATCCTTAGATCTTAGATCTTAGACTTAGATCTTCAATTTGAACTGAACCATCTCCAATTGAAATTATTCAAATGATTGATTGTTTAACCCTTTGAAACCTTCCATATGGGTATAGGATGATTCAATCTCTAAAGATAATGAGATTATCTTAAAGGTTGAATATAGATCTTAGATTCTCAAGTTCTTAATTGATTATTTTATCTTATAATCAGTAAAATGACCCTTTCACTAAGTTCATAGTTCTTAGATCTTTTAGCTTATAGGATTCCTTACCTTTAATTTGGGTAGTATCATGTGAACCCTAGATCCTAGTGAGGATATGACCTTGGATTTAGGATGTGAACTCAAAATTAGGGTTTGAGTTCTAAATCCTTAAATCTTGATTTACTTAATCAAGATTTGGGTAAGAGAGTAAAATATTAATAAACTAGGTCATTGATTTAATCACTTAAACTATAAACTCATCACACAATTTTGGATTAGAACTTGTTAAGTTCTAATATTAACTTTAAGGACGTAAATCTGAGATTCTACTCGATAGCTGGATATTGGAGATCCTAAACTTGTACCTTCTCAGAGTAGTTAGATTTGGTAATTAGATAATACCAGATATCACATAAGTCTAGATTGAGTCTCTTGCTTACCTTGACTAGATTACTTAGCATCCCTTGGTTATTGAGCCTTATTCCTTGAGCATAATAGGAGAACTTAGGATATGGATGATACATCCTAAGTTAGTATTTGAATCACATATCATTCAATTTTGCCTTGATTGCAGTTGGTAGAATATGTCCTAGCTTAGTCTGCCTCTTCAGTAGTAGTATTGTATAGACTGAGCTCAGACCTAGCATACTTGATGGCTAGGCTGGGAATTGATTGATTGATATTGGATGCCCTGTATGGCCTATTGGCTAGTATGACAGTACTATGTCTTAGGCTTATTGCTACTATAGCTGGATTGTTCAGTATTGTTTTCTATTTTGCTTTGTCACATGCTTCAGTGGACTTATTTTCAATACTTGCTTGCTTTGCCACATGTCTCAGTGGCTTTACTTTACATAGATTGCTTTGCTTTTGCCACATGTCTTAGTGGCCTTTCCTTTTCCTTTTCTTAATCAGCATGTTAGATGTATACTCATATGGTTTACTTATATATATTGGCATGTTTAGGATGCTAGAATTGCATGTTTCCAGTACTTGTGTTTCTTTTATATACTCTGCATATGTTAATATGATCATAAAGCATGTTAAGTATAGAATTGTATTGTAGTTTCTATTTCTTTTAGCTTTGAGCCTCACCTTGCTTATTTCACATTATATATTTTTCACACTAGTTGCTGGCTATAAATGGATAGTTTATAGTTACTATTTCTCCATAGCTTATTGCACCTATTACTGCTTGCATGTTTAGCTAATTTAAATGTGATATCTTCAAAATATTCAGTTCATTAAAATAGCCTAAAATGTACTTAGACAATTGTCTAATTGTAACCTTTTTGTTTTATTGGCTGGGGCCCTGGCATTTGTGATACTGACAAATGTCAGATTCAGACGTGTTAGTGGGCAGTGTCGCAGAAGAGGAGCAGGTTTATGAGGAGGATCGTGCTGCTGCTGTTTAGTTAGATATCACATTTTATTTCAATGAGATTGAGAGATATTTTCATTCTCTTTAATAATCAGTTTGTAATAATTAATTCTGGATGTGTTTCATTTCTGCATTTCGATGAGTTATTATTTTCCCTCTTTCTACTATGTATGCTTGTGGATGTTACTACTCGCCTATTGCTTCTGCCACTTTGATATTTACACATATATATTGATGAATGTTATAATACTTGGTGACAAGTCCTTAGCTTAAGGCAGGTTGGGTTTACCTAACTTTACTTAAGTTGGGGGTTTGCCACAGTTAGAGCACCGTACCCCCTTGTTGTCAGTACGGGGGCCCCACAACTCCTCCTGGATCTCCTGTAAGTCCTCCTCCCTTGCCTCAACAAGCTGCTCGGGATCTAGCAAATTGCCAAATCCCAATAGTACCCCGTATTATACATAAAGTCAAACACATCGCAACTTAAACTAAGAAGAGCTAAAGTAAATGCAAATAAATAGTAAAGTAAGCAAAACAGTATAAAAGAAGTAAAATAATAAACCACTGAAAATGTAAAGACTAAATAAGGTAAAAAAAAACTAAAAGTTGAATGTTGAAGGTAAGTGAAAATATCAAATGCTTAGAACCAAGGTAAAAATGTCAAATGATGTACTATATGTCACCGGGATAATGCATCTAAATATGCCATAACACGGTATGCCACAAACATGTAATAGAACTATCACTGAAACGTTATGAGTCGTACGGTCCAATGTATACATACACCCAGTTGGGAAGTTAGTACGGTGATGCCGATGCATCATGAAATTTTCCAGTCAAGGTATGTAATATTCCGTAACCCATAATTCATCACTGATACTCATACGTCACCAATGAATCATTCATCATGCTCATGCTCATGTTTATGCCCATGCTTTTATGTTATATGAGGAAAACCCAAAAATCCATAAAACTTTGAATGCTGATGATAAATTTAAGGTCTCCACTGTGCAGAATCCTGCTAAAAGGATTCTGACTCCTAGCTTCTAGAATAATAATTTGTTAAAGTTGAAGATTTACTTAAAAATTATTAGATGAGATGATTGTATACACATATTTAGCACATTTGCAAGAAAGGTGGTTCTTAACACTTAATTTGATTAAGCCACCATAACGAAGCGGTCTTCAATAGGAGGTATCACCCATTGGCGATTTGTATCTCAAGCTAAGTTATTAAGATGCCCCACTCACAATCACACTCAGTGTCTAAAAGAAGGTGATTCTAATTACTTAGTTTGTTTAAGCCACACTTAATGAAGTGGTCTTCGCTAGGAGGCCTTTCCCATTGGCGATTTGTATTTCAATCAAACTAAGGAATGAGTACCCATTTAATACACTCTTAGTCATGGGAGATTTACTCTAACAGGACTGTATTCATCTAATCCCTTAGGATATCAACTGGTCATAAGTCCACATTGGAGTGAATCAACAAATCCTAAATACTACTAAAGAAAACTAGTACTATGGGTATACCATACTACACCAACCAATAACCTGGGTTCATAGAGCTATATTTAATCAATAAGGATTTATCAAGACTATTAATTCCTATGCTAAATAGGTAAGTCCTTATAACAACCCAAGGTTGTTACCCAGCTTAATTTTAGCCTAATTATATCTCAATTATCATTATGTTAAGTTCATATAGTCATTTGAATCAATCCTTAAAGATTTGGCACGATTCAGAGCTAAATCCAACATTTTAGATTATTTTAATATTTAATTAATTAGAAAATTGAGATATTTATTTTGACCTCAAAATCAAAATCCGACTTCGTCATTGCGATTGTCGCCCCCAAATTAGCTAGGGGTGATGTTTTGGACATGTTTGGAAGTTGTCAAATTTTCATGAATATTTAAATATAATTAAATGCGCCAAAAAATACGATAATTCAATAGTCGTCGGAATCAAAATCCGACTTCGCCATTGAATTCCTCACCCGCAAATTAGCTAGGGGTGAATTTTTGGGAATTTTTAGAGCGCGTTTCAAAAGTTTGAATTTTTAAATAATTTAAGAAAAATAAATAAATAATCATTGAGGGCCTAAATTGCAATTTTCCCCTTATCCTCTTATTTTCTATTCGGCTAATAGCCTCCATGGTTCGGTGCCTCCATGCTTCTTAGGCAAGCATGATGTCCTCCCTACTCCACCCTACCATTAGGCTCATCATCCTTCTCCTCACTTAAAAAGGGAGCCTAAACTCCTCATTCTTCCCTTTGTAAAAGCTGAGCTCTTCCTTCCTCCTTCTTTAGCTTGCTGAGGCTTTCTCATTCCTTCCTCCATTGATGCTCTAGTGTTGAAGAAGAAGAGGTTCAGCTCTCTACCTCCAAAGCTTTTGAAGAAGACAAAGTTCTCTCCCTCCCCTATCAAGGACTAAAGGTACCCTTACACCCATCTCTTTTGTCTTCTTCATATAGCTACAATGCTTGAATGTATCTCTAGAAGTCCATAAGTATGTTTGGAAGCCAGTAAGGCTCTTAAAAGCATCACAGAAAAATACTCTGTTTTCATCTATTCCGTATACCCTTGCATTAATAACCATTTTTCATATAGTTAGGATGCTTTGGTTGTGCCAATTTTGGTGTCAAAGTAAAGGTATCGGAAAGACATTTCCATCGATATATGGCACCGTACGTGAAGTGCTCTAGGTTGAGAGTAATCAAGCCCGAAAGTTGACCCATCGTTGTTTACGCTCAGGCAAAATCACTGTCTCACGCTACAGCACGCTGCAGTGCCCAGAATTGCGAATTTGGGTACGCTACAGCACGCTGCAGCGCAAAATCTGCTACAGCAGGCTCAGCGTGCTGCAGCACCCCAAGTTTCGAATCCGGGTCCGCTATAGCGCACCATAGTGCCGAAATTTGCATTTTTGCCAGCAACAGCATGCTGCAGTGTGCTGCAGTGCCATCCAGTGCCCCCATTTTATATAGGGACCACTATAGCACACCCTAGCACTTAAAAATGCACCTTTTGGCTACTATAGCATGCTACAATGCGCCAGAGCGCGCCACATCGGCCATACAATTGAATTGACCATAGATTGGTCATCCGGACTCCAAATTCAAAAATTTAAAGTGCTAGATAGCTCAGAATTTCAGTGCCTACAATAATATCAAAAAATATTTGGGTTTTAAACTCTAGAAAAATCAAAAATAACCAAAATACCCCTAATCATAATTAAGTTATAACTTGGCCAATTGAGGTCGAATTTGGGTTTACTACCAGTCAAAATACTCAGTGTGATATAGGGAAGCTATAGCCACTAAGTTTGCTAAATTTGTACACCAAATGGAAGAGTTAGAGCTTCTTAACCCCTCTTAACTTAGAAAATATCTAAATTCACCCTTAGAAATTCAATTGGCTATAAATAATTCATTAGACCTTAGAATTTAATGTTCTTGGACTTTATGGAATCCTTGAATAGCAACCAATAGTAAACTGCAAATAAATTTAGATTTTATTAAGTGCAATTTACTAAAAAACCCCTTAGGTCAAAAACCTTAGTTTGAACCTATAGGACCCATTTCTTACCCAAATTTGGTATACTTACTGTATATCTTCATGTTGGATAGTAAGGAATCATTTGATAATAAGAAATCCCAATTTATAGCCCTAAATCAAAAAGTAGCTTTTTGGACCCTTAAGTAGGGGCAAAATATTCTTTTTGCTCAAAATTTAGGTTAAGTATCTTTAACTCCTAAATTATCTTCTAAGTCAATAAAATAAGTATTAGAACTCTAATAGAATCATTTAAGTGAGAAAAATTAGCCATTAGGTCAACTTAGTAAAATTCCCCAAAATTCTATTAGTCTTTTCCTTAGGATCTTTCACCTCACATTAGGACTACTCCTAAGACTATGACTAGCTTATATGTTAGATTTCATTCATTAAATAACGGGGTTATTCAATGAATGTATCCTTAGTTTTATTAGTTTCTAGAAATTGTACAACTTATTTTGATTATTTTATCTTTTAACCTTAGATTTAGAATAAGGAGATTCGTCCTATTAAGTTTGATTTGCTTAATAGGATCTACCTTAATCAATATATCACTTTAGACTGAAACTTAGATCTTATATCTTATCCCTTTGGATTATGTGATTAAGCCCAATCTCGTGGTATTTAATCCATAATATATAGTCTAGTATATCTTGATCAGATCTTAAATAGAACGTCTGAATCTATCAAATTAGGATATATGATTCATTGATTGAACTTGTAGTCGCGTTTGATTGAATTAGATTAGAACCTGATTAGTTCTAATCCTTTTAACTTATAAGGCCGTACTTCTAAGTTACACTCGATAGTAGGAATTGGAGATCCTAACTTGTGTAACTTAAAATAGTTAGACTGGTTAAATTAGATAATAACAGTGTCACCATGTATAGAAGAGTCCCTTGCTTACTTGATTAATTTTGTTGCTACGCATTCCGTGTATTTTGTGCTTAAATTCCTTGTTCATATCATATAAGAGAACTTTGTGCATGAAATGAAAATATAGAATAATTAGGATAACAGTTGCCTTTGGGTTCAGTATATTTAGTAGATTCGGGTGCACATTTAACCTAATAGATAGGGGTAAGGAGTAATAAGGATGCTTAATATTGCTCATTGAGGAGTGTGGTTAAGCTTAGAACCCATATAGTCCTGCAGATGTGCTTGACTCCTCAGCTATTTCTGGACATGTTCATAGAAACAAAGTAAAGTAACTAAAAGATTCTGCATTTATATTTATTGCCTCCTCAGTTTTGCTACTGGATTCTGTCTGCCCTAGCCCAGAAAGGCTATGAGAATTTCTGCCTGCTCAAGCCCAGAAAGGCTTTGAGGATTTCACCAGCCTGATGGCCAACTTTTTGATATGGCAGTCTTTATATACCTATTTCAGTTTTCAGCTTATTGTGTACTATGTTCTGATGTATATTTCAATTAGCTATTTTTCTTACTTACCTGCTCATTTGTACGTATTTATAGGATACTAGACTTTACTGCTTACTATATTTACCATGTTTAGATTTCTGCCTTTAATCAGCATATGTCATATGATCATCAGCATGTTTAGGATTAGACTTTGCTTTCAGTACTTTTACTTACTGCAGTATATATATGTATGTGCCATTTTCTTGCTTAGTTGTTGAGGTGTGCTTTTGCCTCATTTGTTGTTTAGTTATAAATGCCGTGTTTATAACTTATCCTGTTCCTTGTACGCTTACTACTCCTACTGCTTTAGTTTACCTTTTTGTTTGCTTAAGTTAAAGTGGTGACATTAATAACTCATGAAAAATGTTCAGCCTAAAATGTACTTAGATAATTGTCTAACAATATTTTCTTTTATTGGCTGGGGCCCTGGCATTATAAAACCGATAATGTTAGATTCAGATAGGTTTGAGGAGCTAGGTGCTAAAGTAGAGGTGCCTTACTTAGAGGAGGAGCTTCAGCCAGGAAAGCCGAATATTGCTTAGTTCCTTTTAGCCGCTTGTGAGGATGAGTGATTTATCTTTCAGTCTTATAAACTATTTAAATGTTGTAATAATAAAGGTACTGTGACTGTGATTTACTTTATGCACTTTATTATTTTTTGAGCTATCTTATTATTGTTTCTTATGTGATGCATGGTGAATAGATGTACTATTTACTTCATTTAGCTTATGCACTCTATATGTATGTCAGATTTAGTGACTGATCCCCTCAGATGTTCTATGCACATCCTCCCCTTATTAGAGGATTGTGGATCTTACCAAATCCAATGATAAGAGAAGGATTTGCACAAGTGACCCTCCGCCCCTTAGCTTAATGATTGTGGGCTTAGGGAGCGGGGCGCCGCAGTTGGTATCAGAGAAATCCATAAGGTGTCAGATTGGAAATTGTATTCCACTCTACTAATGGATGATTCTTCTACCAATTAGTCACTAACTAAATACCAGAGTTACATCTAAGCACCATAATCATGAGCTCAGGATAATAAGAGTATAGAATTAGAAAATATTGTCACAGTGATAAAACTTAAGTAAGTTGGAACTTAGGATGAATGAGTGACTAATTACTCTGAATTAAACATTTGTAGAACTTGTAGAATCAAACTTGAGTATGTAGCTAACTAATATGAATTAAACCTTCATAAGATTTACAAGATAAAGAACTTAAGATATTAGGACTCAACTTTCATACTAGGACATATGAATCCCCATTATATTCCATCTCTTATACTTTCATTTCTACTTTTGATTAAAAAGGGGATGGAATGTTATGACCTTTCACTTTCTGAAATTCTAAAAGTGTATTTCTCTTAATTCAGATTCTAGCAATCAAAATCATGATCCCAGAACAGAGCCCATCTCCTGCTCCCTCCAGCGCCTCATCCAGTGAGGTGAGCGCCTTGCTGGAAGCGGTAAAGATGATGGTGGAAGCCCACCAAAAGCAGGCAATGTTCCAACAAGAACAAGCAAAGAAAGCTGCAGAGGCTCAAGCCAAGCAGACCAGGAGAGCGGCCAGAGTACAAGCCCGCCAGGCAGAGCACATGGAGCGACTGCTTATGGCACAAATGAGCCAGAATCGTACAACTCCTGAGACCGCCATAGCACCCCACCACTCATGTCAACACCACACCCAGTTCACTGATGGACTGCTCCACTATTTTCTACACCTCAGACCCCCGACATTTGATGGGAGTCTCTCTGCTATCGATACAGCAAACTGGATAAAAGTTGTGGAGAAGAACCTAACCAGCATCAAGTGCCCGGATGCCGAGGTGATCCATCTAACGACTCATCTACTCCAAGGTGAGGCGGAATACTGGTGGGACAACATCTGCCATACGTTATTCGTAGATTGGGAACTTGAAGAAATATCATGGGATGAGTTCATAGCAGCATTTTAGACTTGATACATCCCTACCTCTGCTAGGCACACCATGGCAGATCAGTTCCTTAAGTTGTAGCAGGGAAGCCGATCAGTTTTGGCTTATGAATCTGAATTCAGGTGGCTGGCAAGATTCGCCTCCAACCTTGTTACCACCGAATTCGATAGATGTCATCGCTTTTGGAGCGGACTCCGGCCTTCCATTCGAAAGTTAGTTATATCTCATTGCTCAACCAACTTTGCAGAACTACTAGAATCTGCCAAAATGATTGAACAAGATGAGGCATCTGAGCCCAAGCGCAATTATGGCATGACAACTATTCAGCACGAGAACCCTAGAAGATCTAGGGTATATCAACTTGAGGCAGGAACTTCGCCAATAGATCATCTTGATGGCTGCACTCGCCCCCATCCTTATGGGCGATGTTACCATAAGACTAGGAACTGCTTCAACAGCGGGAGGTCAGGCTACTCTTACTATCAGTGCAACCACACCCACACTATTGATGGTGACCAGATCGATCGCTCTAAGCGCCCATCCGGCAACCTTACAACCACAACAGACTGGTCCGGCACGAGTCTATGCTCTCACCCCTACCAAAGCTGCAAAAGATAATAACATTATATCAAGTACACACTTCTGAACCAATCTAATATTTCATTATTACTTGTTTAAAAGTGACTTATAGATTACTGCATCCATAATTAGGTACAATCTATATAAATAATAAGCCCTGCAAAATCTTATTCGACACTGGAGCGAGTCAGTCCTTTATTTCCGAAAGCTGGACAAGGTCTCTCAACTTGTCATTATACCGTTTAGCAAAACCCTTAAACGTAGGGCTACCATCTAGAGCTCAACTACAAGCTAGCTTAAATCCTTAATTAAATTGACTTGATTATAATATAAGGAAATTGGCATTATTCCAATAATGCATTTGATTTGGTATTGATCTTAAACATTTGAATTAGACATGTTAAGATTATTGATAAATCTATATGATTGATTAATCTGAATCTAAACTTTAGATCCTTTATTTTCTCCTAAATAAGATTACTAGCATAAAAAGATAATATAATTAAATTAATTTAATAATTGATATGACTCTAATAACATCCTTGATTTAAATCCCATAATCTTAGAATAGGATATGATCAAATGACTTAATCATCTGATCTGATCACTCTAAACCTAACTATTAAATGGAACATAATATGTTAGCTTCAGAATTAAGGGTATAAGATCTTAAGTATCTCAGCATATGATGGCCTCTAAAATATTTTAAAAACCTAAATTTAAATATGCATTGAGGTAGGGGAATTTTGCATAACTCATAGAGGTAGAAGCTTAGATGATCCCTTAACCCTAGAAGTTGATCTTATTCCCTCATGGTAGGAATCACTTAAGATAATAGAATGACACTTTTTCTTGTGGTAGAACCCATATATAGTGATCCTTGATCACCCTCTTATTGGAGCCTTGTATAGGACTTACCTATTTAGCATAGGAATTAATAGTCTTAATAAATCCTTGTTGATTAAATAAAATTGTTTGAACCTAAGTTATTGATTGGTGTAGTATAGTATACCCATAGTACTGGATTATTTCAGTAAAATTTAGGATTGGTTGATTCACTCCAATATAGACTTCTGACCAGGTGCTATCCTAAGGGATTAGATGGATATAGTCCCATTAGAGTAACTCTTCCAAGACTAAGAGTGTTACAATTAGTGAACAAAATCCTTAGTTTGAGACGTAAACTACGATCGGGTTCTACCTTCTATCATAGTGTACTTCGATAAGTGCAGTTTAAGTAAACTAAGTATCTTAAGTTACTTTGCGTAGATCATTAAGTATGCTTGTAATTAGGTCATTTAGCAGCTTAGCTTGATATATAAACTGTGATCGGGTTCTGCCTCCTATCATAGTGCGCTTCGATAAGTGCAATTCTAAACAAGCTAAGAGTTAAATCCACCTCTCTTGGAAACATACAACCATGTGTATACAACCTTTCCAACTAATGATTTTAAGTAAACTCTCAACTTTAACCAATTATCGAACTAGAACCTAGGAGTCAGAATCCTTTTGCAGGATTCTGCACAATGGAGCATTGAATTCATTATCGAACTTCAAAGCATTTTCTAGATTTTGTTTTTGAATTTACCTCATATAGTTTAGAAGCATGAACATGAGCATAAGCATGATGTGTGAATATCAAAATGATATATGAGTATCAATGATAATTTATGAGTTACAGAATGTTGCATACATTGACTGGGGAATTTTAGGATGCATCGGTATCACAATAAATGGTATTTCTAACTAAATGTATGTATACATTGGACCGTAGTACTCATAGCAGTTTAGTGATATTTTGGTTACATATTAGTAGCATACAATGTTGTGGCATATTCATATGCACAGTTTCAGTGACATACAATATAATTTTATAGATCATTACTCAATTTTTAGATCCATTACTATTTTTGGTCTACCTTCAGTATTCAGTTTACAGTTCAATTTTACTTTACTTTGCTTCAGTTTATACAATTTTATATACTTTTATACTTTTAACTATCTTTACAATATTACTATAGATTTAACTATGTTATGTAAATGTTAAATGAATAACTATAACTGTTTAGATTAGTCTCGATATGTTAGACTTATTGTCTAATATGAGGTACTTTTGGGATCTGGTGATTTGCTAGATCTTGAGTAGTATATTAAGCCAGGTCAGGAGGACACCTAGAAGATTCAGGAGGAGCCTATGGAGCACTAGTGGACTCTTCTTTAACATTACCTTTCGCTTAGTTCAGTTCAGTACTAACTTTTATATCTGTTTCAGAAAAATGTTATAATAATTCTGGATATAATTTCTTTTCTTTTTTGAGATGAATGTTTTCATACAACTTTTGTGATGAATGTTTATGGATATTTGCTTAGCTTTTGCACTCTATTATATACTACTTATACTTAGTATTATGATGTGATCAGTATACTAGAAATGTTGATATCTTATGCATACATTAGATTCCTTATGTGTGTTTCAAATCCAATATATGTATCGGTCTAATACTTAGGATAAGAATACTACTCTTATCTTAAGTATTAGCTCTCAACCCTCCTTGAGGTTGAGCCAACAATCTTTCAGAGGAGTTTTGTTTCAGCTATTCGGGGAGACAGGATATTCCTCCCCGAGTGGCGCGCCGCTCCACCGCCGATCTGATTATACCTATCTTTTGCGCGTGGCAAAGGGGCTGGGAGCTACATACAGACTCCCCCACTTAAGAATGATGTCGTCCTCAACATCATCTCCAGAGGGAAGACAAACTTGCAGAATTTTGAAGAAATACAAGTATTATTTAGAAAGTTAATGGGTACCTAGATTTTCAAAGAGACTGGGATACTTTCTTTACATATCTGCCTGTTTCTCCCAAGTATATTCTTCTAAAGAGCGATTTCTCCACTGAACCTTTACCATTGGGATCGAGCAATTTCTCAGCTGCTTTTGATCATGAGCTAAGATCTTAATTGGCTCCTCCGCATAAGAAAGATCCAGCTGGAGAGACACCGTTGGAAGTTGAATTAGATGAGATAGGTTGTGAAGACATCTCCACAGCAAGGAGATGTGGAATACATTATGGACTACAGGGAAATCTTCAAGAAGTTGCAATCGATAAGCTACAAAACCAATCTTCTCTATGATTTCAAATGATCCAATGTAGCGGGGACTTAGCTTCCCGACTACACAAAAACGATACACGCCTTTCATCAAACTGACTTTAAGATATGCAAAATTCCCAACATCAAATTCTAGAGTATGAAGATGAGCATCATGATACTTACTCTGGTGATCTTGAGCTTCTTTGATTCTTTGCTGGATTAGTTGAATCTTACGATTCGTTTCTTCAACTAAATTAGAACCATATATATGAACACTACCTGTTTCAGACCATGCCAAAGGAGTACTGCTTTTCCTGCAATACAGAACTTAATATGGAGCCATGCCAATACTTTCTTGAAAACTATTATGCTATGCAAACTCTACAAGAGGAATATGATCTTCCTAGCAACCTCCAAAATCCAAAATACAGAGACGAAGAAGATCTTCCAGAACTTGGTTGACTCTTTCCATTTGACCATCTATTTGAGGATGAAAAGTGGTGCTCATGGCTAGAGTAGTTCCCAAGTCTTGATGCATTGCTTGCCAAAATTTGGAAGTGAAATGGCTATCTCGATCAGATACGATAGTTCTGGGAATTCCATGGAGTCTGATAATTTTCTTGATATACAACTTTGCTAATTTCTCCACAGAATTGGTTTGATGCATAGGAATAAAATGTACTAATTTGGTCAGTCGATCGACAATGACCCAGAATTAATTGGCACCAGATCTTGATTTAGATAAACCCATAATAAAATCCATAGAAATATCGAACTACTTCTATTTAGGAATTGCTAGAGGATGAAGAAGTCCTCCAGGATTTTGGTGTTCGGCTTTAACTAAGTTATAAGCATGATACTTGCTACAAATTCAGCCATGATTTTCTTCATTCCAGGCCACCAAAATGATTTCTTTAGGTCTTGATACATCTTGGTACTGTCAGGATGTACTTGGTAACTAGAATTGTGACCTTCTACTAGAATCTCTTGATGCATGGATTTGTTAATCCACAGATGATCTTCTTGATAGAATACGTTACCTCGAAGCTGAAGATGAACACGACGGCCACTTTCAATGTCTACTTTAAACTTTAGATAGTCTTCATCCTTGGTTTGGGAGATGGAGACATCACGATGAAATGGGGGTTCAGCTAAACTCATGGATATCAGTTTGCTAAGCATAGCACCACACACTAGCCTAATTTCGAGCTTTCAGAATTCTTCTTTTAGAGAACTTGATAATATTATAGAAGATAGAGTAGCATGACGACTGAATGCATCTACTACGACATTGGCTTTTCCTGGATGATACTGAATGCTTAAATCATAATCACTTATTAACTCGAGCCATATTTGTTGTCGACAGTTTAGCTCATGCTGGTTGAAGATGTACTTTAAGCTCTGATGATCAGTGAATATGGAACACTGGACGCCATACAGATAATGACGCTAAATTTTCAGAACAAAAACTATGGCTGCTAATTCGAGATCATGGATAGGATAGTTCTTTTCATGCGATTTTAACTGACGAGATGCATATGCTATAATTTTTCCTTCCTGCATCAGCACACATCCCAAACCTATGCCAGATGCATCGGTATAGACTTGGTAGTTAAGGCCTTCTTTAGGTAAGGCTAGAACTTATGCAGATGAAAGAGCATCTTTTAATGATTGAAACGCTTTCTCGCACTCTCAACTCTAGAGAAACGGTACTGCTTTCTGCGTCAACTTCGTGAGAGGAGACGCAATTTGTGAGAAGCCCTTTACAAATTTTCTATAGTAACTTGCTACTCCTAAGAAACTCCTAATATCGGTCATGGATTTTGGTTGTGACCAATCTTGAACTATGTTCACTTTATTTTGATCGCTTTGATTCCTTGAGAGTTGACGACATGACCCAGAAAAGTGACTGAGTCAAGCCAAATTTGCATTTTGAATACTTAGCATATAGCTCATGGCTTCGGAGCTCTTCTAGTACTAATCGTAGATGGTTCTCGTGATCTATTTTATTTTTCGAGTAAATCAGAATATCGTCGATGAAGACGATGATGAATCTATCTAAATACTCTTTCAACATGCACTGCATTAAATCCATAAAAATGGATGGTATTTTTGTTAAGCCAAAGGACATTATCAAAAATTCATAATATCCATAGCGGGTTCTAAACACTATTTTCTCCACATCTGGATCTTTAACTTGCAATTGATGATATCCAGATCGTAAGTCTATCTTTGAGAAAACTTTAGCTTTAGATAACTGATCGAATAAGTCATCAATATGAGGTAGAGGATAATTATTCTTGATGGTTACTTTATTAAATTCCCTATAATCGATGCACATTTTCATCGATCCATGTTTCTTCTTTACGAACAAAAATTAGCGCACCCCAAGGAGATGAACTTGGATGAATAAGACCTTTCTCCAATAGTTCTTGAAGTTGCTTGTTCAATTCTTGAAGTTCCTTTGGAGCCATACGATATGGAACCTTAGACAGTGGTTGGGTACCAGGAATTAATTACAGGTTGCAGTGCTACCGCGCGAAAAGCGCCACCGCACGCTGCCGCGCGAAAAGCGGCCCCGCGCACTGCCGCGCGAAAAGCGCTCCAGCGCGCTGCCGCGCAAAAAGCGCTACAGCTCCCAAACTTGCAAAATTCCCATAATTTTCTAAAAAATTGTCCAGTTTTGGCTGAAATGACCAAAACTTCACTGTTTTGATATTTTAAGGTCCCTAGGACACAGTGAATATTGCATAAATCTCTATATGAAAATTTAGTTTGAAAACCTTATCATTTTTAATAAGTGCTCACAACCTACCTTGTGCCTTAAATGTATTGTGCAAATTACTAGATAACTTAAAATTTCAGTGCCAACAATAATCTAAAATAATATTTAGGTATTGAACCCTAGAAAATTAGAAAATGACCAAAATACCCCTAATCATAATTAGGTCATAACTTGACCAATTGAAGTCCAATTTGAGTTTACTCCTAGTTAAAGTACTCAGTGTAATATAAGGAAGCTATAGCCACTGAGTTTGCTAAAATTGGACACCAATTGAAAGAGTTAGCTTTTTGACCCCTCTTAACTTAGAAAATTACTAATTTACTCTTAGAAATTCAAATGACTATAATTAATTCATTAGACCTCAAAATTTAGTGTTCTTAGACTTTATGAAATCCTTGAATAGTAACCAACAGTAAACTACATGAAAATTTAGGTTTCATTAAGTATAAATTATAAAATTACCCCTTAGGTCAAAAATCTTAGTTAGGACCTATAGGACCCGTTTCTTGTCTAAATTGAGCGAACTTACTATCTATCTTCAAGTTAGATAGTAAGGAATCATTTAGTACCAAGAAACTTCAATTTGGACCCTTAAATCAAAAGTTGACTTTTTGGACCCTTAGTTAGGGGCAAAATGGTCATTTTGCCCAAAAATTTAGGTTAAGCGTCAATAACCTCTAAATTATATTCTAAATTACAAAGATCAGTATTAGAACTATATTAGAATCATTTAAGTAAGAAAAATTAGCCATTAGGTCAACTTAGTAAAATTCTCCAAAAATTCTTTAAGTCTTTTCTTTATGATCTTTCACCTCACATTAGGACTACTCCTAAGACTAGGACTTTATATTAGATTTCATTCATTAGATATGTGGGTTATTCAATGAATGAATCCTTAGTTTTATTAGTTTTTAGAAATTTTACAACTTATTGATTATTTTGTCTTTTAACCCTAGATTTAGGATAAGGAGATTCATCCTATTATGTTTGATTTGCTTAATATGATCTACCTTAATTAATAGATCACTTTTAGACTGAAACATAGATCTTATGTCTTATCCCTTTAGATTATGTGATTAAGCCCAATCTCGTGGTGTTTAATCCATAATTTGTAGTTTAGTAAATCTTGATCAGATCTTAGATAGAACATATAAACTCATTAAACTATGACGTATGATTCATTGATTGAACTTGTAGTCGTGTTTGATTGAATTAGATTAGAACCTGATCAGTTCTAATCCTTTTAACTTATAAGGTCGTACTTCTAAGTTACACTCGATAGTAGGAATTGGAGATCATGAACTTGTGTAACTTAGAATAGTTAGAATGGTTTAATTAGACAACAACAGTGTCACCATGTTAGAAGAAGTCTCTTGCTTATTTGACTTATTTTGTTGCTACGCATTTCTTGTATTTTGTGCTTAAATTCCTTGGACATATCATATAAGAAAACTTTGTGCATGAAATGAAAACTTAGAATAATTAGGATAAAAGTTGCCTTTAGGTTCAGTATATTTAGTAGATTCAGGTGCACATTTATCCTAATGGACAGGGGTAAGGAGTAATAAGGATGCTTAACATTACTCATTATGGAGTGTGTGTTAAGCTTGAAACCCATATAGTCTTGCAGACGTGCTTGATTCCTCAGCTATTTTTGGATGTGTCCACAAAAACAAAGTAAAATAATTAAAAGATTATACATTTGTATTTACTACTACCTCAGTTCTGCTGCGAGATTCTGTCTGCCCTAGCCCAGAAAGGCTATGGGGATTTCTGTCTGCCCAAGCCCAGAAAGGCTTTGGGGATTTCACCAGCCCAATGGCCAACTTTCTGATATGGCAATCTTTACATACCTGTTTCTGTTTTAGCTCACTGTGTACTGTATTTTGATGCATATTTCAGTCAGCTATGTTTCCTTACTTTCCTGCTCACTTGTACATATTTATAGGATGCTAGACTTTGCTACTTACTATATGTACCATGTTTAAATTTCTGTCATTTAATTTGCATATGTCATATGATCATCAACATGTTTAGGGTTAAACTTTACTTTCAGTACTTTTACTTACTGTACTATATATATATATGCCCACTCCTTGCTTAGTTGTTGAGGTGTGCTTTTACCTCATTTGTTGTTTAGTTATAAATGTTATATTTATAACTGTCTCTATTTCTTATTACACTTACTGCTCCTACTGCTTAGTTACTTTTTATTGTATTTAAGTATAAAAATGGTGACATTAATAACACATGTAAAATATTCAGCCTAAAATATACTTAGACAATTGTCAAATAAGATTTTTCTTTTATTGGTTGGGGCCCTGGCATTATGAAACTGATAATGTCAAATTCATATAGGTTTGAGGAGCTTCAGCCCGATAATGTCAAAACGATAGGTGTTGAAGCAGAGGTGCCTTACCTAGACGAGGAGCTTCAGCCAGGAGAGTTGGATAATGCTTAGTTCCTTTTAGCTGCTTGTGAGGATGAGTGATTTATCTTTCAGTCTTTTAACTATTTAAATGTTATAATAATACAGGTACTGTGATTGTGAATTACTTTATGCACTTTATTATTTTCTAAGTTATCTTATTACTATTTCTTATGTGATGCATGATGAATGGATGTACTATTTACTTCATTTAGCATCCGCACTCTGCTTGCATTTCAGATTTAGTGACTAATCCTCTTTAAAGTTCTGTGCATGTCCTCCCCTTATTAGTGGATTTTGGATCTTACTTAATCAAATGATAAGAAAAGGATTTGCACAAGTGACCCTCCGCTCCTTAGCTTAATGATTGTTATGATCGACCGTCCGGAACCCTAGCCACTACGGTTAGGTTTAGTCAACACCTCCGGCCACCTCCTGCGCTGACCCACCCACCGGCGTGTAGGCCTTGCTCCGGCCTGTCGTCGACTGTGCGAGCCGAGGTGGTCCGACATCGGGAGGGCCAGCAAATGCCATGCCCTAGGCGCCCGCCCTCGGGACGCTTCGCGTAAGAGAATGAGTCCGGGTCGGGCTGGGTCGACCCGAGCCCGACCCAAATTTGCCATGTCCGTGTCTGCAAAGGTGGGGCCCACAACATTGCGTGGCACCTTACGGGCGCGACATGTGTCACGTGGGGGCCCACCGCCAGAACCGTGTCTCTTCGACTACGGCCGTGGGGCCCACGCACAGTGCAGCACCCAATCGGGTGCTGCCACGTCCCCCCGCGGGGGCCCACACGCAGTGCAACGCCCAATCCGACGCTGCCACGTGGCATGGTGGGACCCACTGCTTGACCGTGCGTCAGCTGTGGGACCCGCCACAGCTCCTGTGGCCAGCCATAACGTGCCACGTGGCAGCCGTGGGGCCCACATGTCATTTATGACAAATTTAATATTAATTAATTAGGATAAATTATGGTTAATTAGTATTAATTGTGGTTAACTATTAGATTAGTTGGATTAATTAATATTAATTAGTGGTTAATTACTATTAAATAATAAAAACTTAATTAATTATTAATTATTAATATTAAATGCTAATTAATTAATTAAATAGTCATTAATTAATTTAAAATATATAATAAAGATTAATTAACTAATAATAATTAACTAAACAATAACTCTAATTAATTAAATGTGATTAAGATTATCTTAATTACTTTTGAACAACAACCAATTTATCTAATCCAAATTTAACAATAATAATAATTATTATATAATTAAAATATTTAAATTAATTAAATAAGAAACTAATTATTATTTAACTAATAATTAATATTAATTAAATACAGATTAAGAATAATTAATTAATTAATTAATTAATACTATAAAATATATTTTAACTTTATGAATGAATAGTAAAATAATGCAAATTGAATAAATGAATAGTAACTTTATTTATTTAAATTATTAAATTCAAAATTCTTAAAAGTTTAATAACTTTTTGAAGAATGATTCAAACATAGTCAATATAAGTCTCATCTTACTCAGAAATTTAAAAGGAATCAAATGGCGTAATGCAAAAATTAGTTTCGGGGTACGTATAACATAGTGACATTTTAGGATCTAATCAAACCCTCACAACTTTTTACCTAATTGCCCAAGCATAAGCAATATGGGTCTTAAAATACTCAGGAGAACATTCCCAATACTATAGAAGTATTAGTTTCCCTAATTTGAGCTTAATTTGAAAAGTAACATTTAGGACCCTATCCTAAAAATGACCAAATGCCCCTACACTTCAAATGACCATAACTTGGTCAATTCAACTCCAAATTCAGAAATTCAAGGTGCCAACTAGCTTAAAATTTTAATGTCATCAATAAACTAAAATAATAATTAGGATCTAAACCCTAGAATATTAGAAAATGACCAAAATACCCTTAACTTTAGTTATGTCATAACTTGACCATTTGAGGTCCAAATTGGGTTTACTCTCTGTCAATACACCCAGTATATTATAGGGATGCTATAGAGTCTGAGTTTGCTGAAATTGGACTTCAAACAGAAAAGTTTGGTTTTTGTCACCCGTTGACCGACCAAAATTACTGAATTGCCCTTATAAATTGAAATAGCTATAACTTAGCCATTTGACCTCAGAATGCAGTGTTCTTGGACTCTATAGAATTTTTAAATAGTAATTAATAGTAAACTGCATAATAATTTAGATTCCATTAGGTCTAAATTATAAGTTTGCCCCTTAGGTCAAAAACCTTAGTTTGGACTTGTAGGATCCGTTTGTTGTCCAAATTGAGCGTACTTACCATCTATCTTCATGTTAGAAAGTAAGGAATCATTTGACAATAAGAATTTCCCATTTGGAACCCTAATTCAAAAAGGTCGATTTTGGACCCTTAAGTAGGGGCAAAATGGTCATTTTTCCCAAACTTTAGGTTAAGCGTCCTTAACTTCTAAATTATCTTTTAAATCACTAAAATTAGTATTAGAATTATAATAGAATCATTTAAATGAGAAAAATCAGCTATTAGGTTGAATATGTTAAAATTCATACAAAATTCTCTAAGTCTTTTTCTTAGGATCTTCACCTCACATCAAGACTACTCCTGAGATTAGGACTAGCTTATAGGTTAGATTTCATTCATTGAAAAATGGGGTTTTTTAATGAATGAATCCTTAGTTTTATTAGTTTCTAGACTTTTACAACTTATTTTGATTATTTTATCTTTTAATCCTAAATTTAGGATAAGAGATTCATCTTATTAAGTTTGATTTGCTTAATAGGATTTTCCTTAATCAATAGATCACTTTTAAAATGAAACATAGATCTATTGTCTTATCCTGTTGGATTATGTGATTAAGTCCAATCTCGCAGTGTTTAATCCATAATCTATAGCTTGGTAGATCTTGATCAGATCTTAGATAGAACGTCTAAATTCATAAAACTGGGACGTATGATCTATTGATTTGAACTTGTAGTCGCACTTGATTGAATTAGATTAGAACTTGATCAGTTCTAATCCTTTTTAACTTATAAGGCTGGGCTTCTAAGTTATACTCAATAGTATGAATTGGAGATCCTAAACTAGTGTAACTTAGAATAGCTAGAATGTTTAAATTAGATAACAAATGATATCTCCATATTTATTAGAGTCCATTGCTTATTATCTGATTTTGTGCTACGCATTCCTTGTACTTTGTACCATATTTCCTTGGATATATCATATAAGACTTTGATGCATAAATAAAACTTTAGGAAATTATGGAGACTCCTTTAATTCCTTATGAAAACATTAAGGTAAATGATTAAGATAACAATTGCATGTGTTAGAGCTGCCTCTCAGTTAGGTCTTCTACCAATGCCTCCTTGTTGACGCTAGGAGAAGACTTTGCTTATATTTTCTGCCTATGCCTCCTTGATGACGCTAGGAGAAAATTTGTTATATTTTTTCTGCCTATGCCTCCTTGATGATGCTAGAAGGAAACCCTATATTCCTGCCTATGCCTCCTTGATGACGCTAGGAGAATATAGCTTTGCGCCTTAGCCTCCTTATTGATGCTGAGATCCTTTTGATATTTAGTAGGCTAGATTAGCCTTTTTCTGTATGGTAATTAGTATGCAAATATTCTTATATAGCACTGATGTGTTGCACATGCTTTAGTATTTTTCATTCAGTCAGTCATTTCCTTGTTTTGCTTATATATCTATTTTAGGATGTTAGATTTATTACTACTATTTATATGTATCATTGCTGAATTTATTGCATTTTAAATCTCCATAAGTTTATGATCATCAGCATGTTTAGGATGCAGTATTTTATTTCAGTACTCGTTCAGTTACTTATACTTGTATGCCCTGCCTTGTTTAGCTCACATTGAGGCATGTCTTAGCCTCCTTTTGCTTAAAGTTATAAATATTATTTATAGCTTTTTCCTCTATTTTGTTATGCTAGTTGCTCCCTTACTTGATTTAATTATTGCTTAGAATAAGTTAAATGGTGATATTACAAAACACATAAAAATTTATGAGCTTAAAATACACTTAGATAATTGTCTAACAAGATTTTTTTTTCTTTTGGCAGGGGCCCTACATTGTGAAAACGACAATGCCAGATTTATATCAGATGGAAGATTAGGCGCCAGAGGAGGGGCCTTATCTAGAGGAGGAGCCTTTAGAAGGAGCTACTTCTTATTTTTCTTGCATGTGAGGATGAGAGAATTTTGCTTTTAATTATTTAAGCTTTAATATAATATAGGTATTGATGATATGTGTGTTTTGGATTACTATGCTATTTATTCTGAGTTATATTATTCCTATTGTGATGCTTGGATATTTCCTATTTAAATTGCTTATGCACTTTGTATGAATCCTTATATAGTGACGATCATTTGATTTTGTGCTTATTCCTTCCCTAATTAAGTGGATTGTGGATTTCATCCTAATCTAATAATAAGTGAAGGGTTAGCCAGAGTGACACACCACCCCTTAGCTTAATCTTGTGGATTAAGGGGTGGGGCGCCACAGTTGGTATCAGAGATTTTCATAAGATGTTAGATTATAAATTGCATTCTTATCTACCTAATGGAAGATTCTTCTGTCAATTCAATCACTAGATCAGGAACATTGGAGTCACATCCAAGACACCACAATATCAAAACACAGAATAAGGAGTCTAGTACTGAAGATGCACAAGTAACTATATAAAGTAAAACCCTAAAACTTAACTACCCAACGTAACAACTTCAGTAGAAATACTTAGATATTCGAGGATGACACTTAGGTGGCATCACCAACAATTTGAAGATAGGAGGGGACACATTGTCCAACTTCATCAATAGCACGAGAGGTACGTGGAAGGAGTGGCAGATCCCAAAGTATAAATGTTAGATCGACTACTCTAGCAAAGTGTATTCAGGAGATACGATCACCCCATTGCATCCAAGGAGTGGCTGAAGCAGACATATTTTGTTTTTGGAATTAATAACTGCCCAAATAACATTATGATCCCCATTGTATCCCGTCTCCTATAAAATAGTGCTAAGGATTGGTGGAACGTCACCCTACAAGCACTCATCCATCAGCATGAAGAAATGCAAAGGGAGGTTACCTATGCAGACTTTCATCGTGCCTTTACTGCTAGATATATCGAATAGACCTTTAGCTTTCATTCCTACGCTACCTATTTTACCTTATGCATCTTTGTATCTTAATTTTGAATTAAACAATTATTCTTATAATGCTTGATCTAGATACCTAGGGCTACTACTACACGATCATGTCGGTGAGCAATTTTTATACTCGCTTTGAGAATACGTGGAAATTTGATGTGATTGTGGCAAAACGATATGGGAGGGAAGTCCCAGGAGTCTCCCTAGTAGGAGCCAGCATACTAGAAAGGATGTTGGAAGATGACATATACAGGGGACTGAATTTCCCCTCCCTAGCCATGGAATGGTTATGAAGAGTAACCGAAGCATTTGATGAGCTAAGTTACCCAGATCGTATCCGGCTCAGCATCATTGAGCTCCTACTTTGGGACTATGCCAAAGAGTGGTGGGCTCAAAAGCAACGGACGCTCAGACACAGAGCGAATCACCTGCACCGAAGGATAACCTACGCAGACTTTTCCCAATTTTAGACTCTATGTTCTCTCAGTTACTATCTTTCATTTATGTTCTATCTACCATTTCCAATGATGTGCTTTTCATCTTTCATCTTTGATTAATTAAAGAGATAGAATGTTATGCCCTCCTATTTTTAGGATTTTTGAATGTGCATTGTTTAAATTCAGATTCTAGCAAAAGATAATGAATCCCTAATATAGTCCATCCCCTGCTCCCTCCAGCTCTTCGTCCAGCGAGGTAAGTGCCTTGCTAGAGGCAGTCAAAATAATGGTGGAATCCCACCAGAAACAAATGAGATCCAGCCAAAAGCAGGCTAAGAAGGCCACAGAAGCACAAGCCAAGCAGGCCGAGCAAATGGAACGGTTACTGGTATCTCAAATAGGCCAGAACCGCATAGGGCGGAGGTTGCCCCAACACTTTAGTACTCCCATCAGCACCACATACAGTCCGTAGAAGGACTGATGTATAGTTTCCTCTACTTGAGACCCCCCACATTCAATGGGAGTCTATCAGTAATGGACATAGAAGACTGGCTGAGGATTGTGGAGAAGAACCTAACGAGCATAAAATGCCCTGACACGGAGGTGATCTGACTAGTCACTCACTTGCTCCAAGGTGAAGCAGAGCACTGGTGAGGCCACATCTGTAGCACACAATTCGCCGACATCAGCTTAGAAGAAATATCCTATGAAGAGTTTGAAGAAGTATTTCGAGCTGAGTACATCCCAATATCAGAGCGCCGCAATATGGCAGATGAATTCCTCAAGCTGCAATAGGGAAATCGCACTGTAGCTGCCTACAATGCAGAATTTAAAAGACTTGCCAGATTCTCCATGAACCTGGTGCCCACCGAGTCAAATAGGTGCCACCACTTTCCGAGCGGTCTGCGGCCCTCCATCCAGGCCCTGGTCGTGCCGTTTCGCATGACCAACTACCGGGAACTATTGGAAACTGCCAAGGTAATAGAACAGCATCAACAGCTAGAAGCCAAGAGAGTCGGTGACCCCGCAGTGCACCGACAGGACAACTCTAAAAGGGCTAGGGTTTATCAGATTGAGGCGAAAGCCCCTTCCACTGATCCTTTTAATGGCTGTTCGAAGCTGCACCCCTACGACAGATGTTTGCACAGTCAGCGAGTCTGCTTCACCTGTGGAAGGCCCGGGTACTGTTACACTCAGTGCCACATAACCTATACAGTTGATGGAGAGCCAATTAAGCGCGTGCAAGGCCAGCCAGTGTTTGATCTCTACCATAGAACTATCGCCACGGCAGCATCACTCCCAGGACTACCTTCTCTTGCTCCAAGATGTGAGGCACCTCCCACCTCCCATCCTAGTACCTCAAGGCCACCCGCCCGACAACCCTACAATAGCAGGCCTGCTGGCCAAGCTCGAGTGTATGCCCTCACACCCACTGAGGCCACAGAAGGCAATCATGTGGTGTCAGGTACACATTTCTGAACCCACTTATTTCCTAGTGTTTTTTGTTTAAAGGTAGCATGTAAATTACTGCATTTGTGATTAGATACAATCCTTATTTACAATAGACCCTACAACATTTTGTTTGATACTAGAGTGAGTCACTCTTTTATCTCTGAGGGTTGGACTAGAGCTCTCAATATATTATTGCATCGTCTAGCCAACCATTTGAATGTAGGGTTACCGTCAGGAACTCAACTACCTGCCCATCAATTTTGCAAAATTCAAATTCCTATCAGAGATAAGGCATTCGAGGCTAAGTTAGTAGTGCTACCCATAGCCAATTTTGATGTTATATTAGGAATGAATTGGCTAAGTCAACATCATGGCACCATTAACTGCCAGAAGAAGAAGATTACTCTGGGTGATGGCAAGCAAGCTAAGTCATTCATCGGGGACCTCAGTACAAGAGCCTCTCTGATCAATGCCATTTAGGCTAAGAGGTTGGTAAGCAAAGGTTGTGAAGCATTCCTAGTGACTATACTGGGAGACAAGAAGGAAGATACCATCTATCCAAGAATCCCATAATTTGTGAGTTCTCCGATGTTTTCCCCAAAGACCTACCCAGTCTTCCGCCTGCACAGGAAGTGGAATTTGCAATTCACATCATTCCCGATACCCAGCCAATCTCGAAGGCACCTACCGCATGGCACCCAAGGAACTATAGGAATTGAACAAGCAGTTGCAAGAACTATTGGAGAAGGGTCTCATCAGGCCAAGTTCATCCCCGTGGGGAGCTCCAATTTTGTTTATGAAGAAGAAGGATGGGTCGATGAGGATGTGCATTGACTATAGAGAGCTAAATAAGGTAACCATAAAGAATACGTATCCATTACCCCGCATTGATGACTTATTTGATCAGTTGGCCGGAGCGAAAGTATTTTCAAAGATTGATCTGCGATCTAGGTACCACCAACTACAGGTGAAGGAGTCCGAAATTGCTAAGACCGCTTTCAGAACTCAATACGGTTACTATGAGTTATTGGTGATGTCGTTTGGGTTGACCAATGCACCTTCTATCTTCATGGACCTGATGCAGCGGATCCTGAAACCCTATCTTGATAAATTTGTTATCATCTTCATAGATGATATTCTGACTTATTCCAAGATAAGGAAGGAGCATGAAGGCCACCTCAGAATTGTCTTGAATGAGCTACGAGATCATCAGTTATATGCCAAATACTCGAAATGCGAGTTTTGGCTGAATTTAGTCGCTTTCTTGGGCCGTGTAGTGGATGCCCAAGGAATCCATATTGTTCACAACAAGATTAGCGCCATCCAAGAATGGGCTCAACCCAAATCAGTAACCGAGGTTAGAAGTTTTCTAGGGTTGACAGGTTATTACAGGAAGTTTATAAAAGGCTTTTCCCAAATCGCCTCTCTTATCACTAAGCTCAATCAGAAGACAGTACTGTTTGAATGGTCACCGGCATGTGAGGAGGCATTCCAAGCACTTAAGGATGCACTTACTTCTTCCCCCATATTAGTTCTCCCAAGAGAAGAGGTGAACTATTAGGTATACACTGATGTCTCTAGCATAGGCCTAGGAGCTGTATTAATGTAGAAAGGTAAGGTCATCGCCTATGCTTCACAAAAATTGAAAACCCATGAGAGGAATTATGCAGTTCACGACCTTGAGCTAGCTGCAGTAGTGTTTGCTCTGAAGATTTGGCGACACTTACTATATGGAATTCAATGCTCGATATTCACTGATCATTAAAGTCTCGAGTACATATTCACCCAGAGGGAGCTAAACTGTAGGCAAAGAAGGTGGCTGGAGTTGATCAGTGACTACAACCTCGATATATAGTATCATCCTGAAAAAGATAACTTCGTAGCTAACGCCCTGACTCGTCAGGCCACCCTATATGCCATTATATTAGAAGGCCTGCTAGTAGAAGAATTTCACAAAATGAGTATTAAGTCTGTTTGTGGAGACAAACTGAGCTCAGTGTTAGCAAACATCAATGTGGAACTCACCTTTCACAAAGATGTGTCCATTTCACAAACCAAGGACGAAGAGTACTTGAGCTTCAAGCAAGCCATTGAAAGTGGCTGCCATACTGATCTCCATTTCCATAAAAGGGTTATCTATCAGGGGGGTTGTCTATGGATTCTCAAATCTATGCACCACGAAGTACAAGTTGAAGGCCATAATTCGGGATATTAGGTGCACCCGGGGAGTACAAAAATGTATCAGGACCTAAAACTATCATTCTGGTGGCCAGGGATGAAATAGAGTGTAGTAGATTTTGTGGCAAAGTGCCACTTGTGTTGCCTAGTGAAAGCAGAGCATCAAAAACCAAGTGGTCTGTTGCACCCACAAGAAATTCCAGAGTAGAAGTGGTCAGAGATATCCATGGATTTCGTCATAGGACTACCTCGTGCGAGGTCTGGAGCCGACACGATCTGGGTCATCGTTGATCGTCTCACTAAATCTGCGCACTTTATCCCAATTCGACAAACTGATTCAGTTGAGAAGCTCGCAAAGACCTATATCAAAGAAATAGTCCGACTTCACAGTATTCCCAAGAACATTGTGTCGGATACCACACAAGCCATGAGCATCGCCTTTCATCCGTAGACGGACGGTCAAACAGAAAGGGTGAATCAAGTTCTAGAAGACTTGCTCCATCTCTGTATACTAGACTTTACAGGATCCTAGGAAGACCACATTCCTCTAGTAGAATTCGCATATAATAACAGCTTCCAGGCGAGTATTAAGATGGCTCCGTATGAAGCCCTATATGGTAGGAAGTGTTCTACGCCAATAGCATGGTCTGAAATGGGAGATGTTCAGCTGTATGGCTCCTAATTGGTAGAAGAGACAAACAAGAAGGTGAAGCTCATACAGCAGAGAATCGGGACAATTTAAGATAGGCAGAGCAAATATCACGACATCCGTCGTCGTCCCTTGGAATTCCAGGAAGGAGACCCTGTATACCTAAAGATCATTCCTATGAAGGGTGTCTATCATTTTGGAGTTGCAGAAAAACTCAGCCTGAGGTATGTTGGACCATTCAAAGTCCTGAAGAGAATTAGGTCAGCATCATACAAGTTGGAACTGTTAGAAGATTTTGCTGCAGTACATAACATATTCCACGTATCGTCACTCAGAAAGTGTCTAAGAGAGCCTCACCATTTAATCTCGATTCCACCAATTGAGATCCAACCAGACTTATCATTCGTTGAGGAACCCTTGAAGATTCTGGGGAGAGACCATAAGAAGTTGAGGAACTGATCCATCTCCATGGTCAAAGTGCAGTGGAAGGGTCGTTCCTGTAATGAAGCCACTTAGGAAAAAGAGTCAGATATGCAAGCCAATTATCCCAGGCTATTTGAGAATCCAGGTGCCCACACTTGTTCCTTATTTTTTTTCAATTCTGTTCGATTACTATAATCCTACCTAATTCTTTCCATTTGAGTGATGTCAATGAAGACATCATTTTTAACTGGGGGAGTCTATAACAACCCAAGTTGTTATCTTAGTCATTTAAGATTAATCTAAGTCTTAATTATGGGTTAGATAGCTTAATCAAGTCATTAGGAGTCAACCTCTAAGACCTAGTCCAAATCGGGAGTCAAATAGATCGAATCATGATTTCTAAAAAATCCAGAAATCCTAAAATTTGACCTGTCTAAAATGACCTCAGATTGAAAAATGGACTTCGTCATTTCCCTCATTGCCGCCAAATTAGCTAAGGGTGATGTTTAGTGTCAATCGGAAGTCATCAAAATTTCGACAAATATTTTAATAATAATAAATATCCCAAATATTGGGAAATTGAAACACTCGTCAAAAATTCGACCTCGCCGTTGCGTTCCTCACCCCTCATATTGCTAGGATTGAATAATTGGGATTTTTCTGAAACCAATTTAATTATTTAAATTAAATAGGGAAATTAGTAATTTAAATTTATTAATATTATATTTTAAGTGGATTAACGGCGCCGTCCCCTAAGTCCGCGCCATTAGGGTCATGCCGTCTGTTCTGATAGTTAATCTGCACCGTCCGATCAAAGGATCAGACAGCAACGCTTCATCTCCCTCACGAGGATCGCCCCACATGTCGAGCAGTGACACTCGGCATACCGCCGCCGAAGCGCGCCAACTGCGGCATCTCAGACCTCGGCAAGTCCTCCTGTGCCTCGTTAATGACCCCCCATCCGCACGCTAGCCGGCTGCTTTGCGCGATCAAGTCTCTGGGGTAGTTCGGGCCTCTCGGAACCTCGACCGTCGACCGTAAAGTACACTCCTAACCTCCGATCTCCTTCCAATTGAGCCAATTATTGTTCGTTTGCTTATTCCACTGCTTAGATCAGTAGAGTTGACCCTGATCAATCGATCGAATTTCGGGATCGAGCGACAGTATAAACCGTTAGGATCGCCCGCAAAGGTGGGGCCCGCAGTGCCATGTGGAACCCTATGGGCGTGACACGTGTCACGTGGGCCTGCCGCCAGAACTGCGTCTCTTCGACTGCGACCGTGGGGCCATGCGCAGTGCAGCACCCAATCGGGTGCTGCCACGTGTCACCGCGGGCCCACACGCAGTGCAGCGCCCAATCAGGTGCTGCCACGTGGCATGGGGGACCCACTGCCTGACCTTGCATCAGCTATGGGACCTGCCACGGCTCCCGTGGCCAACCACAACGTGCCACGTGGTAGCCGTGGGCCCACATGTCATTTCCGACATATTTAATATTAATTAATATGGATTAATGATGGTTAATTAGTATTAATTATGATTAACTGTTAGGTTAGTAGGATTAATTAATAATAATTAGTGGTTAATTACTATTAAACATTAAATAGTTATTTAATTATTAATTATTAATATTAAATGATAATTAATTAATTAATTAGTCATTAATTAATTTAAACTGTATATTAAAGATTAATTAAGTAATAATAATTAACTAAACAATAACTCTAATTAATTAAACCTGATTAAGATAATCTTAATTATTTTTAAATAGTAACTAACTAATCTAATCCTAATTAAATAGTAATAATAATAATTATATAATTAAAATTTTTAAATTAATCAAATAGTAAATTAGTTATAATTTAACTAATAATTAATATTAATTAAATACAAATTAAGAATAATTAATTAACTAATTAATAAATATAGAAAAATATATTTTAGCTTTAGGAATAAATAATAAAATGATACAAATTGAATAAATGAATAGTAACTTTATTTATTTTAATTATTAAATTCAAAATTCTTAAAAGTTTAATAACTTTTTGAAGAATGATCCAAACATAGTCAATATAGGTCTCATTTTACTCCGAAATTTAAAAATAATCAAATGGCGTAATGCAAAAATTAGTTTCAGGGTGTGTATATAGTAGTGACATTTTAAGACCTAATCGAACCCTCATAACTTTTTACCTAATTGCCCAAACATAGATAATATGGGTCTTAAAATACTTAGGAGAACATCTTCAACACTATAGAAGTATTAGTTTCTCCAATTAGAGCTTAATTTGAAAACTAGCATTTATGACCGTATTCTAAAAATGATCAAAATGCTCCTATACTTCAAATGACCATAACTTGGTCAATTCAACTCTAAATTTAGAAATTCAATGTGCTAACTAGCCTAGAATTTCAATGTAATCAATAAACTGAAATAATATTTAGGATCTGAACCCTAAAAAATTAGAAACTAACCAAAATACCTCTAACCTTAGTTATGTCATAATTGACCATTTGAGGTCCAAATTGGGTTTACTCCCTGTCAACATACTCAGTATATTATAGGGAAGCTATAGAAACTGAGTTCGCTAAAATTGGACTTCAAACGAAAAAGTTCAATTTTTGTCACCCGTTGACCGATCAAAATTACCGAATTGCCCTTAAAAATTGAAATAGCTATAACTTAACCATTTGACCTCATAATACAGTGTTTTTGGACTCTATGGAATTCTTGAATAGTAACCAACAGTAAACTACATAAAAATTTAGATTCCATTAGATGTAAATTACAAGTTTGCCCCTTAGGTCAAAAACCTTAGTTTGGACGTGTAGGATCCGTTTTTTGTCCAAATTGAGCGTACTTACCGTTTATCTTCATGTTAAATAGTAAGAAATCATTTGGCAATAATAAATTCCCATTTGGAACCCTAATTCAAAAATGTCAATTTTGGACCCTTAAGTAAGGGCAAAATGGTCTTTTTGCCCAAAATTTAGGTTAAGCGTCCTTAACTTCTAAATTATCTTTTAAATCACTAAAACCAGTATTAGAACAATATTAGAATCATTTTAAGTGAGAAAAATCAGCTATTAGGTTGAATATGTTAAAATCCTTACAAAATTCTCTAAGTCTTTTCCTTATGATCTTCACCTCACATCACAACTACTCTTGAGATTAGGACTAGCTCATATGTTAGATTTAATTAATTTAAGAATGGGGTTTTTCAATAAATGAATGCTTTGTTTTATTAGTTTCTATACTTTTACAACTTATTTTGATTATTTTATCTTTTAAGCCTAGATTTAGGATAGGAGATTCATCTTATTAAGTTTGATTTGCTTAATAGGATTCCCTTAATCAATAGATCACTTTTAGGATGAAACCTAGATCTGTTATCTTATCCTGTTGGATTATGTGATTAAGCCCAATCTAGTGATGTTTAATCCATAATCTATAGCTTAGTAGATCTTGATCAGATCTTATATGGAACGTATAAATTCATAAAATTGGGACATATGATTTATTGATTTGAACCTGTAGTCATACTTGATTGAATTAGATTCGAAACTAGTTAGTTCTAATCCTTTTTAACTTAGAAGGCTGAGCTTCTAAATTATACTTGATAGTATGAATTGGAGATCCTGAACTTGTGTACCTTAGAATAGCTAGAACATTTAAATTAGATAACAAATGATATCACCATATTTAGTAGAGTCCCTTGCTTACTTTTTGATTTTGTGCTATGCATTCCTTGTACTTTTTGCCATATTTCTTTCGACATATCATATAAGACTTTGATGTATAAATAAAACTTTAGGAAATTATGGAGACTCCTTAAATTCCTTATGAAAACATTAAGATAAATGATTAAGATAATAATTGCATGTGTTAGAGCTGCCTCTCAGTTAAATCTTCTACCTATGCCTCCTTGTTGACACTAGGAGAAGACTTTGCTTATATTTTCTGCCTATGCCTCCTTAATGATGCTAGGAGAAAATTTATTATGTGTTTTCTGCCTATGCCTCCTTGATGACGCTAGGAGAAAACCCTATATCCTGCCTATGCCTCCTTGATGACGCTAAGAGAATATAGCTTTGCACCTTAGCCTCCTTGTTGATGCTAAGATCCTTTTGATATTCAGTAGGCTAGATTAGCCTTTTTCTATATGGTAGTTAGTATGCAGATATTTTTATATAGCACTGATATTTTGCATATGATTTAGTATTTTTAATTCAGTCAGTCGTCTGTTTGTTTTGCTTATATATCTATTTTAGAATGTTAGATTTGTTGCTGCTATTTATATATATCATTATTGAGTTTATTGTATTTTAAATCTGCATATGTTTATGATTATCAGCATGCTTAGGATGTAGTATTTTTTCTTTCGATACATCGTTCAATTACTTATACTTGTATGCCATGCTTTGTTTAGCTCACATTGAGGAATGTCTTAGCTTCCTTTTACTTAAGGTTATACATATTGTTTATAGCTTTTTCCTCTATTATGTTGTGCTAGTTGCTCCTTTACTTGATTTAATTATTGCTTAGAATAAGTTAAATGATGATATTACAAAATACATAAAAATTTATCAGCTTAAAATGTATTTAGACAATTGTCTAATAAGATTTTTCTTTCTTTTGGTTGGGGCCTTACATTGTGAAAATGATAGTGGCAGATTTATATCAGCTAGAAGATCAGGCGCCAGAGGAGGGGCCTTATCTAGATGAGGAGCCTTAAGAAGGAGCCGCTGCTTAGTTTTCTTAGAGAATTTTGCTTTTAATTATTTAAGCTTTAATGTGATGTAATAATACAGGTATTCATGATATGTGTGTTTTGGATTACTATGCTATATATTCTGAGTTATATTATTCCTATTGTGATGCTTGGATGTTTCCTATTTAAATTGCTTCCGCACTCTGTATGAATCCTTATATAGTGATTAATCATTTGATTCTGTGCTTACTCCTTCCTTTATTAGGTGGATTGTGGATTTCATCCTAATCTAATAATAAGTGAAGGGTTAGCTAGAGTGACACACCATGCCTTAGCTTAATCTTATGGATTAAGGAGTGGGGCACCACATTATTAGAGTTAGATCACTTGTTCAATCAATATGATTCTATTAATCTTCTTATGCTAATAGTCTTATTTAGGAGAAAATCAAGGATCTAAAGTTCATATTCAGATTAAGCAATCACATAGATTTATTATTAACCTTAACATGTCTAATCCAAATATTTTTAAGATCAATATCAAATCAGATGCATTATTGGAATAATGTCAATTACATTATCCTATAATCATGTCCATTTAATTAAGTTTAAGAGTTTGGATCTTAATCAAATATATTAGGGTTTAACCCCTACTCATATCTAATTAAGATTAAGTGTTTATTTAAAGGTCAAATGTCAAATCAATGAGTTAGGGATGTATTATTGGTGGCAATCTCATACCTAGATTAAGTCTTAATAGCTTGATCAAAGTCTTAAGACTTCTTAAGATTAATTAAGATGGTTAAGTTCTTCAAAGTTAGGCTTATTCAATTTATACATTATAAATTTGCATACATGGCTTCAATACATCTACCTTACTATTATGAATCATATTAATAGAGAAATTATAGAAAATAGAAAGTAATTAGTGCTAATCAAACCCTAAATCAATCCAAAATGATTAGCACATAACTACAAATCCAACCATCAAAATTTCATGTAATTTGGTACACAAGTTCTAATTTACCATACCATTAGACTAAGTTTGCTAAGATCTAATGGTTACAAACCCTAATTTTCACTAATCATAATTTAATAAGATTATGGCCTAAGTTGAAATGCAAAAATCAGAAAAATAAATTACTTAGCACATTCATTCTACTATTCATAAGGAAACTAATGACACCCTAAACATGCAATTTAGTTAAGTATACATGCTAATCAACCCTAATCACGATCTGTAATACGTAAGCAAAATGGAAAATCTAACCATTGGTTGTTCAATATTATTTTATATTCAGATCCCTGAGAATTTTCTAATTAATTTAATATATAATATTATAGGGTTTGGATCAGTGGATTGAAAGTTATTTCATTAATACATTATGTATTTTTATTTAAATTATTTCCTATGATTCGATTAATTAGATTATTTTTCTTAAGGAAAATAAATCCAATTAATCGGATTTTTATTAAACGGGCTCGGCCCGTTAGCCGTGTGGGTCGACCGGGACCCGATGTAATAACCCAAGGTTGTAAATCACCATTTAATAATCCAATTAACTTTAAATCTCTTCTAAACAGCCTTAATTAGTTATTAAAAGCAATTTCTAAAGTTTTTATCCAATTTAGGATTTGAATAAGCAAAACCCTGATTTTGGGTAATTTTTTTTAAAATCAATAAAATGAAATTATTTTGACCTCAGATTAAAAATCAGACTCCGCCATTGCGTTCCCCACACCCAAATTAGCTTGGGGTGAAGTTTTGATGAGTTTTGGAGATAGTCAAATTTTCTCAATTATTTTATTGTATTTTCTAAAACCTTAAAAATAAAATATTTAAGTTGACTTCTGATCAAAGTTTTGACTGCATTTTTGAGTCCGTCACCCTCAATTTAGCTAAAAAGTAATTTTTCAGAATTTACATTAAAAACAAATAATCACAAAATTCTAATCAAATGAAATTTTTATATTTATCAAATAACACACACACACACACACACACACACACACACATATATATATATATATATATAAATATATATATATATATATATATATATATATATATATATATGTGTGTGTGTGTGTATGTGTGTGTGTGTGTGTGTGTACATATATATATATATATAATCCCTTATCTCATAAAAAATCCTCTGCCCTAAAATCACACAACCGACCCCCCTCTCCATCCCTATCCCTCGAGCAAGAAGAGAGTCGGCAACGCGTGGCTCGCACCACTACCTTCTCCAATAGGAGGCCTCGTCAAGGATCAGATCGACGTTGCCTCATTCAGTCGTATAGAGGTAAGCCGACACTATCTCCTTATTTATCGGAACCCCACCTCCTCGATCTGAAAGTCTTCGCAAGTTTTTGAAACCAGCGCAAGCAGATGATCCCCTAAATCCTAGCAGCGATATCTCAATATCCAACCCAGGTACTCCACTCGATTCTCCTTCCGAGTGTAGTTTACATATAATCAATAATAATTTAGGGTTTTAAGATGTCAAATGAGGAAAGAATATGTTATTGCTCATTCATTTTACAAAGTGATTTCATTAAATCGTTTACATATATCATTATTTATAGTTCTTACCAATCTAAATTTTATGATTTTTGTGTGATTCTAGATGATTTATTTTATCTTATTTTCTCTAAGATTCCACGAGATGTATATTGTATGATCTCAATCATAGCTTATTAATTTATAGTAAAGAATGTGAAAATAGGCATCACTTAAAATGCAATTGAGTTTTAATGAGTTATATAGATTGAACTTTTTCAGATTTCTTATTCAATATGAGCATTGAGTAATTTTTCTTTGAAAGTAAGGATGTTATATAAATTTTAAAACATTTTTTTGATAATTGTCATATGGGTCTAAAGGCTTAATTAATCTTGCTTATTATCGTAATATATCTCATTAAATATATTGCATTAATATGTAGCTTCTTTAAATTTCATTTATTCAATCCTCATTATCATTCATAGTCTGCAATTGAAATTACATGTTAGAAGCATTTCTAACCATTTTGTATTAATTATGACGTGTATTATGACTAAATTGCATTGGAGCAATTGCAATCTTATTTAAACTTGCTTAGAAACATATTGATACTCCCTTAACATATTAGGAACTTAATTATCTTAATTCACCAGCTACTTGGATTATTGAGATGGTAATAGAGTTGTGTTGGCAATGATCTCTATTTTCTTATTTGCTATCTTTACAAAATACAGTTAATATTTAATTGCCAAATGAGTAATATATATATATATATATATATATATATATATATATATATATATATATATATATATATATATGATGTTTACTCATATTCATGTGCTAGTGGGAAATCTTAAATATTTTTTTTATTAAGTCTATTAATTGCTATGATTTTCAAATGTGTCCTCAATATTCTGCTATGATATCCGTACAAATTAGGGATGTGAACCTTGAAAGAATGCGGTGATTAATTGATAAGAATTTCCAGATTTAAATGATAGATCTTATTCATGGCTTTAGTTTGATTTATGTTTCATCATTTAGAAATGCTGTATTACGAAATTGTTTTGCATTTGCTATTTTGTAGAGGCAGATACAATAAATTATCTAAATATGGAGGCTTGACAAATAAAATTTTTTAAATGATATTTATTAAGCAGTGGTAAAAATGTTCTATTTATTAGATTACTCATTGATACACAACCTACCCAAAAAGATAAAGGCACAAATAAACTCTAACTTGATAGTTCTTCCCATGATAATTAAACGTTGATATTTATATACCTCTATTCCATTTTATTTAGGCCTGTAAATGCAAGAATTTTGATGTAAAATACTTTGTCTTGATTAAAGACTGTTAATGTCATTTTTAGATTCTATTTTGATCGCTGAGTACTTTAAATGTGGACGGTCTTTGTTTTCCATGTATCTTAGTTATTTAAATTTCACTACATCCATGCGGTCCTTGTTTTCGCTAAATCCAATTTCTTTAAGTATTCATTGTTCTTCATTTCTGAATAAACAGTAGATTTTACCATATTAATTTATGAATCACGTTTGCCTAGGTGTAAATTATCTAGCGATATGCTCATTTTTTTATATATTCTGCAAAACTTTTTGTTCAAAAATATTTCCTTATTTTTCTCAAATATTTAAAGTTGAAGCTTGATGTAAGGATTGGTGTTTAACTATAATATGTCTTAAAATCTAAATTTAATTTTAGTTCGGCAGCATACAAAGAGGCTCATTTTAGCATATCAATATTTGCTTGCCTTGAAAAAAAAAATGACTTTATTTGTAATAAGAGTTTGATCAGTATTTTCAATTTTTATTACGGTTGATCTGTCTTCTACGATTACAATCCATTTGAATTGAAATACTTCTGTGCTACATAATTTGGTGATGTTTTGTATTGTATTCACATTGTATTTAAGTTCCTAAATCTTGAATCTATAAAACAGTATGATATGGTCATGGAAAGTTTAGTGTAAATCAAATCTTTAATTGCTCTGTTAAAACAACAAAGGAAGTTGCAAATCCTGAAATTTCTTGATTTGTTGATCTATAATGGTATATGGCAAACACTTTTCAGGAATTTTACATTTTTAGCTGCTTGGATTGATGCATGATTGAAGAAGAAATTTTGTTATTAACTTATAACTGCCCCATCTTTGATTATTAATACCATTAAGTTAACATTACTGAATCAAATGCTATTGATCCTTGCATTGAATATTGCTATCCATTGAAAATTCTTGATTTATGCTACAGTACTTTACAAATGTGAATCAAATGATGCTAGTTAAATCTAAATGATCAAATGCTGCTATATATTTTGGGAGATCAAAATATTGTTATACAAATGTTGCCATGTATATTATGATATATAATATTCAAATGCAGTCGTTAAATGCATTGTAAAACAACAAATTTCAGTTTAAGCGATTATTGCTTATTTCATATTAAATTGAAAAATGTTGCCCCTTCATATTGCTAAATTTTTTACTGCATCTCTTATTATTTTTATAATTGTTCAATTTAGGATGTGTAAATCTTAGATTAGCAAAATGCTTCATTTAATTTTCTCACATGAAATTATTAGAATTGGAAATAGCCAATCCCACATAATGGATTGACTTATATTGATATTGTAATTGTTTATTTTAAGCAAATACAAAGGAGATCGTGCTAAATTTTCTTAGAAATGAAATATATTCAGTCTTTGTTATTATTTCTTTTATTATCATAATACAATTTGGATGGCCTATATATATGGGCAACCATTGTGAATATGCAATCTTTAGGATAGATAATTGAAAAATAGAAAACAATGGATATTACATAGCTTATAATAGTTTGATTCATTTCTTGTACTACAAATGCATTGAGCTTAAAACTTTGATTCATACAAAAAAATATTTTGTGCATATAATAAATAATTTAATAAACATTTTAGAGGGGTCTAAATGGAGGATTTAGTACAGCTGTCATTTGCCTGGGCAAGGCTATTGGTGTATTTGAAGACCACATAATTCCTTTGAGGGGAAATATGTGTGTTTATTTTTGACCCACTAACAGATAAGTTGAGTAGATGTACTCAACTCCTCTCTTGTTCTGTGCTCACAGAACAAAATTACAGGATAAATAAATTATAAATTGCATTTCTCACAATCTCATTAATTGTGAATGATATATTTCAGTCTTTAGACTAAAATGATATTCTATGATTAAATCTTTCATAAATTTATATAGTGCAAAACTTCATATATAAATATAGTTCCTTTTCTTATTACTTAGCATACAAGTTCATTTGAACATATTCATATTTTCCTTCAAATTGCAAATAATTCAAATGCTACTAATATAATTATTGTAGGATTAGCAAAAATACTCTAGCATTGTGAGCAGATTTTCTTACATACCTTCTTTATCATTTTCATGCTTATTGCACCACTATTTCTTTAAATTGTAATGTGATATCCGCTTAATTAATGTTTAGCCTACTTTTAAATTGTACTAAGACTTTTAAAGTCTAACCACTTTTTTTTTTTTGGCTGTGCCCTACCGTATTTAAAAATTAAAATATGGTAGATCAGAAGCAAGGAGCAGGACCTGCAGTTAAAGAGGACGCTGAGCAATAACTGAGAGAAGTTAATTTATTTTTGTATTTTTATGTGAGAATCAGTTGTATGTAAAACTTTTGTAAATCTAAATATTTGGTGATGTGTAAATTATTCTTTCATGTTCTTTGTAATTTCATATTATAAATAATTGATGTTTGAGTTAGAATAATTAAATTTCCTTCTTCCCCTCTCCCATAGAGCCCTGATGAATCCATAAATTATATCTAAAATAAAGAGGAATCTCATACATTTCTAATCCTTAAGCTGCTCCTAAATCAAATTTTGTCTGCCTTTTCAGGATAATGGCTATCCAAAGGAGCCATGAGACATTTATGCAAAATTTCAATTTTTTTCAAAAGGAAACCGCTGCCGTGCAAATTAAGGGCGCTATAGCGTGCTGCAGCGGGTGCATTTGCAAACCGCGGGCATGGTAGCACACTGCAGCAGGTCCAGTTATGAACCGCGGGTGCGGTAGCACGATGCAACAGATCCTGTTGCGAACCATAGGCGCGGTAGCACGCTGCAGTGGGGCTTTTCGCAATTTGAATGGCTACTGCGTGCTGCAGTGGAGCATTATGTGAAATGCTCCCACTACAGTGTGCTACAACGATACAATTTGCAAAATGTTACCGCTACAGCGCGTTGTAACGGTACGATTTACAAAATGCTTGAGCTACAGTGCGCTGTAGTGGATAATTTTGTGAAATATGGACGCAGTAGCACGCTGCAGCGGAACACTTAGCAAAATTTGCTGGCACCATTGTGCTCCAAAGCACCGCAGCGTGCTACAGCGGCCCACTGCAATTTTGCCAGACATGAGCATTTTTTATAGCTAGGACAAGACCCCCAACCTGCATCTTGTCCCCAGCCATCATTCTCTGTAGCTGCTACTTTTTTTTTTATGGAAAAGAAGATCTTGAGGTGATGTTTTGGCTAAACAAATGGAGATATTGGTCACTTCACCATCAATTGGGATTTTTGCCATCATTGCTCAGAATTTTCCATTGGAAATGCTGGTTTGGATCCTAAGTGGGATGAAGGCAGCTCCTCCGCTATATATATCACTCCTCTTAACTAGAGGAGGGTTCCCAATTTTGCTCAAAACACTAAGTAAGGAGGAGGGTAGCATAAGTGGAAGTGAGGAACTCCCCAAGGGTGGTAAAGCAAGTTCTTGCCAAGGAAGTGAAGAAGAAAGGTAGCACTAGCGACCTAAGAGAGGGGCTTGAAGGAGGAGAAGAAGAATTCTAAAGAACTTCCAAGGAACATTCCTAGTATCTTCTAAACTTTACTTTTGTAGTTTCTTTTCTTAGTTGATCATGAAAGGGTCTTTATCCATGTATGTATTTTTTTTCATTTCCTTTATAATGAGTAGCTAAATCTCCCTTGGGGAGGGGTGGGGAAATCCCATGTGTATGAGTTATTTTATTGTATGAAGTTTTCCTCAAGCACAATTAAATTATAAGAACTCAATGCCTTATTAAGGAAATACATTTTATTGTTTAGTCTTGACTATGAATTAAAGGAAAATGAACTCATAAACTCATGAACTAACTTGTCTTGTGCTCCATAGCTCACCTTAGGTTGGATTCTAGGTTTATGAGTGCATGAAAGCTTAGAACCATATGACAAATTTCTTGAGCTTATTGCACCTTAATCTAAGATCAACCAAAGTATTGATGCATGTGATGCTAAGACCCACTAAAAGAGCTCCTTATCTCAACATAATTGAGGGAGAGGAAGAAATAGTTGAGTGCTCATGAACTAAATGACATAGTCATTGAGCCCAATATATTAATCCCTCATCTCAACTATGTGTGATGCGAGTGATGCTCGTAGTGTAATCAATGCTTATAAGATTTTAAAGATTTAATAATCATAATCTCCTTGATCAAGAGATAAGATGAAAACTTAAAACCTAAAATATTATAGGAATCTTTGTGCTAAAATAAAATCGAATGTGTGTTCATTGGCACAAGATTTGAACTTGTGACTTTGAGATAAAACTCAAGGAAAACAAAGTGCACTTGGTTTAAAAAAAGAAATGAAGGATAAAGCTTGAGAAATCAACGTACATTAATAATATATCATAACATGTGGGATAACCCCAACTCTCCTCTCTCTTTTATATAACTTATCTTCACTTAGTAATTATTGTGCTAAATCTAGGACCGACTCAACCAATCAATCGTAGCTTAAATATTAGTGAGAATAGATAGACCTTAGTAACAAAATAACCAATTCTCTGTGATTTGATAAATCCTAGAAATTAACACTTTCCACTTATTACTTCAGACCAGTACACTTACGTGTGAGCGTAGACGTATATTTACAGTCTGTCAATCCATATAATATAAGGTAGTATTTAATGTTGAGTTAGAATCTCCTAGCTAAATATTAAATACTACCGTAACACTCATTGTTAGATTATTATATTTAATCTAATAGTGAGGCGTTACAGTTGGTATCAGAGAGTAGATTTGGGGAATAAGGAGGAAGTTTAAATTTTAACTAAATATTCATTATTATTTAAAATGAAAGAATATGTTTAAACATCCTCATAATTAAGTCGCTTAGCTTAAACCTAACATTTGTGTCAGATAGTTAATAAATGATTCAAATCAGTTTATAATATTTTCCAATGATTTTAGAATATTAATCCAGATTCAAATCCTCCCACTCCTATTAAGAGGACAATACCACCACCCAATTCATCATCATAATCTGAAAAGATGAAAACCTTGATCTAATAAATTCAATAACATTGCCAATAATATAAAGAGAATGAGAAGTATGGAATCTGTATTTTTGGCTGTAGACAACTTTATGGAAACTATATTTGTATTTGTCCCTTGATATTATTTGGTAATTCATTAAATTTGTTTTTATAGGCCAGTAAGATACCTTTTAAATCAAAGAGGCAAACTTGTTTTGGGTTAATTTGTACTATAATTAAACTAATATTCTATTCACTCTTTCTTCTTAGAATTTCTAAATCAAATTAGTCATATTATGATGTTAAATCCATAAAAAGACTGATTATGATTAATATCACCTCTAAAATTTACCCAAATTCATTCTCTTGCATTTGCTACCCTTACACAACATAAATATATGCCTACATTTAACTTCTTTTAATAGGTGCTACTTACACAATGCCCTAGTATAATCAATTCACAATTTTATCTTTATTTTATTCTTTCCAGACATCCATCTTAAAATTCTCAATTTTGAACATTGAACTCTTCAATGACTTCTTTATAGATTAAGCATCAAACATATTTAACAATCATATCATATCATAGCTTTACTAAATTTGAAGTCTCCATGTTATTCTACTAGCATGTAGTACTCTTAAAACAGTCATTATTCTGCCAACTCAGCTTCAACTCTTGAAGGTTTATTTTCCTCATTATTGCAAATGACGTAGCTTTAACTTAAGCAAACTATATTCTTCGTTAAATCCATATAATAGTATATAGCACATCCAAGTTGCTTAAGCTTATCATACGACTATCAATTGATAGTTCAGCAATATTCACTCATAATTATCAAGAACAAATCAATTGAGTAACTATATTGTACAACAATCAATGGCCTTTTATCTTCCAGTGTTCTAACATTCCATTATTTCAATAATTGTCTCACAACTTAAGCCTTTACCAACAAAAATGATCAAATTCTATTTCACTTAGTCAATTAGTAATAGTTACTATAGTCAACCACCATTTGAATATAGAAACCTTCAAAATCATAACATGCTTCTTAAATGGATATAATTTCCATACCATTAATAATATTATTATGCTGTAGTAAAGCATGCTTTACAAACAATATCTAAAAACAAGTTAGATATTTGCTTGCGTAAAAAGAGTTAATGACTTTTCATTTTGGAAAATCTATGAATCTATTTAATTGCTAGTGTATAAGCCCTGTTTCCTGATTTTTATATGAATGAAGCATGAGTGCCATTGGAAGCAATGACATACTGGTTCTCATATCTTGGATTGAATTTCATTTTCTTGTTGGCACATATGGCTAGCGGATTCTATTTCTCTATTGAACTACAATTTTGGTTCACCACCTTGTTTATTGTTACCTTGGAAAACAAAGAAGGTGCTTGCGGCAGTACGCCATTCTATTCAACGGTTGCCTTATTATACAGAATCACATTATATACATATCTGATTATGAATCTTTTGCTGGTAATTTAGCTGATGCTCAAATAAGTTCAATCCTAGTCTTCTCTTTATGCATAATTTTTGTCAAATATCTATTATTGCTTAATAACCACTGGAATTATAGATATAATGAACCTGTGCATCTACTTTCATCATATTATTATTTTTGATATTAGAGCATTATAAGTACTAGATGTTTATATGTCACTGCAATATAGTGATAACAGTTGAACAAAAAGCATGATGCTTTAAATTGTATATGCCATGTCGTAATCATCATCTTGATATTGATCCCTTTGCTGGTGTGATAAATGTCCTTAATCTAAGTTGTTATACATATTTTCATCTGATTAAAGTATGAATCATATTAAAGATATTGACTCGAACTGCAAAATAAAACTTATTCTTGTGATGATGTCAAAAAAAAAAGAGAATATTGTTTTGCTTCAATGATTCAATAAATTAGAATAACTCTTTGTAAAAAAAAATTCAAGTTAAATAAGAAGTTAGCATAGCTATTTTTATTCATAAGTTTGGTAGTTTGCAAGATGACTAGGGGGATGATAGATATGTACAGCCAACAGTTTTGAGGAAGTTGCTACTCTATCATAGTTTGTCTCACACAGACATTTTCAATTATTATAGTTTTTTGATTCTTCTATACTTTAGCTAGGAACTTTATATATTTGGGTAGTATGACCATTTTTCAGTATATCATTTCAGTTCCATTATTCTTCAATACTCTAATACTGAGTAAATTATGGAAGTCAAATATTGTTTTACTAAGCAATTGTGGATGACTGTAATATTTTATTGATATTTAATGAGTACATTTTTGTTGAATATTCTACATACATTAAAATGAATAAATGCTGATTTTTCTCACTAGATTATGCAAACTTGGAATTAATTTAGACTATGTTGAACTTTTAATCTTAAAGTTGGAGATGATTTTAATGAGTAGTTCAAGGCTTTCTGAAAAACTCTGTTACTCGTGTTGTTTAATTAATATATCAATTCACGCACAATCCCATTGAACATAATCTTTAGACATTGCACAAAATTTTATAATACTTTAAGTGAACTCTAGGGAAAGGCTTGTTGTTTTAAAAATTATAGCAAGTTATTATTTGAATTTTTGTAGGTGTTGACCATACATGTTTAATAATCGTTAAAGTTATTTAATGTTCATTGTACATTTATTGAATGCAATTTTGTAACTTGGAATAAGAAATAAAATGATCTTGCTAGATCAAGTGCTGAACATAATTTAGATATATTGATTTATGAATAAATGAACTTTTATATATAAGAAATTCTTATGCGGCACATAAAACTTGTGTATTTAAAATATATTATACTAAATCTTGATATTTATCAAACTAGCATATTCTTTCATCTAATTGCGATGATTGAATAATGCTATTTTGAATGATAGTGTTGGTGTAATAATTGAGTTTTGTTTAAGGTAAAATGTCTACGCTCAAAGTGCTTCTTTATGGTACTAGGAAGAAGATTTGCATAAGAAATATTGTCTATTTATGTTTCTCGCTGATTTAAGAAAGGATGGAATAAGTTGTTGCATGTTTCTTTTAATTCCGTCAATTATAATAGGTATGGATAGATAACAAGAATGTGAAGAAAGTAACGGCTGCCGCAAATTAATCTATAGTGAGTTTGATGAGGTTCTAAGTAACTTGAAAATATATGAATAATAATCTGTGTTGTTATGACAGAAGCACAAGTCTTATGGTTTGGTACCGTATTTATTATGTTAAAGGTGAAAGTATAATAATACTTATCCATTTTCTAAATATTATGTATGTTGATCATGCAAACAATGCTCAGATTTGAAGTATAAATTATACATAAGTTAAGGATGGTAAGATATATTCAATTAATTGATGTTCAGTAAAATTGTCAAGAGTGTTTTGAAAAGCATTTATCAGTTATTATGAGGAAACTTCAGAATAAAAGTTTTCTTTGCTTATCTTGCTATGACATATAATGGCTGGGACATTTTGGTTACAATTTATGCTTCTTTCTCTCTTATATTTAAGCTGTAGGAGAAATCTTTTAATTATAATGGCTATAGACTATTGAGCAGCGGTACGATTGGATTTCTTTTATGGGGTTTATTAAATTTTTGAAATCTTAGGTATTGAGTTTAAATGCTCATTGTTGATATTATTCTTTTCCAGTGTCATTATAGTCTTGAATGGCTTGAATTTATTAAGTTCTTAAAAGATAAACCTAGTCATACACCAATGGAACTGAGAAAGTTTAGCTTGTAAGTTGTACACCATTTACTCCACTAAATTCTACTTCTGATGGATATTTTATTCTCGGCATCATCTGTACTTTAAATTAAGGAAGCATCAATTTAAATATTTTATAGATGGATGACTCTTAGAATACAAGGAATTGAGAATTTGCAGTTTCAGCAAACTTGGGTGAGACCTTCAAACTTCTTTTAATTATGCTAAGTTGATGTTTTGAATCTGGCAAAGAGAGCTGAAAACTTTGAGATGAGTTATTAAATATTGAGTATATCTTAATTAGTTGTTAAAGCTTACATAATTTGTTAAGCTATTTATCAAATAGCTCATTGAAATTTTGTTCACTATATGTTAGACCACTATCTGCCAAGCTTGATACACTGCTGGCAATAGATATGTGAGCTTTTGCAATAAGTATTATTTTGTTTTGAAATTTTATCTATTATAAAAAGAATAAATATGCTTTAATATGAAAGTCTGAGTGCCATTTATGCCAACTGTTGATGCTAATACTTGTTTTGAAGTTGCGGAAGTCTGATAAGAAATATTTTGATGGTTGTGCTAATTAAGAAAGAAAGATCATGTCTTTGGAGGCCATAAGCATTTGCATAAGATTGATAAATCTTGTAGAAATGTTGAGAGCAAGGACATTTTTGATCCATATATGAGAGTCCATAGTTGTTTGTATGAATATAGGGACAACTAAAACTTGGCCATGCCAATTCAAAAGTCCGTGACAAAGAAATTGAGATGGCCATGTGAGTAACAATGATTCCAAAAAAAATCACAATTTGAGACTCATTGTGATTATATAAAAGTGACCGGGATTGAATATTATGTGTTTTAAAGATAAATGCGACATTTGTTTTTTACTGGCAATTGCTTGTATTGATGACTTGTTATTGGACTCCTTTGAAATAATTTAATGTATTGCATAAACACCCCAAGTAGCGCATTAGTAAAATAGTAATAATGTGATGAAAGGAGGTTTATTTTACCTCAAAATTTTTTATTGAGCTTTCTTTTTGTGTAAAGATGTTAACTCATAACCATTATCTCTCCATTAGCACTTGAGGTTCTATTCCTATAATCTCAAATTACTGTCGTCTTACTCTAGAATTCTAGAGTTACTCATTGGTGTTGATTACTATATCAATTGACTACTTATTACATAACTAATCAATTTTATGAGTTTCAGCATTTGCTAATAAGAATTCCAATCTCTAGCGATTCTAATAAACAAGATAAAAATTTAGAAAATAAGAAATGCTATAGTGGTAACCAAAATTTAAGCCTAATGCAGAATCAAGGATTGATTATTTTTCAGATGTTTATCACTCTTATTTCACTTTCATGAGCATCATATTCATATGCATACACATGGTTGTGGCAGGTAATTCATTGGTGCGCTTTGACAAATGCAAATTGTCTTTTAATGTTGTAATATGTATTTGTAGTTTTATGCTGAATCAAACACCATATTCTAAAGCCTGATACATTTTAGTTTTTATAGTCAAACATCAGATATTTTAATACATTTTTAATGTACCGGACATTCTTTTTATCTAACTATTGAAATAAATTATATGCTGGATACTGCTGGATGCCACTGATGACAATAGTATTGGCAGTAGATACTCTTTTTTTTTTTTGCAGTACTGCACAAATGTGTTAAGAGTGCAGCTTTAATAGTGTTAATTTCAGATTGAAGGTAAGGGTAAAGAATCTAGTTATGCTGTAATAAAAAAATGTGATTCTAGTGATATAAAAAGGATTTGGGTGATTGATGATTTATCAAGTATGATTGGTGTTGCATATACTTGTGAAGAAAATAGAAAAATATGTTAAAGAACGGGGTACAAAAGCAACCACTCTAAATGATTCATAATAGACTGACATGTTATTTTATTATTCTTTGCAGTGTTAACATCTGACATTTATAAGAAAAGCCAGAAATTGCTATTTGTATCTTAATTAAGCAAAACGGCTATGGCAACCAACATATCTTTGCTCTTTTACAATTTTGGAAATATTTTGTTTAGCCTCCTTTATCAGCTATTTTCTAGTGCTGTCTACACTTTTATGGAATCTAAAACAAAACAATTTTTTTTTCAAACACATCATCTCTAGGTGATCTTCTTACAAGGATGCAGGCAATTCATAATTTTATCTTAGTAAAGGACATTCGTGTCATATTTTACTTTAAGTTGACTTGATCTAACTTTAAATTGATCAAAGCATGTTTCATTAATTTAAACTTGATTTTCAATCATTTTTACAAATCGTACATGTATACACTTGCCAGAATTTAAATTACTCTGCATGATTCATAAATTTGAAAAAATGCATTTTTTTTTCTTCCCAAGCTGGATGTTAATGCTTGACCCAATTCAGTGTTCAAATACTATTTTTAATCTTGCACTTCATTGTTAGTAATGCTGATAGTTTTGTTATGCTTAAAAGGAAAATAATAAATTGCTATATTAATAGGCCCTTTGTCTCTTATCATTCAAACCTAGAAGCAATATTAAAGAAAATATAAAACTAGTTTGATCATACATAAGATCTTTCATATATCTGCATTCTAATAAACTAAAATAGTCCTAATATTAACAGCATGGCCGACTGCAACTTTTTTTTTTAGTCCTTATTGGAAATTGATGGACAAATATAGATTATCAGTCAAATTTTTTCTTAGGTCTACACCCATCTATTATAAGATATCTTGAACCAATCATGCTTGATGATTAATAGTGTTGTGGTTTATTGTTATAAAAAAGAATTGGAATTATGGTTCGAAGGTAGTATGTGCTCAACTATTATGAAGATAGTCTGCAATGTTTGATGTGTTGAAGTCACAACTCTTCGTTTTTACCCTCAATAAATTATATCTTATGGGTTTATGCTTTTGTAGAAATCTCCATAGAGCCATTTAGTGTATTTAAGAAAAATTTGCTGTTAATGCATTTAATATTTTAGTTCCTTTCAAGTATATCAATAAATTAATATTAATCAAGAAGAACCACCATATTGAGCTTAATTTTGAGGATTTAAATAGATTTACTCTTTGTAGATTTACATAAGATTCTAAGTAAAGATTCCTAGTAGATAGATAACATCAACATTCTTATGTTCCAAGTCCTGTAGCAAAGTTACATCCTTAAGAAATTCGTGTGAGATAGAAGTTTGGAATAATTATATAAGGACTTTTCCTCTTCACCTCTTAGAATTTCAAACTAAAGCCCTTCAGTTCTTAAGATTTTCATGGTGTCGAGGACGACACCTCTTTTAAGGAGGGGAGTCTGTAACAACCCAAGGTTGTTGATCACCATTTAATAATCTAATTAACTTCAAATCTCTTCTAAACAGCCTTAATTAGTTATTAAAATCAATTTTTAAAGTTTTTGTCCAATTTAGGATTTAAATAAGCAAAACCCTGATTTTGGGTAATTTTTCTTAAAATCAAGAAAATGAGGAAATTATTTGACCTCAGATTAAAAATTAGACTTTGCCATTGTGTTTCTCACACCCAAATTAGCTTGGGGTGAAGTTTTGATGAGTTTTGGAGATAGTCAAATTTTCTCGATTATTTTATTGTATTTTCTAAAACCTGAAAAATAAAATATTTAAGTTAACTTCTGATCAAAGTTTCGACTGCATTTTTGAGTCCGTCACCCTCAATTTAGCTAAAAAGCAAATTTTCAGAATTTACATTAGAAACAAATTGTCACATAATTCTAATCAAATGAAATTTTTATATTTATCAAATAATACACACACACACAGATAGATATATATATATATACATATATATATATATATATGTATGTATACATATATATAATCCCTTATCTCATAAAAAATCCTCTGCCCTAAATTCGCACAACTGACCCCCCTCTCCATCCTTATCCCTTGAGCGAGAAGAGAGTCGGCGACGCGTGGCTCGCGCCGCTACCTTCGCCAATGGGAGGCCTCGTCAAGGTTCGGATCGACGTTGCCTCATCCAATCATATGGAGGTAAGCCGACACTATCTTCCTATTTATCGGAACCCCACCTCCTCGATCTGAAAGTCTTCGCAAGTTTTTGAAACCGGCGCAAGCAGATGATCCCCTAAACCCTAGCAGCGATCTCTCAATATCCAGCCCAGGTACTCCACTCGATTCTCCTTCTCAGTGTAGTTTACATATAATCAATAATAATTTAGGGTTTTAAGATGTCAAATGAGGAAAGGATATATTATTGCTCATTCATTTTACAAAGTGATTTCATTAAATCGTTTACATATATCATTATTTATAGTTCTTACCAATCTAAATTTTATGATTTTTATGTGATTCTAGATGATTTATTTTATCCTATTTTCTTTAAGATTCCACGAGATGTATATTGTATGATCTCAATCATAGCTTATTAATTTACAGTAAAGAATGTGAAAATAGGCATCACTCAAATTGCAATTGAGTTTTAATGAGTTATATAGATTGAACTCTTTCAGATTTCTTATTCAATATGAGCATTGAGTAATTTTTCTTTGAAAGTAAGGATGTTATATAAATTTTAAAACGTTTTTCTGATAATTGTCATATCGGTCTAAAGGCTTAATTAATCTTGCTTATTATGCGTAATATATCTCATTAAATATATTGCATTAATATGTAAACCTCTTTAAATTTCATTTATTCAATCCTCATCACATGTTAGAAGCATTTCTAACCATTTTGTATTAATTATGACGTGTATTATGACTAAATTGCATTGGAGCAATTGCAATCTTATTTAAACTTGCTTAGAAACATATTGATACTCCCTTAACATATTAGGAACTTAATTATCTTAATTGACCAGCTGCTTCGATTATTGAGATGGGAATAGAGTTGTGATGGCAATGATCTCTATTTTCGTTACAAAATACAGTTAATATTTAATTGCCAAACGAGTCATTTAAATTGAGTGTATAAATGTGACCTAGTGTAAATATATATATATATATATATATATAGCGGGAAATCTTAAATATTTTTTTTATTTAGTCTATTAATTGCTATGATTTTCAAATGTATCCTCAATATTCTACTATGATATCCGTAAAAATTAGGGATGTGAATCTTAAAGGAATGCGGTGATTAATTAAAAAGAATTTCCAAATGTAAATAATAGATCTTATTCATGGCTTTAGTTTGATTTATGTTTTATCATGTAAAACTACTGTATTACGAAATTGTTTTGCATTTGCTATTTTGTAGAGGCAGATACAATAAATTATCTAAATATGAAGGCTGGATAAATAAAATTTTTTAAATGATATTTATTAAGCAGTGGTAAAAATGCTCTATTTATTAGATTACTCGTTGATACACAACCTACCCAAAAAGATAAAAGCACAATTAAACTCTAACTTGAGAGTTCTTCCCATGATAATTAAATGTTGATATTTATATACCTCTATTCCATTTTATTTAGGCCTGTACATGCAAGAATTTTGATGTAAAATAATTTTGTCTTGATTAAAGACTTTTAATGTCGTTTTTAGAATCTATTTTGATCGCTGAGTACTTTAGATGTGGCCAGTCTTTGTTTTCCATGTATCTCAGTTATTTAAATTTCACTACATCCATGCGGTTCTTGTTTTGGCTATATCTGATTTCTTTAGGTATTTATTGTTCTTCATTTCTAAATAAACAGTAGATTTTACCATATTAATTTATGAATCACGTTTGCTTAGGTGTAAATTATCTAGCGATATGCTCATTTTTTTTATATATTCTGCAAAACTTTTTGTTCAAAAACATTTCCTTATTTTTCTCAAATATTTAAAGTTAAAGCTTGATCTAAGGATTGGTGTATAACTATAATGTCTTAAAATCTAAATTTAATATTAGTTCGGCGGCATACAGAGAGGCTCATTTTAACATATCAATATTTGCTTGCCTTGAAAAAAAAATGACTTTATATGTAATAAGAGTTTGATCAGTATTTTCAATTTTTTTTACGGTTAATCTGTCTTCTACGATTACAGTCCATTTGAATTGAAATACTTCTATGCTCCATAATTTGGTGATGTTTTGTATTGTATTCACATTGTATTTAAGTTCCTAAATCTTGAATCTATAAAATAATATGATATGGTCATGGAAAGTTTAGTGTAAATCAAATCTTTGATTGCTCTGTTAACAACCACAAAGGAAGTTGCAAATCCTAAGATTTCTTGATTTGTTGATCTATAATAGTATATGCCAAACACTTTTCAGGAATTTTACATTTTTAGCTGCTTGGATCGATGCATGATTGAAGAAGAAATTTTGCTATTAACTTATAACTGCCCCATCTTTGATTATTAATATCATTAAGTTAACATTGCTGAATCAAATGTTATTGATCCTTGCATTGAATACTGCTATCCTTTGAAAATTCTAAATTTATGCTGCAGTACTTTACAAATTTAAATCAAATGCTGCTAGTTAAGTCTATATGATCAAATGCTGCTATATATTTTAGGAGATCGAAATATTGTTATACAAATGCTGCCATGTATATTATGATATCGAATATTCAAATGCTGTCATTAAATGCATTGTAAAACAACAAATTTCAAATGATGTTTAAGCGATTATTGCTTATTGCATATTAAATTAAAAAATGTTGCCTCTTCATATTGCTAAATTTTTTACTGCATCTCTTATTATTTTCATAATTGTTCAATTTAGGATGTGTAAATCTTAGATTAGCAAAATACTTCATTTAATTTTCTCACATAAAATTATTAAAATTGGAAATAGACAATCCCACACAATGGATTGACTTATATTTATATTGTAATTGTTTATTTTAAGCAAATACAAAGGAGATCATGCTAAATATTTTAGAAATGAAATATATTCAGTCTTTGTCATTATTTCTTTTATTGTTATATTACAATTTGGATGGCCTATATATATAGGAAACTATTGTGAATATGCAAGTTTTATGATAGATAATTGAAAAATAGAAAACAATGAATATTACATAGCTTATAATACTTTGATTTACTTCTTGTACTACAAATGCACTGAGCTTAAAATCTTGATTCATACAAAAAAAGATTCTGTGCATATAATAAACAATTTAATAAGTATTTCAGAGGGGTCTAAATGGAGGATTTAGTACAACAATCATTTGTCTGGGCAAGGCTATTGGTGTATCTGGAGACCACATAATTCCTTTGAAGGAGAATGTCTGTGTTTATTTTTGACCCCACTTACAGATAATTTGAGTAGACGTACTCAACTCCTCGCTTGTTCTGCGCCCACAGAACAAAATTACAAGATAAATAAATTATAAATTGCATTTCTCACAATCTCATTGATTGTAAATGATATATTCAGTCTTTAGACTGAAATGATTTTCCATGATCAAATCTTTCATAAATTTATACAGTGCAGAATTTCATATATAAATACAATTCATTTTCTTCTTACTTAGCATACAAATCCATTTGAACATATTCATATTTTCTTTCAAATTGCAAATAATTCAAATGTTACTAACATAATTATTGCAGAATTGGCAAAAATACTCTAGCATTGTGAATAGATTTTCTTACATACCTTCTTTATCATTTTCATGCTTATTGCACCGCTATTTCTTTAAATTATAATGTAATATCCGCTTAATTAATGTTTAGCCTACTTTTAAAATGTACTTAGACTTTTAAAGTCTAACCACTTTTTCTTTTTTTTGATGTGCCCTACCGTATTTAAAAATCAAAATACGGTAGATCAGGAGCAAGGTGCAGGACCTGCAGTTAAAGAGGAAGCTGAGCAATAACTAGGAGAAGTTAATTTATTTTTATATCTTTATGTGAGAATCAGCTGTATGTAAGAACTTGTAAATTTAAACATTTGGTGATGTGTAACTATTCTTTCATACTCTTTGTAATTTTATATTATAAATAATAGATGTTTGAGTTAGAATAATTGAATTTCCTTCTTCCCTCCCCCCATAGATCCATATAATATAAGGTAGTATTAAATGTTGAGTTAGAATCTCCTAACTCAATATTAAATACTACCGTAACACTCATTGTTAGATTATTATATTTAATCTAATAGTGAGGCGTTACACTCGAGGACCCGGAATTATCGCACCGCGCGGGTCATGGGTCGGCCCGACCCGCACAGGGTTTCGTCCATGAGCCTTTGTCCCAACGGAATGACCCGATTAGGGGAACCCTAATCGGCCATTTTTGGCACATTCCGACCACGACACGACTAACCGACGATCGCTACATGTTCACCGTGGTCAGGCACATTAACCGGGACCCGAAGCCCTCTGTGAGGCGATCCAAATTGGCCAGACCCTACTCACCCGAGGGCTCCTTCAATGGAGCTACTGTGGGGAGACAATTCTCCCCACAGAGGCCATGCTAGACACAGGGCTCGATCCTTACACCATCAGGGAGGTTGAATCGATCGAAGCCCCCTGGTCTGAGGGCATGAGGTGGTCTGGAATGTCGGGACCTTACTCACCCGAGGCGTTCGTTAGACACTTAGCCCGATCGATCGATTTAATCGATCGGGACTAGCTCATGGCTCAATTACGATATCATTAGGTTCGATTCGACAATACAGAGCTATACGCATCAAAATAAGGAAGGTCCGAGCCTCATTGGCTCGAAACCGGCAAATGGGGGTACCTGGTTCGTCGACTGAGCTCGAGGTGATCGACTGAGGGTTTGGCTGGCCTTAGCTGAGCTTCCAGATGCTACATAGGATCCTGAACTACAGGAGAGCCTACTATCAGCAGTTTGAGAGCTCCTGGGATCACCTAAAGGAAGCTTGAGGATAGGTAATGGCGGAAGAAGGATCGAGCTCAATTGATCAGCAATGATCAAATGGAGCAATTCTAGGGCTATTTATAGCCTTGGCAGAGGATTGGGAAGCTTCTGGAGGGTTGGCTCAGGCTGGGAAAGATCCGAGGGATCGGGCAATGGCCGAGCTCTCGAATTTCCAATTCGAACTCGGCCGGGTCATGATCCTTGCCAATATGGGGGAGGTCGTAACGGTCTGCTGAGGTGGATGCGGGAGTGGGGGACAGGCTCAGCAGCTGGCAGTACGGGGGGATCTTCCCTGTCAGGCGCGGGCGAGAGGAAGACAAAGGTCCACAATAGCGAGACCTTCGGATGCCGTCTGATCTATCGATCAAATGGCGCTACGGCTGGGATCGCTCGGATCCTAACGGCCGATCGCGAAAATGATCCGGGCCGTAGGATTCACAATTTCATCTAATGGTGGATTCGTTATCCCGCATAATTAAATCTGGACCGTGGGATCTAAGGGCTCGACGGTGTGATCAGCTGGACTCCGCTGTCACGTGACCCGGACTCCACAGCAGATAGCCCGCGGTCCGCACAGCGGATCCCGGCTGTTAAATTAGTTTAAATGGTATAATTGCAATTTAGAAAAGTTAGAAACCCTTTTATGCAATTAGAACATTTTAATTAAATATGAATTATGGCCTAAATAATTTCTAAATTACATTAAACTTTTACCCCTAGCTAATTTAGGGGTGAGAAATTTAAAAATACAATCAAATTTTAATTCTGAGATCAAATATTTTAGGTCTAATATAGGACATCTAGACTGATCAAAATGTCATTATAGACTTAGAGAAGTCTAATGGACTTCAAACTTTCTAGATAGGCTCAATTTGATGTTATATAGCAATTGTATTGAAATTAAAGATTGATTAATATATACATAAAGCAGGGTAACAACCTAGGGTTGTTACACTCGCACACTCCGCCGAGCTGCCATGCGGAGGTCCGATGCTCACCTCGCATATCCAACGCATCCCTACCTCGGCCGATCCGTCGCCGGGTCGATAAGGACCAGCCCTACCCCGTGGGAATCAGGTAATTGCATTTTGGGTGCTCGAATTCTATATAAGGATCTTAGCCGTCGAACCCTAACCTTCGATCTACTCACCAGGTACTCTCCTCTCCATCTCCTCTGTTATGCAATTAACTCCATTTGATGATTGTGATAATTGCTATGTATCCAAATATTGCAATGTGGTTGATCGAAGGTGAGCCGAGTATCATCCCGACCGTATGACTTGAATTAGGGTTAGACTTTAGCGCGGACTCCAGCCACCCCAGCCGGCAATCCACCCGTCAATAGGTAGGCCTCGGCGAGCTCTACCCGACGGCACACGGCCCAGACTCCCGCACCGCCGGGAGGGCTGGCAAAGGCTGTGCCCTAAGCCCCTCAGTTCGGGACGTGTCGAGGAAGGCAAAAGGTCGCCTTTTCGGGCCGAGACGGGTCGACCCAAGCCCGACCCGCGCTCCATTGGGAAGCGCCAGCGCTGGTGGGCCCCGCGTCCCTGCTGTCGCAGTCGGGTTCGTTGCCGCGCTACGTTTGTGGGGCCACGCCTGCGTCAGTTTTGATGCCGCGTGGGGCCCGCAGCCCTCCTCTCAACCATTCTGACGCTGCCGCGCGGCGTGCGGGCCCCGCCCGTAGCACCGCGGCCTGTCAGTTTCCGCCACGTGGCAGTGGCAGGTCCTGCGCATTAAATTCATGCAGAGCATATATAATATAAATATAAATATATATATAACAGAGACTTTAGGATAGGTAGCTATAATTATATAAAACACATATATATACTGTTTAGGATTTAAACATAGTTAGTTTAACTAAGATTAAATAAAATTATTTAAAACAGAAAGGTATAGTAAATTGTTATTAAATAATTAATGATCATAAGTAAATAATTGATATTAATAATTAAACAGTAGGTTAGTTAAATTAGTTAATTAAATAATTAGTTAATTAACTTAATTAATTAAATTAATATTCTATTTAAGCAAAGAATTTATCAATTTAATTAATTAGCAAATCAAATTAATTAGTTTTATTAAGCAATAATTAGTGATTAATCAATTGAAATTATTAATTTGATTAATCAAATTAAACAATTCAAACAGTAAATAATATTATTAAATAGTTTTATTAATAGTTAATTAGGATTAATTAACACTAATCCAATTATAATAAATAAATATTCAAATATTTTAGACAGATAATTAATAAATTAATTAATTTATTAATTAAAATCAATTAATTCTAAACCTAATTAAACAGTATATTTGTATTTAAATATATGATAATTCAAAATGATAATTAATATATTTAATTAATTAAATAATAAATTAGGTAATAATTAGTGATAATTAAAAACATATTAATGGTAATTAATTAATTAATAAATAATAACAGTAAATCTATTTTAACTATAGGTATGAAAAGTAAATTAATTCAAATTGAATAAATAAATAGTAAAATCAATTTAATTCAAATTATTTATTTCAAAACTTCAAAGTTTAATAACATTTTGTACAATGATCCAAACATAGCAAATATAGATCTTATTTTACTCAAAAAAAATAAAAAGTATCAAATGACGTAACTCAAAAATCCGTTTCGAGGTACGTATAACGTAGTGAAATTTTAGGTCTTAAACAAACCCTCATAACTTTTAACATAATTATCCAAACATAGGCAATATAGGTCTTAAAATACTCAGGAGAATAGCCTCATCACTATAGAAGTATTAGTTTTCCCATTTGGAGTGTAGTTTGAAAAGTAACATTTAGGACCCTACCCTAAAAATGACTAAAATTCCCATAATCTTCAATTGACCATAACTTGGTCAATTTAACTCCAAATTCAAAAATTCAAAGTGTTAACTAGCCTATAATCTTAGTATCTTTAATAAACTGAAATAATTTTTAGAATATGAACCCTATAAATTTAAAAATGACCAAAATATTCCTAACTCTAGTTAGGCCATAACTTGACTATTTAAAGTTCAAATTAGGTCTACTCTCTATCAAAGCACTCAGCATACTATAAGGAAGCTATAGAAACTAAGTTTGCTAAATTTGAACTTCAAACAAAAAGTTTGATTTTTGTCCCCTGATCACCGATAAAATTACCAAATTGCCCATAGAAATTGAAATGACTATAACTTAGCCATTTGACCTCAAAATGCAGTATTCTTGGAATCTATGTAATTTTTGAATAGCAACTAACAGTAAACTGCATAAAAAAATTTAGATTCCATTAGGAGTAAATTACCAAAATGTCTCTTAGGTCAAAAACCTTAGTTTGAACCTATATAGCTCATTTCTTATCCAAATTGAGTGTACTTACTATCTATCTTCATGATTAGATAGTAAAGAATCATTTGGCAGTAAGAAATTTTAATTTGAAACACTAATTCAAAAAGTAGCTTTTTGGACCCTAAAGTAGGGGTAAAATTGTCATTTTGCCCAAAAATTTAGGTTATGCATCTTTAACTTCTAAATTATCTTCTAAGTCAATAAAACCAGTATTAAAACTATATTAGAAAACTCTAAGTGAGTAAAATTAGCTATTAGATCAAATTTGTTAAAATTCCTAAAATTTCTCTAAATCTTTTCCTTAGAATCTTTCATTGCATATTAGGACTATTCTTAAGTTTAGGGCTAGATCATATGTTAGATTTCATTCATTGGATAGAATGGGTTATTCAATGAATGAATCCTTATTTTTATTAGTTTCTAATTTTTTAACTTATTTTGATTATTTTATCTTTCAACCTTAGATTCAAAATAGGAGATTCATTCTATTAAGTTTGATTTGCTTAATAAGATTTGTCTTAATCAATAGATCATATTTAGATTGAAACCTAGGTTCTAAATCTTACCTTTTATGATTATGTGATTAAGCCTACGCTCGTGATGTTTAATCCATAACCTATAGTTTAATAGATCTTAATCAAATCTTAGATAGAACAACTAAATTCATCTAATTAGGACATTGTGATTTATTTCTTTACATGTAGTTATACTTGATTGAATTAGATTAGAAACTGATCAGTTTTAATCCTCTTTAATTTATAAGGCCATGCTTCTAAGTTACACTTGATAGTAGGAATTGGGGATCCTAAACTTGTGTTACTTAGAGTAGTTAGAATGGTTTAATTAAATATAAATTATATCATCATGTTTAGTAGAGTCCCTTGCTTACTACTTGATTTGTGCTACGCATTCCTTTAACTTTGTGCTTACTTTTCCTTGAACATATCATATAAAAAAAAATTTGTTGCATGAAAATGAAAACTTAAAATATTAGGAAAACATTTGCATTTGGGTTCAGTCTATGGTCGATTATGGTGCACATTACCCCAATGGATAGGGGTAAGGAGAAATAAGAATGCTTAACATTACTGATTGAAGAGTGTGTGTTAAGCTTGGAACCCACTTAGTCTTGCATACGTGCTTGACTCCTCAACTGTTTCTAGATATGTCCACAGAAACAAAAGTAAAATAACTAAAATACATTTGCATAATATTATCTGCCTCTTCAACTTTGCTTTACTTCTGTTATGTTCTTTATTCCCTAGCCTAGAAAGGCTATGGGAATCTCTGTCTACCTTAGCCCAAAAAGACTATGGGAATATCCTGGGCCGGATTGGCCAATTTTTTATGTTATGGCTGTTATACGTTCTTTTCAATTTTCAGCATACTATTTATTATGATGATGATGCATGTTATTTCAGTCAGCTGTATTTCCTATATTACTTATATATATATATATATATATATATGGTACTAGACTTTACTATTTACTATACGTACCACTTTTAAATTATTATTTTAAATTAGCATATGTCATACGATCATCTGCATGTTTAGGTTTAGACTTTTCTTTCAGTACTTTTACTTACTGTATTATATATATGTATGCTTATCCTTGCTTAATTTGCTTTTAGGTGTGCCTTTTTACCTCAATTTTTGCTTAGTTATAAATAACCCATTTATAACTTATCATGTCTTCTTTGTATAATTTCTTGCTCTCATGCTAGATAGATATTTCATTTGGTTTAGAGTAAAATGGTGATATTAATAAATGTTAAATAAAGTATTTGCCTAAAATATACTTAGACATTTTGTCTAATAAGATTTTCTTTATTGGCTAGGGCCCTAGCATTGTGAAATTGACAATATCAGATGTTGATTAGTTTGAGGAGCCAGCGCTTGAGGAGGAACCTTACATAGAGGAGGCGCAGCAGCTTGGAGCAAAGGATATTTAGCTGTCTTTTTATTCTCGTGAAGATGAGAGTTATTATTTTTATTTCATTTCTAAACTTTAATTGAAATATTATAATAATACAGGTATATGTGATTGTGTTTACTTTCTGCATTTTATTATTTACTGAGCTGTAGTATTACTTCTTACTTGATGTATAATGAATGGATGTAATATTTACTTCATATTGCTTTCGCACTCTATATGTATGATAGACTTAGTGACTGATCCTTACATTATTTTTGTTCACATCCTTCCCTTATTAGTGGATTGTGGATCTTATCTAATCCAATGATATGTGAGGAATTTGTCAGTGTGCACACCACCCATTGGGCCTGATCCTGCGGATCAGGGGGCGGGGCACCACAGTTGGTATCAAAGAATTTCATAAGGTGTCAGATTGGAAATTGCATTCCACTCTACCTGATTGATTGTTTTTCTGCCAATCAGTCACTAACTAAATACCAGAGTTACATCCAAGCACCATGATCATGAGCTCAGGATTATAATAGTATAGAAATGAAGATGCATGCACAAGTAAAGTATCAGTAAACTAATTTAACTTAGGAAATCATTAGATGTGATGACATTTCGGTGGTATTACCAATGATTCGAGGATATGTGGGAGTACATCGTCCAATCCCATCAGCGATATGGGAGATACTAGAAGGAGTATCAGAGCCCGACATCCGAGTCCTGGATCGACTACTCCAGCAAGGTGTTTTCAGGGGATTTGACCTCCCCATTTTGTCCAGGGAGTGGCTGAAACGGGCAGACTTTGTGTTTGAAGCTATTAATTACCCAGACAACGTGAGAGTCTCCATTGTATCCCGTCTCCTACACGACAAAGCCAGGGATTGGTGGAGCGTCACCCTATGGGCACTCTCCCATAGGCGTGAAGGAATACAAAGGGAGGTTACTTATGCCGACTTCCATCGTGCCTTTACCTCTAGATTTATCGGATAGATCTTTTAGCTTTTATTCCTATACTAGCTATTTTACCTTCAGCACCTTGTATCTTAATTTTGAATGAATTATGGAGTTATCGTATTATTCTTATATAAAACAAATTGCTTGATCTGGATTCCTTGGGATATTACTACACGGTCATGTCAGTATACGATTTGTACAACTACTTTGAGGAAAAGTGGAAGTTCGACGTGTACTTGGTGAAACGATACGGGAGGAAAGTTCAGGGGTTTACCCCAGCAGGAGCAAGCGTATTGGAGAGGATGCTCGAAGACGCTACCTACTAGGGATTGGATTTCCCCATCTTGGCTAGAGAATGGTCACAACGAGTAACCAAGATATTCGATGATCTGGAGTACTCAGATCATGTGCGACTCAGCATTGTCGACCTCCTACTTTGAGACTATGCTGAGGAGTGGTGGGCCCACAAATAATGGACGTTTAGTCATGGGACCACTCGCCTGTGTCGGGAAATGACCTACGCCAACTTCTACTAGGCATTCACCGAATAATACATAGGATAGACTTTATATTTTCCATTTGTTGTCTTATGTTCTATCTACTGCCTTTGATGTTGTATTCTCATTTTCTCTCTAATTTAATAAAAGAAATGAAATATTGCAATTTCTTATTTTCTGGTTTCCTGAAAACGTTTCGTCTACAAAACTCAGATTTATACGACGATGAATCCCGAACAGAGCCCCTCTCATGCTCCCTCAAGCAGTTCCTCCAGCGAGGTAAATGCCTTGCTGGAAGCGGTTAAACTATTGCACAGCTTCCTCCACCTGAGGCCCCCTACCTTCGATGGGAGTCTCTTTATAGTAAATACAACCACCTAGATCAAAATGGTGGAAAAGAATCTGACGAGTATCAAGTGTCCTGACTCAGAGATAATCCGTCTCACCACTCACCTCCTACAAGACGAGGCCGAATATTGGTGGGACACCACCCGCAGCACATAGTTTGCTGATATACCACTCGAGGACATTACCTGGGACAAATTCATCGAAGCATTCCAGGCTCGATTCATCCCCCTGTCCGCCAAGCATAGCTTAGGGGACATGTTTCTGAAACTACAACAGGGTGATCGATCTATGTCTGCTTACGAAGCAGAATTTCGATGCCTCGCAAGATTCTCTACCAGCTTGGTTCTCACTGAGTCAGATTGCTGCCACCGGTTTCAATGTGGTCTACGGCCCTCTATCAGGAGCCAGGTGATCCCCCTACGCATATCAAACTTTGTTGAACTACTTGAGACTGCCAAGGTAGTAGAGCAAGACCAAGCTAAGGAAGGACCCAAGAGAAATATCGGGTCCACCTCATTCCAACAGAATCCTCCCAAGAGAGCTAGAGTATATCAGCTTGAGGCTGAAGCACCCTCTGTTGACCCATTTGATGGTTGTACAAAGCCTCATCCTTATGGTTGATGTTACCATAAGAATCATTTTTGTTTCACCTGCGGATGGCTAGGCCATGGCTATTATCAATGTGCGGCTACAGAAATGATCGACGGTGATCAGATCGACCGCTCCAAGTGTCACCAACTCTTTGACTTATTTTAGAAGCCTGCGGCAACTTGTCCTGCACCATCTCCTACTTCAACTGCAAGGCATGAGGCAGTCAATGTTCCTGGCCCAAATGCGCCATGGCCAACTCCACGACAGACCTATAACAACAGGCCTGCTGGGCCTGTGATGTATACACCCTCACACCAGTTGAGGTTGTTGAAGATAATCATGTGATATCAGGTACACGCTTTTGAACCTCTTTGGTTTTTACCATTATTACTTGCTTAACATAGTTGAAGTTTTGACAGAAATATTTTGCTAGTCTAACTTCCTCGCTTGAAGGACACTCCCGCTGAGGAATCCAGAGTTGAAGTTTTGACAGAAAAGCTGAGTGAAGTAGAAAGTACCTTAGACTGGTGGATATCAGTATCCAGGCACAGAATAAAGAATTTAAAAGTAGAATTGCAGGAGTTAAGAGGAACTCTACATGGGAAGATGATTGCACTAGAATGAGAAGTTAAAAGAAAAGATGTGAAAAATCATCAAATCATCCAACTTCAGGATGAACTTCATCATGTAAGAGAGCTCATGAAGACTAGAGACATAATTGCCTCCACCTCAAAAGCAAAGGGAAAAGCCAGAGAGTTCAATTCAAAAAGGAGGATAATCAGTTCTGATTTCTCCAGTTCATAAAAAATTTAGAATATGGTTAAGATTTTTCCTTTTTAATGCATCTAGTAAGGAATAAGTCCTACTTATAATACAACCCCTTTTGTGTATAAATCTATTTATAAATGAAATTTTTTTTTTGGAACCAAAAGTTGAAATCTTTTATCATGGCAATTGATTGTTGGTGATTTCAATTACAACTACTTCTAAACTCAAGTTTTCTCTAAACAAATGGATTTCGACAAAGGCTTCCTCTCTGTACCCACTGAAACCCTAGTTAAGACCACAGTCTCCTCGTCTACAGCAGACAATATAATGGACCATCTATTAGAAGCTGTTTTGCAAGCCCTTTCAAATCAAGGGAAAGCTTCTACCTCCCTGCTCGCACCAGAGCCCCCTCAAAGATTGTGGGTAGACGATGCCCTGCAAGGCTTTCTTAAGTTAAATCCTCCTACCTTCAACGGCTCAGCCCAACCTATGGAATCTGAGGACTGGATCCAAGCCATTGAAAGTAAATTAGACTGCTTGAAGTGTCCTTCAAGCAAGGAAGTTAGACTAGCAAAATATTTTCTAGAAGGTGAAGCCGAGAGGTGGTGGAAGATCACGTACAAAACCACCTTCAAAGGCATCAGTCTGGAGGATATACCGTGGGCAAAGTTCACGACAGCGCTCAGAAGCCGCTACATTCCTCATTCAGCCCAGAGGATACTTGAGAGCCAATTTATAAAAGTGGCTCAAGGCGACCGATCCGTGGCAGCTTACGAGATGGAGTTCACAAAACTCTCTCGTTACCACTTAAGCTTGTAGATTGCGAGTCTTCAAGGTGCAGTAGATTCTTAGAGGGCTTAAAAGACAGCGTTGGCACTAATCTAATTTCACCAAGGCATACCAAATTTGTCGATCTGTTAGATTGTGTAACAATGCTGGAACATAACGAGCAAGTGATCACAGAAAGACATGGAAAAAGGGCGATCACGTCTAATAGGGATCAGGAGATATACAAACGACCCCGTTACCCTCCTCCCGCCAAAGCGTATCAACTATCCGCAAGAGCTCCCAATATCGATGAAGGTGTGGTTTGTAATCGACCTCACCTGATTGGAAGATGCTACTACGGACAAGACCGTTATTTTACCTGCGGGCGCTCCGATCATGGTTATCGTCATTGTATCGCCAGAAAGACGATAGATGGAGATGTTATCCTAGGGGCACGATCTGCCCCAAGACAAAATTCAGCACCAGCAGCCCCCGCCAATAACCCACAAAGAGATGGTACTCTTAGGCAAGTTGCAATAACAGCAGCACCTGCCCAAAAGAATGGTCAAATCCCTAGAGCCACCATTCCATCAAGGATGTACACCCTTACTCCTGTCATGGCACCTGACCATAACGACGTAGTGCCAGGCACCATTCAAATTAATTGCAAACCTTTTAACGTCTCGTTCGATACGGGAGCAAGCCACTCCTTTATTTCAAATAATTGCGCTAAGACTCTAGATATTCTGTATTGTGAATTGGCCAACACATTAAAGATCAAACTGCCCTCCGGTGCCACCATGAGCACTCAGCAATTTTGCATTTTCAATATTCCAATCAATAATGAGGTTAACAAGGCCACTCTACAAATCCACCCTATAATAAACTTTGATATCATCCTAGGGATTGATTGGTTAAGTATACATAAAGTAGTCATTGATTGTCAGAAAAAGAAGATTACTTTTAAGAAAGAAAGGAAACCGAAATATTCGTAGGCAGATTAGGTATTAACGCTGCTCTAATTAGCGCACTCAAGGCAGAGAAGTTAATCCGCAAGAAATGCAAAGCCTACTTAATCTCTATGATAAATAAGCCAGAAGAAGACATCTCTTTATTAAAAACCAGAGGAGTAAAGGATTTTCCAGATGTCTTCCCCAACAAGCTCCCTAGTCTACCTCCAGTAAGGGAAGTAGATTTTTCTATTGAATTAGTACCTGGGTCTCAACGTCAAAAGCACCAAACTGATTAGCCCCAAAAGGGTGCAAGAACTTCACGATCAATTGCAGGACCTAATGGAAAATGGTCTTATTAAACCTAGCATGTCGCCATGGGGAGCTCCAGTTCTTTTTGTAAGGAAAAGGATAAATCAATGTGCATGTGCATTGACTATATAGAATCGAACAAGATAACTATAAAGAATAAATATCTGCTGCCTCGAATAGACGATCTATTCGATCAACTCACTGGGACTAAAGTCTTCTCCAAAATAGATCTGCGATCAGGATATCATCAAGTTCGAGTACGAGAGGAAGACATTCCAAAAATAGCATTTAGAACTCGTTACGGACATTTCAAGTTTTTGGTAATTTCATTTGGATTAACCAATGCTCCATCAGTCTTTATGGATTTAATGCAGCGAGTTCTTAGACCCTTCTTGGATAAATTTGTGATCATGTTTGTTGACGACATCCTGATTTACTCCAAAAGTGAAAAATATCACAAAAATCACCTAAAACAGTAAGGGAACTTCAACTATTTGCAAAATTTGTAAAATGTAAATTTTGGCTTAAATCTGTTGCTTTTCTAGGTCATGTGATCAGTGCTGAAGGGATACAAGTTGATCAGAATAAAATAAGCGCCATTCAGGATTGGCCGCAACCTTCTACTGTAACGGAAATTCGTAGCTTTTTGGGTCTAGTGGGTTACAATCAAAAATTTGTTAAGGGATTTTCGCTATTAGCTTCACCTCTTTCAAGGTTAACTCAAAAGCGGTACCTTTCGTCTGGAGTCAAGATTGCGAGCAAGCATTCTAAAAATTAAAAGAATTGCTAACCGCCGCACCAATCCTGATCTTTACCACAAGAAGGGATTAATTTTCAAGTGTTCACTAATGCGTCCAATATTGGCTTGGGATGCGTCTTAATGCAGGAAGGAAAGGTAATTGCCTACTCCTTAAGGCAATTAAAGAAGCATGAAAAGAATTACCCAGTTCACGATCTGGAGTTAGCATCGATCGTTTTTGCCCTAAAAATCTGAAGACACTACTTGTATGGAGTACGATGCGAGATCTTTACCGACAACCAAAGCCTAAAGTATATTTTTACCCAAAAATAATTGAATTGCAGGCAAAGAAGATAGCTTGAATTCATATGCGGCTACGATCTTAGTATCACATATCACCCCGATAAAGCCAACGTTGTTGCTGATGCCCTTAGCAGAAAAGCATCTCTAAACGAGATGATAATGGTAAGCCCCTTGGTAGAAGAGCTCTTGAAATTAGAAATAAAACCCATTTCTAGTAAGCAATTGAACGATCTACTCTAGATAAGTACCACCGAACCTTCACTTCTGCAACAGATATATATTGCTCAAGAACAAGACCCGGTGTATTCAAAGCTAAGGAAAAACATAGAAAGTGGGCGCCAATTAGACTTACAACTCTAGTAAGGGATTCATATATACCACAGGAACATAGTTTAGGTCCCTAATAATGCATTCATTCGAAACCAGATACTAAGTGAAGCTCATAACTCAGGATATTTAGTTCATCCCAGAAACAACAAAATATATCAGGATTTAAAGAGAGTATTCTGGTGGCCAATACTTAAAAGAAGTGTGGTTGAGTTTATTGCTAAGTGCCATGCATCTGCTTAGTAAAAGCTGAGCATCAGAAGCCAGGCAGACTCTTGCACCCATTAGAGATTTTGGAATCGAAATGGTCAAACATTTCTATGGACTTTGTTATGGGGTTACCTAGGAGTCATTCAGGAGCAAATGCAATTTGGGTAATAGTGGACCGATTGACTAAATCAGCCCATTTTATTCCTATCAAGCAAACAGACACTGTTGAAAGATTAGCCAAGCTTTATATCAAAGAAATAATTAGACTTCATGGGATTTTAAAAATCATAATTTCAGATCGAGATAGCATATTTATGTCCCGATTTTCATAAGCGGTACATCACGATTTGGGAACTATACTAGCTCTAAGCACCGCCATCTACCCACAGATAGACGGGCAAACTGAAAGAGTTAATCAAATACTCAAAGATCTATTACGGTTGAGTATTCTAAATTTTAGTGGAAATTGGAAAAAGTACATACCTTTAATCGAATTCGCATATAATAATAGCCACCAAGCGAGTATTGGGATGACTCCTTATGAAGCCTTATAAATGAGAAAGTGCAGTACTCCACTAGCTTTGACACAAGTCGAAGACGTTCAAATTTATGGCTCGGAGTTGATTGAAGAAACAAATAAAAAGATAAGGCAAATCAAAAGCCGAATTGCGGCAGCCCAGGATCGACAAAAGAAGTATCACGATGCCAAACATCGGATGCTAGAATTTCACATTGGTAATCATGCCTATCTAAAAGTTAGCCTGATGAAAGGTGTTCATCATTTTGGAGTCATTGGTAAGTTGAGCCCCAAATATGTTGAACCTTTCGAAGTAACTGCAAAAATTGGAAACTTGGCTTACAGGCTTAAACTTCCTGAAAGATTTTCTGCCTACACAACATTTTCCATGCTTCGGCACTCCGCAAATGCCTCCAGGAATCCTCCCAACAAATTTCTGATTCAACAGTCAAAATTCAGCTCGACATAACTTATGTCGAAAAACCACTTCAAATCATTGAGAAGGACTGCCGTAAATTAAGAAGCAGAATGATCCCGATGGTTAAAGCACAGTGGCACAATCACACGGCAAAAGAAGCCATGTGGGAAAAAGAAGATTTTATGTGAAGGAAATATCTGGAGTTATTTCTTAATTAAGGTAACCCAAACTACCCTAAAATTCTTATTTGTATTCTTATGATGTCGAGGACTACATCGTTTTTAAGTATGGGAGTTTGTAACAACCCAAAGTCATTACTTTACAAATTAGGTCAAAACTCGCCTTAAAAATCAGGATCTTAGAGAATTTTGAATTAGGGCAAACAAAAATACCATAGGTGAGATTTATTTTAAAGATTAAAATGCCCTAGTTTGGGAGAAATCCGGATAATGGAAGCCCCCGTTTTATTTCCTGAATTATTTAAATTCTAAAAATTTTGAACATTGAAATACAAGCCAGAATTCATCATTTTCAGGGTCACTATGTTCAGTATATTATATAAAGATTGCTCGAGAAGTTTCATCAAATTCTGAGCGCCGGTTTGATTGTGGTTAATTTTTGAAGTTCTTAAACTCAAAAATTAATATAAAATAAAATATTATTCCGAATAAAAAATTTTCGGCACGAGGGTGTTTATAATATCATAACACACATCGGTGTAAGTTTCATTGTATTTGGACGTCAAACGGCAAAAAAATGCGATTAATTTAAGTTTAAGTAAATTTTCTTTAAAAATTCTCTCTCTCCCCACCCCCCAAGTTCCAAATATCTTACGGGAACTTCCGCCAAAATGCGGCCCTTACAGCAATTAGTACCTTAAATGGCACCAATAAAGGATCCCATTATCTCCTTATCCTGCCCCTCTTACCCCATCTCTCCTCCTTTTTATTAAAACCCCCTCCCTTCCCTCCTTCTCCTCCCCACACAACCTTCTCCTCCTCTCCCAAACTGCCAATAGTTGCAACTCCCATCTTCTCCTTAGCCTCATGACAGCAGCCCTCTATTCCTCTTAGCCCTACAGCAGCAGTCCCTCTCCCATTCCCAACCAGCAGCCCCTCCTTAGCCCTACCAGCCCTCCCCCTCAGCACACAGCAGCCGACCAGCAGTCCCACAACAGCAGCAGCCAGCTCCCATTCCAAACCCACCAGCTTCTCTACCAGCCCCACAGCCGCAACCCTCTCCTCCTCTCAGCCCCATAGCAGCAACCATCTCCTCTTATCAGCCCATAGCCAGCCCTCTTCTCCCCACTTTTCCCTCCCAGCCAGCACACAGCAGCAATCCCTCTCCCCATTCCCAGCCAACATCCCTTCCTCAGCCCTGCCATCCCTCCCCCTCCCTCAGCACACAGCAGCTGACCAGCAATCTCAAATAACCAACAAGCTGCCATCCATCTCCCCTACCACAGCTAGCAATTCCTCCTCTCAGCCTTATAGCAGCAGCCATCTCCTCCTCTCAGCCCTATAGCAGTAGCCATCTCCTCCTCTCAGCCCTATAGCAGCAGCCGTCTCCTCCTCTCAGCCCTACAGCAGCAGCCATCTTCTCCTCAGCCCCACAGCAGCAGCCCTCTTCTCATTAGCCCCTACCAACATCTCCACAACCCTCCTCCTTTTTCTAAGTCATCCTAATTTAAGGTAAGAAATGGAAAAGAAAAGAAATAAATTTTTTTTTTTTGTGCTTAATCATTAGTAATGATCTTAACATCTCGAAAACATCGTTCACGTTATCATAATGGATAACATTGAATATGTAATGAAGATGTTTAGTATTGTTAATCAATCAATCTATTTCTGTCCTTATTCTTTCATAACATTAATATGATAAATATTATATAAAATGACTAAATAAAGACTTATATCATTACGAGACTACGAACGAATAAAGACAAGAAAAGAAGAATATAAGAAAATCCTTAAAAGAAAAATAGTATTCCTAAAAATTATTGGCTAAAATATCAGGAACTTTAATTGCAGATTGAGCAGACTGTCACTCATCCGAATCTAAAAGACAAAAGGTACCCAGTATATGACAAGTATTACATTTTGTATTGTTACTACTGCTTAGCTTTTAGATGTTTTGAACCAAAATTTCAATTTGAAGCTTGGTGGTTGGTTATTCGGAACCAATGTGATACCATTCGTGGCTAGTTATTAGAAAAATAATATCAGTAATAGCATTCGTGGTTAATTACTGGAAAGAAGACATCAGTAATAGCATTCGTGGCCAGTTACTGGAAAAATAACATCAATGATGGCATTCATGGCTAATTACTGAAAAAATGACATCGATAATAGCATTCGTGGGTTGTTACTGAAAAAATGACATCAGTAACAACATTCGTGGTGGGTTACTGGAAAAACAACATCAGTAACCTACATCTTTGAGCTAATATTATTTCATTTGCGCTTTTACCTTATTATTTTTCCTGCATCTCTTTCGTAAATCGTAGCTCTGCTATTATAAAATATAATACTGCATTGATTACTGTGGCACTTAGAGTACTCTCTAATTACTAGGAATTCCAATCCCGATATTGTTTATTGTACAATACCAGGTTAGGTACTTCTGGAAGGGCTTAATTAAGAACCCTACTGCTTAAAGTTTTCAATCTGTAAATGGATCTACGACGACACTGCTTTTGCTTATATTTTATATTATATTTATTTTTCACTTTTATACGAGGAGTACAATGTCAGATCTTGTAATATGAAGTTTGAAATAAATGAAAAATGTCTTATATGTTTATATGTGCCCCTTTTCTTTCATTACTTAATATGATCCTGCGGTAAGTGAACACCCGATGTCAGAACAGCTTCTGTTAAACTGGCATCGGGACATCACAAGTAATATTACATATGTGATTATGTTCAATTTGCATAAATGATAAACCCTGTAACATTCTATTCGACACTGGGGCTAGCAATTCCTTTGTGTCTGAAGGCTGGGCAAAAGCACTTAACTTACCCTTGTATCGCCTAGCTAATCCTCTTAATGTTGGGTTACCTTCTGGAGCCCAAATACCAGCTTGCCAATTTTGCAAAGTACCAATCCCCATTGAAAATGAAGATTGTGAAGCTAAGCTAGCAGTTCTCCCCATAGCCAATTTCAATGTAATATTGGGCATGAATTAGCTAAGCCAATATAACGCCATTATCAACTGCACAAAGAAGAAGATTACCTTAGGTAGTGGTAGCAAGGTTAGATCCTTCGTCGGCAATCTTAGCACGAGAGCCTCGCTAATCAATGCTATAAAAGCAAAAAGGTTAGTTCAGAAAGGTTGTGATGCCTTCCTAGTAACAATACTGGGAGAAAGGAAAGAATGTGTTTCCTTATATAAGAACCCTGTCGTTTGCGAATTTGCCGACATTTTTCCCGAAGATCTACCAGGTCTTCCTCCTACACGGGAAGTGGAATTTACAATTGACATTGTTCCAGGAACGCAGCCCATCTCTAAGGCTCCTTATTGAATGGCACCTAAGGAACTGCAAGAACTAAACAAGCAACTGCAGGAACTATTAAGGAAAGGTCTTATTAGGCCTAGTTCATCCCCATGGGGAGCGCCAATTCTGTTTGTCAAGAAGAAAGATGGATCAAGTGAATGTGCATTGACTATAGAAAATTAAATAAAGTAACAGTAAATAACAAGTACCCTTTGCCCCGCATTGATGATTTGCTCGATCAATTAGCAGGAGCAAAAGTGTTCTCAAAGATCGATCTGCGATCAGGGTACCATCAACTACAAGTAAAGGATTTAGATATAGCAAAGACTGCCTTCAGAACTAGATATAACCACTATGAGTTTATAGTGATATCGTTTGAACTGACAAATGCGGCTTCCCTCTTTATGGACCTAATGCAACATATCTTGAAACCATACCTTGACAAATTTGTCATCATGTTCAGAGATGATATTTTAATATATTCTAAGATGAAGAAGGAACGTGAAGGTCATCTTAAGACAGTATTGGAAGAATTGAGAAGCCACCAACTGTATGCCAAGTATTCAAAGTGCAAATTCTGGCTTGAATCTGTTGCCTTCTTAGGCCATGTAGCAGATGCTCATGGGATTAGAGTAGATCAAAACAAAGTCAACGCCATCCAAGAATGGGTACAACCTAAGTCAGTGACTGACATCAGAAGCTTCCTGGGCTTAGCCGGTTACTACAAAAAGTTTGTGAAGGGCTTCTCCAAGATAGCCTCTCCGCTCACCAAGCTCACCCAAAAGGCGATGTTGTTTGAGTGGTCACCCGCTTGTGAAGAAGCATTCCAAGCCCTAAAAGCTGCGCTCTCATCTGCCCCAGTCCTAGTTCTCCCTAAAGATGGTGTAAGCTACTAGGTCTATACTGACGCCTCTAGTATAGGCTTAGGTGTCGTGTTAATGCAGGAAGGGAAGGTCATCACATATGATTCCCGTCAGCTAAAGATACATGAAAGGAATTATGGAGTGCATGACCTCGAGCTAGCCGCTATAGTGTTCGCCTTAAAGATTTGGCATCACTATCTATATGGAATTCAGTGCTCGATTTTCACAGATCATCAGAGTTTGAAGTATATATTCACTTAAAGAGAGTTAAGCGACCGACAAAAAAGAAGGCTAGAACTGATCAGTAATTACGACCTAGATATCCAGTATCATCCAGAAAAGGAGAATGTGGTAGCTGATGCGCTTAGTCGTCATGCTACTCTGAGCGCTCTCATCTCTAAGAGTCCTCTGGAAGAAGAATTCTATAAATTGGATATCAAGTCAGCAAGTGACCAGGTGAGTACAATGCTCTCAATAATTAATATGGAGCCCATATTCCACAGAGATTTATTCATCACTTAGATGAAAGATGATGAGTACCTAAAGCTTAAACAATCTATCAAGAGCAGTTGTCGTACTGATCTCTGATTTCATAAGGGTGTTATATATCAAGGAGACTGTTTATGGGTTCCTAAGTCCATGCACCAAGAGGTTCTAATTGAATGTCATAGCTCCGGATACCAAATTCATCCTGGAAGCTCAAAGATGTACCAAGACTTGAAGCAATCCTTTTGGTGTCTAGGAATGAAGAAAAGTGTGTCTGAATTCGTTGCAAAGTACCACGCTTGCAGTCTGGTTAAGGTAAAACACCAAAGACCCGATGGTTTACTTCACCCACTTGAGATTCTTGAATGAAAATGGATAGATATATCTATGGATTTTGTGACGGGTTTGCCTCGCGCAAGATCTGGAGTAGATGCGATTTGGGTCATAGTTGACTGATTGACCAAATTCGCTCATTTTATTCCTATTTAGTAATTAGACTCAGTGGAGAAACTCGCCAAACTCTACATCAAAAAAATAATCAGGTTGCATGGGATCCCAAAACAATCGTATCCGATAGAGATAGCCGATTCACTTTTAAATTTTGGCAAGTCATGCACCAAGATCTAAGCACAACCTAGCAATGAGTACAGCCTTTCATCCGTAGACGGATGGTCAGATAGAACGAGTGAATCAAGTTCTTGAAGATCTACTTAGACTATGTATACTTGATTTTGCTGGATCTTGGGAAGATTGCCTCCCACTAGTGGAGTTCGCTTACAACAATAACTACCAAGCCAGTATAAAGATTACTCCATATGAAGCCTTGTATAGCAGAAAGTGTAGCACCCCATTGGCATGGTCAGAAACAGGCAGTGTGCAGTGGAGCTCAAGACTGCCAGAGTAAATACCACGATATGCACCATCGTCCTCTAGAATTGAAAGTTAGAGACTTCACAAACTTAAAGGTCAGCCCAATGAAAGGAGTCTTCAAATTTAGCATAGCTGGAAAACTTAGTCCCCGTTATGTTTGTCCATTTAAGGTAGCAGCCAGAGTAGGTCCTTCCGCATACAGATTTAATCTCCTAGATGACTTTGTAGCAGTCCACAATGTGATTCATGTATCATCTCTAAGAATATACCTCAAAGATCCATCTCACATCGTGCAGTTCCCAAAAATTCAAATCCAGCCCAATCTGTCATATGCCGAGGAACCAATTCGAATTCTAGCCTGTGATCACAAGCAGCTTAGAAATCGTGCCATTGAAATGATCAGAGTTCAGTGGAAGCATCGTTCTTGCAATGAAGCCACTTGGGAGAAGGAGTCAGATATGCCAGCCAAATATCCTAGACTCTTCGAGAATCCAGGTATCTCTTTCCCAGCATTCTAAGCTTTCAATTCAATTCGTATTTTGTTATCTTGTCTTTTCTTTCTACTTGAGTGATGTCGAAGATGATATTGTTCTTAAGTGGGGGAGCTTGTAACAACCAAGTTGTTACCCTAATTAATTAGGACTAATCTCAGTCTTAATCTTGATCATAAGTATTAATCAAGTCATTAAGAGTCATCCTCTAAGACCCAGTCCAAATCAGGAGTCAAATGGATCGAATCCTGATTCTTGGAAAATTTAGAAACCCTAAAATTTAACTTGTCTAAAATGACCTCAATTTAAAAAACGAAGTTTGTCATTATGCTCATTGCCCCCAAATTAGCTAAGGGTGATGTTTTCGTGCCAATCGAAGGTCGTCAAAATTATGACAAATATTTTAATAATATTTATATACCCCGGAAATTAAAAAAATTAAAATACTCGTCGAATCGAAAATCCGACCTCGCCGCTGCGTTCGTCACCCCTCAATTAGTTAGGGGTGAATATTTGAATTTTCTGAAATCAATTTAATTATTTAAATTAAATAAGGATTTAATTAAGTAAATTTTAAATAAATAATAATTAAATTAATTAACTAACCCTGGCGGCGCTGTCCACTTAAAATCACACGCCGTCAGTTTGAGCCGACGCCGTCTCCATCTCCGTCTACCCGATTGAGCGCTCGGGGCCGTTTGATCGGACGATTGATTGGACGATCAAACAGCCCCCGCGTGTCGTCCTCACGCACTCCGCCGAGCTGCCATGCAGAGGTCCGACGCTCGGCCCGCCAATCCGGCGCATCCCAACCTCGGTCGGTCCGTCGCCGGGTCAATAAGGATCAGCCCTACCCCGTGGGAATCAGTTAATTGTGTTTTGGGTGCTCGAACTCTACCTAAGGATCTCAGCCGTCAAACCCTAACCTTCGATCTACTCACCAGGTACTCTCCTCTCCACCTCTGTTATGCAATTAACTCCATTTGATGACTGTGATAATTGCTATGTATCCAAATATTGCAATGCCATTGATCGAAGGTGAGTCGAGTATCGTCCCGACCATATGACTTGAATTAGGGTTAGACCTTAGTGCGGACTCCAACCGCCCCAGCCGGCGATCCACCCGTCAATAGGTAGGCCTCGGCGAGCTCTACCTGGCAGCACGCGGCCCAGATTCCGGCACCGTCGGGAGGGCCAGCAAAGGCCGTGCCCTAAGCCCCTCGGCTCAAGACGTGTCGAGGAAGGCGAAAGGCCGCCTTTCCGGGTCGGGCCGGGTCGACCCGGGCTCGACCCGCGCCCCTTTGGGACGCACTAGCGCTGGTGGGCCCCGCGTCCCTGCTGTCGCGCGCGGGTTCGCTGTCGCGCTATGTCTGTGGGGTCGCGCCTGCGTCAGTTATGACGCCGCGTGGGGCCCGCAACCCTCCTCTCAGCCATTCTGACGCTGCTGCGTGGCGTGCGGGCCCCGCCCGAAGCACCGCGGCCAGTCTGTTTCCGCCACGTGGTAGTGGCAGGTCATGCGCATTAAATTCCTGCAGAGCATATATATTATAAAAATAAAAAAATAAAAGAAATAAAATATATATATATACTAATTAACATACATATATAATTATATAAGATTAGACAGAAACTTTAGAATTTCAAATATAAATAAGACTTATGAATATAGGTAAATATGTGTATATATATATACATAACAGAGACTTTAGGATAGGTAGCTATAATTATATAAAACACATAAATACACTATTTAGGATTTAAACATAATTAGTTTAATTAAGATTAATTAAAATTATTTAAAACAGAAAGCTATAGTAACTTGCCATTATATAATTAATGATCATTAGCAATTAATTGATATTAATAATTAAACGTAAGGTTAGTTAAATTAGTTAATTAAATTAATTAGTTTTAATTATTTAATTAGTTTAATTAACATTCTATTTAAATAGAGAATTTATCTATTTAATTAATCATCAAATCAAATTAATTAGTTTTATTAAGGAATAATTAGTGATTAATCAATTGAAATTATTTAATTGATTAATCAAATTAAACAATTCAAGCAGTAAATAATATTATTAAATAGTATTATTAATAGTTAATTAGGATTAATTAATACTAATTCTAAATCTAATAAATAAATATTCAAATATTTTAGACAGATAATTAATAAATAAATTAATTAATTAATTAAGATTAATTAATTATAAACCTAATTAAATAGTAAATTTATATTTAAATATATGATAATTCAAATTAATAATTAATATATTTAATTAATTAAACAATAGATTAGGTGATAATTAATGATAATTAAAAATAAATTAATGGTAATTAATTAATTAATAAATAAATACAGTAAATCCAATTTAACTATATTTTTGAATAGTAAATTAATTTAAATTGAATAAATGAATAGTAAAATATTTTTAATTCAAATTATTTAATTCAAAACTTTAAAGTTTAATAATTTTTTGTACAATGATCCAAACATAACAAATATATGTCTCATTTTACTCAAAAAAATAAAAGAAATCAAATGGCATAACTCAAAAATTCATTTTTAGGTATGTATAACGTAGTGATATTTTAGGTCATAAACAAACCTTCATAACTTTTAACCTAATTATCAAAACATTGGCCATATAAGTCTTAAAATACTTAGAAAAATGGCCCCATCACTATAGAAGTATTAGTTTCCCTATTTGGAGCTTATTTTGAAAAGTCACATTTAGGACAAGAACCCTAGAAAATCAAAAATGACCAAAATATCCCTAACCCTAGTTAGGCCATAATTTGACCATTTGAAGTTCAAATTGGGTCTACTCCCTGTCAAAGCACCCAGCATACTATATGGAAGCTATAGAAACTGAGTTTGCTAAATTTGGACTTCAAACAGATAAGTATGGTTTTTGTCCTCCGTTGACTGACAAAATTACCGAATTGCCCTTAAAAATTGAAATTGCTAAAACTTAGCCATTTGACCTCAGAATGCAGTGTTCTTGAATTCTATATAATTCTTGAACAACAACCAACAGTAAACTGCATAAAAAAATTTAGATTCCATTAGGAATAAAATGCCCCTTAGGTCAAAAACTTTAGTTTAAACATATAGGATCCATTTTTTATCCAAATTGAGTGTACTTACTATCTATCTTTATGATTAGACAGTAAGGAATCATTTGAGAGTAAGAAATTCTAATTTGAAACTTTAATTCAAAAAGTAGCTTTTTGGACCCTAAAGTAGGGGCAAAATAGTCATTTTGCTCAAAAATTTAGGTTAAGCATCTTTAACTTCTAAATTATCTTCTAAGTTAATAAAACAAGTATTATAATTATATTAGAATCCTATAAGTGAGTAAAATTAGCTATTATATCAAATTTGGTAAAATCCCTAAAATTTCTCTAAATATTTCCTTAGAATCTTTCATTGCACATTATGACTATTCCTTAGATTAAGGCTAGATCATATATTAGATTTCATGCATTGGATAAAATGGGTTATTCAATGAATGAATTCTTGGTTCTATTAGTTTCTAGATTTTTCAACTTATTTTGATTATTTTGTCTTTCAACCTTTAGATTCAAGATAGGAGATTCATCCTATTAAATTTGATTTGCTTAATAGGATTTGTCTTAATCAATAGATCATATTTAGATTGAAATATAGATCCTAAATCTTACCTTTTTGGATTATGTGATTAAGCTCAAGCTCGTGATGTTTAATCCATAACTTATAGTTTAGTACATCTTGATCAGATCTTATATAGAACATCTAAATTCATCTAATTAGGACGTTGTGATTTGTTTCTTAACGTGTTATCGTACTTGATTGAATTAGATTAGAACCTGATCAGTTCTAATCATCTTTAACTTATAAGGTCGTGCTTCTACGTTACACTCGATAGTAGGAATTGGAGATCTTGAACTTGTGTAACTTAGAGAGTAGTTAGAATAGTTTAATTAGATAACAAATGATATTACCATGTTTAGTAGAGTCCCTTGTTTACTACTTAATTTTGTGCTACGCATTCCTTGAACTTTGTGCTTACTTTTCCTTGAATATATCATATAAGAAAAATTTTGTTGCATGAAAATAAAAACTTAGAATATTAGGAAAATATTTATATTTGGGTTCAGTCTATGGTCGATTATGGTGCACATTACCCCAATGGATAGAGGTAAGGAGAAATAAAGATGCTTAACATTACTCATTGAGGAGTATGTGTTAAGCTTGGAACCTGCTTAGTCTTGCAGACGTGCTTGACTCCTCAGCTGTTTCTGGATATATCCACAGAGATAAAAGTAAAATAACTAAAAGATATTTGCATAGTATTATCTGCCTCTTCAACTTTGCTTTACTTCTATTCTATTCTCTATGCCTTAGCCCAGAAAGGCTATGAGAATCTCTGTCTGCCTTAACCCAGAAAGGCTATAGGAATATACTAGGCCGGATTGACCAATTCTTTTTGATATGACAATTATACGTTCTTTTTAGTTTTCAGCTTACTGTTTATTATGATGATGATGCATATTATTTCAGTCAGCTGTGTTTCCTGTTTTACCTACTTATATTTATATATATATATATATATATGGTGCTAGACTTTATTGCTTACTATACGTATCACTTACTATATGTGCCACTTTTAAATTACTATTTTAAATTAATATATGTCATACGATCATCTGCATGTTTATGTTTAGATTTTTCTTTCAGTACTTTTACTTACTGTATTATATATATATGTATGCATATCATTGCTTAGTTTACTTTGAGATGTGCCTTTTTGCCTTAATTTTTGCTTAGTTATAAATAATACATTTATAACTTATCCTGTCTTCCTTGTATGCTTTCTTGCTCCCATATTAGATAGATATTTCATTTAGTTTATAGTAAAATGGTGATATTAATAAATGTTAAGAAAATTATTTGCCTAAAAGGTACGTAGACATTTTGTCTAATAAGATTTTCTTTTATTGGCTGGGGCCCTGGCATTGTGAAATCGACAATGTCAAATCTTGATCAGTTCGAGGAGCCAGCGCCTGAGGAGCCTTTCATAAAGAAGGTGCAGCAGCTTGGAGTAGAGGATATTTAGCTGTCTTTTTATTCTCGTGAAGATGAGTTATTTTTTTATTTCATTTCTAAACATTAATTAAAATATTGTAATAATACAGGTATATGTGACTGTGTTTACTTTTCTGCATTTTATTATTTACTGAGCTGTAGTATTACTTCTTACTTGATGTATAGTGAATGGATGTAATATTTACTTCATATTGCTTCCGCACTCTGTATATATGATAGACTTAGTGACTGATCCTTACATTCATTCTGTGCACCTCCTTCCCTTATTAGTGAATTGTGAATCTTACATAATCCAATGATAAGTGAGGGATTTGCCAGAGTGGCACACCACCCCTTGGGCTTGATCCTGCAAATCAGGGGGCGGGGCACCACAAGTTCTCCACGTAAGAACATATTTTTGACATTGAGTTATTTCAATAATAAGTCAAATTGTGCTACCAAAGTTAGAAATAAACGGATTGACGAGTGTTTGATAACTAGGGAAAACACATCATCATAGTAGTCTATTCCTTCCTTTTGTGTGACGCCCTTTGCTACTAATCTCGCCTTGTTTTGCACATCAACTCCTTGAGATCCCTCCTTTGCAAACACCATTTGAAGCTAATAGCTTTCCTTCCTGGAGGTAATTTCTCCTACCTCCAAACTTTATTCTTATGAAGAATTCATCTCTTAATTCATGGATTGCCTCCAGTAATCCTTTTCTATATTTATCACAACCTCCTTGTAGTGAGATGGAACATCCTCCTCTTCTATTGATAATGCATAAGTAATGTAATCATTTAACCAAGCCGATTTTTCAATCTGCCATCAGGTTCTATTTATTGCAATTGAATCCTAAATAAGAGTCTCATCACTAGTATCACTTCTTTCTTCTTCACTATCATCAAAGTGACCTTCAGATATAGGAATGTCCTCAACACTTGTGTCATGATAATAAGCATCTTATAAAGCAAATTGGGGTGCATTAAACCCCAGTCTCTATCTATTATTAAAAGTTGTTATATTTCCCTCCACCTGATGCAAACTTTTTTGCATTATGAAGAACTTCTCATCAAAAGTCACATCCCTATTGATGAATATCTTTCTATCAACCAGATCATAAAGTTTATAGCCTTTGACCCCATGTTGAAAACTCATTAAAATTATCTTTCGTGCTTTAGTAGGTCAAGCAGCCAAAATATTTTAGCTGATCACAGCCTCTAGCAGGTCGCCTAGACCACACTTCCATTGGAGTTTGCTTGTTCAATGCAGGATAAGGCAAACATTCACCAAATAATAGACATAATTTAGGGCTTTCTCCCAATAGAATCTTTCTAACCCAACATTAGACAACATGCACGTGACCTATTCCACCAAGGTTCGATTCATCCGCTCTGCTACCCCATTTTGACGCGGTGTCTCTCTCACAGTAAAGTGGTGCTCAATACCAGAATATTGGCACTTCTGCAAAAATTGGTTAGAAGTATATTCTCCACCATTATTAGACCCATTCTTCTTGATTTATTTATTATTCTGATTTTGCACTCACTTTTTCCATTTTTTAAATACTTTCAATATTTTAACTTTGCTCTTCATGGTATACACCCATACATATCTAGAGTAATTATCAATAATGGAGACAAAATACCTGCAACCACCTTATGATTAGTTGGTCCCCAAACATCTGTGTGAACATATTTCAATTTTTTCTTAGTGTTGTGAAGGCCAACACCAAATAGTTTGCATGTTTTAGTGCAATAAAATACAATGTTCACAAAATTCTAATTTGCAAGAATCAATACCTTTTATGAGTCCATCTTTCTCCAGAGCTTTCAGTGGTGGCTCTCATGCATGTGCAAGTCTCATATGCCAGAGCATCATGGCATCCTTTGGACTTTCCACTATAGCTGCCGTTTCTGTGGCAGTACTCCCTTGGAAATAGTAGATATTATGTTGTCTGAATCCTCTCAATTAAGTCAATGCACACTTACTGATATTCATAATACCTGCTTCAATAACCACCTTAAAGCCCTTGGATTCTAAGGTTTCACAGACAATATATTCTTCTTGATCTCTAGTACATGTCTTACTTCATTCATCTTTTGAACTATTCCACTGTGTTCTGATTAGCACACTTACAACTCCGGCTATTCTGCATATGACATCATTTCCCATAGTAACTGCTCCATTATTCTTTTTTTTTGTACGAGCAGAGCCAATTCTTTTGGGAACAGATATGATACATTACACTTATATCCATAATCCAACTAGAGCAACCAGCTATCAATCCCATATAAACTATAACAAGAGACACCTCTGAATCAGACTTCTCCACTACATGCTGAGTCGCATTTTCCTTTGCGTCTAAAGATCACTAGCCCTTTTTTCTTTCAATTTAGGGAAGTCCTTATTCCAGTGTTCAGACTCCAAGCAAAATGAGCACTGATTGCTCCCAATACCGTGACATTTGGATTTTCCCCTCTTTTGAGTATTAACATTCTTCTTTGGCTATTGTTTCTTCCTTTCTAATCTTCCTCTATGGAGGGTAAGCGCTTTTGCCATCTTTGATTTGGTAGATTCCTTGTCCTTTCTCCGGAACTCATAGTTCAAAAGGGCTGCTGTCACCTTCTCGTATCTTAGAACATCCTTCCCATGCATCAACGTCATGGTGAAGTTTGAAAACTCATATGGCAGTGATTTTAGCAAGAGCAGTGCTTTATCTTCATCCTCCACCGTCTTATTCAGATTTAATAAATCTACCAACAATTTTATGAACTCATTTGTATTCATCTATAGAAACCCCCTTCTCATCTGAAATTGATAAAGACTCTTTTTCATGTAAAGACATTTCACCACACTCTTTGTTAGATATTTACATAGGAATTTCCATAACTTCTGTGTAAAAGTCTTAGACATCACAACATACTTGATGTCTTGGGTCAAACAATTTTCGATTAGACCACATGCATTGCGATTTATTTTGGTCCAATCCCTCTCAAATTTCTTTGGTTTTTTCTTTGGCATTGAGAACATCTTTCAGATTTAGTGTGCATAGTGCATCTGTCACTTCACATCTCCACATTCCGAAGTTGTTATTCTCATCAAACTTGACCACATCTATTTTTGTTGGATGTGTTACAACATGGTGAAAGGTTCATTCCACCACCAATGATGTTAAACACCCTTCTTCTCCTCTACCTTCCATGGTTCCTTACATGTCACTAAATGCTCCAAGAATAATAAAAAAATTATGAATCATATAACCCTCGCTCTGATACCACTTGTTATGATCTTCAATGAATCAAACAAGATTTTCTCAAGCAAAAATGCAACAACATAGAGCATGTAAACACAAAACACAGCACAATACAATATTTATATTGTTAGGTGTAAACACCTATGATCATGGGGAAAATAATAAATTTTACTATTTGAAAGAGAGATTACAACTTTAGGATCATAATCCTTCACCCAAGATGCATACAAACGAGTTTCTAGTCTTTTTCCACCATCACAAGCTTCAAAATCCATAACCCTTATTCCATATCTGAGATGAGGGCTGAAAAACAGCAAAACTCATAAACCATAGCTTGCTGTTTTCGCTTTCATAGGTCCCCAAAACGGGTCCTGAAAATAGCGAGCGCCTAGGCGCACCTGGGCGCCCAGGTTTTCTTACAGCGGGTGCCTAGGAGCCCAGGTTTCTATCTGGCAGGGTACCTAGGTTTCTGTCTGGCAGACGCTTGAGTACCTGTTGTTCTGTCAATGGGGCACTTGGACGCGCCTGAGTGCCCGTTGTTCTGTCAATGGGGCACCTGGGCGCCTAGACCCCTAACCAGCTTCTTAGCTTCTTTTGGCCGACCCAAAACCTCTTCAATCTCGTTTCAAAACAACATAAAAATTCTTGATAAACTCAAGGAGAGGCATTGAATGTGAAAAAAAATTGCAATATGAGGAAGCTCTAAAATTTTACTCGTTTATTTTTTTATGTAGTTAATATTTGGATCTTATTAAAAGACTTGACTTATCGGAAACTTGATCTTTCCTCCCACACTACTTCAATTTCTTGAATCTAGAGCAAACTTGGCTGAGAAGAAATAATGAATAAGTATCTTCTTTTAGTAGGCATTGTTGCCTATAATTTTTTGTTGGAGAGGAATAGGCAGACTAACTAGTTCAATTAGAAGGCATATATTAAACCATCTCTCGTATTACAAGGAATAATGATGGATCCTGATTTCCTACACTAATCTTTATATAAAGGTGTTCATGTTTTGCACTTTTATGAGATGGTGAATGACGATCAGGTAATTGGAGCTCACCTGTACTTGGTGGGGAAGCTCACATTGATCTTAGTTTCTGAATGGGTACTTCACTTTAGATACTGCATCGAGCTTGCAATCACCCAGAGCTCAGCTTCACCCCTGGTTCATGCAGAAATGCAGAAGTTGATTCCAGAGTTTCATCAAATCCCATTTGTCTTCTCTTTTGGCAATGGATATCGTTCTTTTGCCTATTTAAATGTTGTTTTTCATATGAAGCAAGTGACTTACTGGTTATAAAGCTCGCTGCATGTCTATTATTGGTTCTGTATTTATTATTTGCTGGCAGGTTGCTGATTGCTCTATCTATTTGATAGTATCTTTATCCAATTCGTATACCCGATGAGGTAATTGCTGAGAGGTTAAGGTTTTTAGCTAAAGCCATTAGCTGTTTTCCTTCTTTATTCCCATCTGTGTATCTGATTTTTTATGTTAGCTTTGTAAGTCGTCAAGGTTGCACAAAAAAACTTTCTCGTATAATTATTTTTCTCCTTTGAAATGAAATTGGGTTTAGAATCTCAAATTCAATGTATCATTTTATTTATAGAATAATGGCAATACATTCATTACGGTGCAAACATATTTATGTACAGTAATGCTAGAAAGTTCTTGAGAGACACAATAAGCCAGCTATCAAAGACTGACGATGTTTACAACAAAATTTGAGCAGATAATGCTTCAATATGTACAACAATATTTACACAAAAAATAATGGAAAAGCCTAATACAATCAAAGAAAGAAAGAAGAGCACCTTGCAAGAGACTACGAGATTCCGCTTCTTACGCTCATCTCTATTTCAGCGTCATTAAAAGGCCTGGCGCAGATCAGTCTTGAGGGCAATCACATATCTTGCAGGGACGAAAGCCATCTGTCCATGTGCTCGATGCCGTCTGAGACAAAGCATATATATCAAATCAGCTCTGTGAGGTGTGAACAAATGAACACAAAAATAGAATTTAATACCTTTTAAACAAAAAATCAGAATGATGGTTTTAATAACAAAACAAACAATTGCAAATTCCACTAATCATCAATCTTCTTCAGTGATTGTTTTGGATCTTTGTTGAGCGATGTCACCAGTTTTCTACTGCTTACTTTATTGAAATTTGCTTTCTATCAGTAAAATTGGCGTAACCCTCAATTTGGTCAAGCAAATATCTAACCTCAGGCAGCAAGCACACAGGCATCCTAGTAATCTAATTTTATCTCATCAAATAAAATTTTATTTATTTATTGATTTTGATAGTATAACTTAAAAATATTGCTATTTCAAATTGATAAAAAATTCTAGAAAACATAAATAGATAATGTACAAAAATAGACATCTTGTTCCATGTAAAAAGGTGAGAAAGCGCATCATACAATATCTAATTTTGATCAACTAACGCTACCATATGTTAAGCATTTTCTTCTCTCAGGAGTGGTAAATTTGAAGTGAGCACGATTGGAGAATTAGGATTTTAGATAAAAAAGATATTGCATCTTCATCCCACAAACCATATATATGCTAAAAAACTTAAGCATTTAAGTTCAAAAATAGCAAACCTATAGATCCCTAAAATCTCAAACCTTAGCCATGACAAAGCCTAAATATAAAATTTGTAGTTCAAAAATTTTACTGTGGTGCGATATGATGTAATAGCCAATATCAGACGTTCCACTGATACAAATTGAAATGGCTGATACCAAATACAACAGTTTTGATACCTACTATAAAAATCGGTACAGACTTTAGCAACACGGATATCAACTATTATTTACCGCAAGATGGTATTGAGATATTTAAGTACAAAGAAAATGAAAATAACTCACAATAAATAATTAATAAAACAATTAGATAACTAGAGATAACATCACCACCACATATTAGTATTATAGACTAATAGTTCACGAGGATTCAAAAGTCTATTATTATTTGGTATACACATATATACATACATACACATATATATATATACATATAAAATCATATATCTCTATATATAACTGCAAGGAGATCTTGTAGTTCAAGAAAACTGGGCCTCACTGCAATGTCTTCCTCCGTGCCATTATTCTTCTATGCTACCTAGCCTGAACCACTATTCTTCTATGCTACCTAGCCTGAAACATGAAAAGTGCTAGGGAATTGAATCCAAATAGAGTGATTTAGTACTTAAATATTAAATTGATTTACAATGAAATTAGAAATAGTACAAAACATGAATGTATATGCAAAACTAATGCAAAATAGATCTTCTCTCCTTGCAAGAGAGTCCAAGGGGCCATTTGGCTATAAATAATTTGTATATCATCAAAGGTTGTAATCAGGGGTTGTTCAATCATGCTAATTAATCATGCAATATTCTAACCAATTGAACAAGGTTTATGGCTGCTTAGCAAATCACTATGTACAAGAATATCTAGAAGCATGGGTTCAATGCTGTGAAAAGGCTCATATTTCAATAGTACATACTAAAAATATCCAAAAATATACTCAAGTTACGTTTACTAGGATAGTTGGTTCCTATTTGTATTGCTTTTTACTTTCCTTGACCCTTCTCACAGATCATGTAAGTTTTTTTGCCACCCTAGTGGACCATTGTCCATCCAACAATTTGTACAAATTTTAATTGCATCTTGGTACAATTAAAAAGAACTAGTTATGAACATCAAAAATTACTAAAGCATGTGTCAACAAAAGAATTATTTGCATCTCAAGGTACATAAAACAAAACTGCAAGAGTTAATAATTAATATAAAATATTTGCATACGTATCGCTTACAAAGAGAAAAGTACAAAAAAGCTTTAGGTATTTCTCGAATATGTAGATTGTTCAAAATTTGGGATCGTTAATATTTGTATTTTTTATCTAATTCTTAGTATGTTTTAGTCGTTCTTGTTTATTTATGAGGATATCTGTATAAGCCTTAGAAGAGTTCATAATAAAAAATATTAATTCAATATATCACTAATGGCATGCATACAAAATGTTACTACTTCCATAATCATATCAAGAGTATATCTTTAGCTCATGACAGTACATAAGATCATCAGGATGCAACCTACAACTTTGATTATGGATTCTTCAAATTTCTCCTTCTTTGAAAACTTCCTCCCGGACTTCTGAGGGCTACTATTCCGCAGGTTTATTCATAGGCCACATCCAGGAAGAAAATATCGTGTCGCCAATATATTTCTCCAATTAGGTGATACTTTGAAGGCTCTGGGCTCCTATAGCAGTTGGAGGGTAGAAGTGCTGGTATGCTTCGATCAAGAATAAGCATATATGATCGGAGAGCATAAACTTTTGCATTCCCTGCTAGCCTGCTGTCCTATCCCATCCTTAATTTGTCCTTCAATGTGGCTAATGCTCCTACAAGATTGGAGCGTAGATACTTGGTAACTATTCAAAATTTCTAAGGTCCTATGGAGGTTTTCAAGACTCTAAGGTTCATGCATTAAACTGATAATGTTCATCTTTATAGGTTAATTACTTCATTATTAGCATTTAAGGTCTTATTTTACTTGATATCCTTAGTTAGCCAAATTAGGCATCTCAAGGGTTTCTTTCTCTATTAAGATTGATCCATGCTTCCTACTAAGTGGGGAGTGAATTGATGGAACTCCATTGGCCACAATCCAACCTTTGGTTAAGCCTTGGATGGGGTTTGAGTCAATTTAGGTCAAGCCTTAGTTGGCCTACTCAAAGTGAAACGCAAAGGGATCATTGAGTCAGTACTTGTGTTAATTAAGTAACTTTTTACATTAATCAATTATGGTATGATAATTATTTCATTGCTTGGACCTAATGAGGTTCAATGTTCTAGGGATTATCCTTTAAACTTATCTTTTAGGCTATCAAAGGGGTGTTTAATAATTTTCAGCCTTTTAAGTTGGCTTAAGTCCCTTCACAGATGGATAATGGGGAAATGATGTCTCATTGGCTATTTTCCAAGCTTGAATGAGATCTTGGGGAAGAGTAGGTCATCATTAGTCAAACCCAAGTTAACCCAATCCAAGGAAAGAAGCCATGAGGGGTGGTTTACTTGAAGACTTCCCAAGTACCCTTTTTGGTTTTTAGTCTAAAGGTACATTGAAATTTTTTGATTTTTTTTCAAATCTTCAGAAGTTCCTATGTCTTATTGAGCAAGCTTGGACATCTTGTTTAGCAAGTCCAATAATCTCGCTAAGTAAGTCTTAGTGGTTCGCCCTCAAAATCTACTCAATCGTACTTGCTAGCATTATTTTGTCCCTTACATTTACCCAACATTATTATATGACAAGCTAGCTGCTAAAATTCGAGGCAACACAAGCTCGTTGAGCAAGTAACATTCACTGGTTGATTGAGTTCTTGTACTTCAATGATTGAATTCTTTTTTTCTCACCTCATCAAATCCTCGCCAAGTCTATTTGTGTAACAACCCTAGGTTGTCACCGTGCTTCATCTGAACTTAATCAAGTCTTAATTTATATTATAGTAGGTTCTAAATGCCATTAGAACTTAACACTGAAAATTTGAGATCCATCAAAACCCGTTTGAAGCAATTGGCTATTTAATTATATAATTGATCAAGAAAATTAGCTAAATAAATTGACCTCTAAATCAAAATTTGATTTTATTTTTGGGAATTTTTGAAGATCATTAGAGCTTAAATTGGATTTATTTTAAATAAGGTTAATTAATTAAATTAGAATTTATTTAATTATTTAAGACCCTAACCCTAACGGTTGGTTGTCGAATTCCCAATCCATCGCAGTCGTCCCGCGGTTCCGCAAATGCGAATTAGACAACCAACGTCAGATCGCGCTGTCATATCATTCTCGTGAACTAATTGTTGCGATACGACCCACGATTGGCCATTGTGATCCAGCGCATCAAGGCTGTTCCGCTGTTTCAGACGATCCATCAGACAACTCTCCTTGCTCCCGACACTGTTCAGCATCATCCCTGCTTCATTCGCCTCGACAATGAAGATTCCTTCGTACTGCCGCTGTCAGTAATGCCCCCACTACTCATAACGGTCTATAACAGATTTCTTATTGCAGAACAAACCTCCTAGCGGGTCACCTCGGCCCGAATTCACCTGGAATGGCTCAAGGAAGCCGACTGTCTAGCTTGGACCCGTGGCCATGGTCTGACCCCCTCTTAGCTTCCCCAGGGCTTACGAGCATATTTAAATCCTCTAAGATCCTCAGAGAGTCCCTTTGCACTCTCTAAAAATCTCAATTGCCTCCAAGTGGCTTCCAGCCAGCTCTGATTTTCCCTAAGTCCCTCCCTGCTGCTCCAGTCGACCCCGGTGAATTCCAGACGACCTCCCTGGCGCTACAGTGGGCTAAGTTTGGTGTTCAAGCTCCCAATTGGTTGTTGAGATCCTAAGGAAGCTATAGGAATCAGTTTTAGCCTCTAAGGTGCACTGAATCCTCAGCTTTTCACTTTGCAACCAGGTACCACCTCTTCCTAAGCAAAATTAGGCTCATTCAGTGCTTTATAGCTTGCAGATTAGCATGTTGTTGGTTCCGTGAATGCTCTAAGATTAGATTGCCTTCGTTTAGGTGGCAACCTGGCCCAATAGAAGCCCAGACAGTGAAGGTCACTGCCTGGATTGGGGCTACTAAACCGAGTGGCTCATCGGCTCGTTCGCAGGCAATTGGCTCCATATTGGGATGCCTGTTTTTCTGCGAACCTATTGCATATCGAACGCAAGTATTCGATAGGGTGTTGGTCAATCGGGCAAGTCCAATTGACCTCCGTCCTATCCGAACCTCAATAGTGCTCGACAGTGGCGATGTCGAGTAACGACCCACCATCCTAGCACACCTCCGGTTGGGCTAGGATGGGGCTTCGATTCATCTCGACACACTGGGTGTGTCGAGAATAAAATCCAGCCGTAGAAATGTCTCTGTGGGGAGAATTGACTCCTCACAGTAAACCTTAGAAACCAGATTTAGGGCAAGTAAGGTCCTAGCATCTCTGGTGGTTTCGCAGAGGGCGTCTCAATGCAATCAACGCACGTTGATCCACTGAACGACAAGCGATTGACATTAGGCCGCGACATGGCCTCTAGGAGCAAGAATTCAGCGCGCAAGTTTAACCCTAATCGGTTCCGTCGAGCGAAGGTGAAGATAAAGGCGTACAATAACGAGTCTAGTCAAACCCCGACCCGCGCGTTTAAATTTGGGTTATTTAAATAACCCGATTTTTTGTATTTATTTTACCACTGAAAATTTGTTTGATTAAATCCTAAACTTATGATTGATTAATTGAAAATATTCCAAATAAATTAATGAAATATTATGCTCAACCATGATCCAATATACTATTTTAATCAAAAAAATATGTAGAATCTAAATCAACAATAATAATTATCTTTCTATAATTAGAATCATTAATTATGCCTACTATAATAAAAATGGGTTAGTGAATATTAAGCTTAATTCTTAACCAAAATCCACAATTAAGATCTTGATTTTCCCATTAGACAAAGGAGAATATGATTATGCAATTAAAAATATTTTTTGTGCTGAATTCTATTAATCATTCACTAATTACTCTTAAGACTTGATTAGTGAATATTAGCATTTTTAGTGATCTAATTTTGGTGTTTGAGGTGTCTAATGACTCCTTAGATAGTAAATAACCTAATTATAACTTAAAATTTTATTTTCTAATATATAATTTGCTAATCACCCCCTAATGAGCTTAAATCATAATTAGCAAATATTAAACTCATTTCTTAGCCAAATTTTGTGTAGTTATAGTCAATATTCTCATTTAACAGTAAGGAATCATTTAGAGTTGAGAAATTCTAATTTAAAATTCTAATTCATTAAACCAATGTTTGTACCCTCACTTATGATTATTTATTTAGGAGTTAAAGAACCAACATTAGATCTCTAACAAATCTATATCTTTGAAATTAGTAATTTGTTTAGAAATCTTAATTAACTCCATCTGAAAGTATTGACAACCTTAATAGTCTAAGCCCTAAATTTAGGTATGAATAATTAACATGATTAAGTGAAGGTTTAAAGTGTGAATTAATAACCCTCATCTTCCTTGAAGAATATAGTATAATGAAGGAATCAGTGTATATATATGATGTTGCTCAGTGGTTGAGGCTCAGGATTTGTTATCACAGGTCATGGATTCAAATCCCACCAACCACACAAGCAAAAAAAAAAAAATATATTGTTTAGTTCAGTTTAGTGGTTAATAATTGTCGAGTCCTTAAGCCTTAAGATCCCTACCCCTTTATATGATCTTAGAATCTTATCTCCTTCGATTATTTCCTTACATTAAAGAGATTAGGGTTAATGAAAGATTATAAGGTAAAGTCTCTTTTAACTTTGAAAATCTTTGGATCCCAAATAGCTTGCTTAGAACCTAATCTGTTAATAATGTTTAGAATTCTCATATAGGGGAGAAGTGCATACTTATAACCTTAAATTTGATTTCCTATTTAAACCTAGGAATTGATTGATTTTCCTTGTAAGAAACTACAGAGATCGATCTTATCTTAGATAATTAGATAAGTACAGTTCATTTCATGACAAACACCCCAATTCTATTGTATGTTATAAGTTAGGATTTGAACACTTTAGCTTGGGAGAATAAACTATAAAATGATGCATTCTCTTATCCCTGTGCATGGGCATAAGTGCAGTTAAACAACCTAAGTATCCAAATTCATCTTTCTTGGGGTATACTAGATTGTATGTATGCACTCTTAACTTATGATAAATTAGGCCTCGATTTAAGATCTATAGATAGAGTAGATTGAATAATGGTAAGATTAAGAGTAGACTAATTAATGGTGTAAGGCCTATTTTAATTAGTTATTTGGAAATTATGTGTTAAATGTTAAGTATAATCGGAATCGGGAGGATATATGAATAAAACTGTATATGTGAAGCATTCAACTTTATATAATATTAGATTTAAGGTGTATATTAGGAAATTTAGGATAAATAGTTAGATAACCAAAGGAATATATTTTATGTTGTTTTAAGATTTAATTGGTTTTGATTATTTAATTCCCACAAATTTGACATAACATAAATTGTATGAGCATGACATTACATTAGCGGTGCGATTTGGTGCAGTGCGATTCGGAGCACACCTTAGGATCTGTGGAGATGCAATTTAGGCATCTGGGTTATGCATATATGTGGCTTATTCAGTAGCATATTCAGTGGCATATTCAGTTAACATTCGATTTAGTTCAGTTATTCTAGTTTATTTTCAGTATTTTTTTTTTAGTTCTACTTTACTTATATGCATTTTTAAATGATTCCAATTTTATGTAGTTTTATGTAGTTTTATTTTAGTTTTGTACGTATCTTAATAATCAATATCCTTTAAACAATAATAAAGTATTATTAGCCTAAAATATACTTAGACTCATTGTCTAACACAAGATCTTTTTATTTTCTTTACTGGGGTCCTGACATGTGAAACCGACATGTCAGGATTGAAGCAGTTCAAGGAGCCTGTCTTTAAGGAGATCCAAGGGCAGCAGCAGGAGGCAAAGGAGCCGTAGTTGCAAAATTGTTGATCTAGTCTTTAGTTTAACATTTTTGTTAGTGAGATGAGAGTATACTTTATTATGCATTTTTAAACTCTAGCTAGTAATTATTAGATAATTCTGGATGTATTTCTTTTTTTTTTTCTGAGATGAATATTTACTTTTAGCTTTTGTGATAAATGTTATGGATGAATGCTTAGCTTCTAGAGTCTAAACTATATATATACATATACTTAGTATTGTGATGTGATCTTACTATTTTAAACCTTATCTCATATTCATTAGCAGTTATCATAAATCAAATAAACTAGTAATGCATAGGTATAAGGGTAAGTAACTAAGACTCGAGATAATAATCATAATTATCTAAAGGGTTAGTTCACAGACAAGGATTTTTAGAGGTGACTCGTCTATAATCTAATCAATTCAACATCAGCATTGAGTTGATGTCTAATTCGGATGGGATATCTAGTTGATGCCCCGGGTTAGCCATCGACAGTCGCCCTTAGACACCACAATTTGTCTCTACTCCTTAGAACTTTAGCATGAGAAATATGGCAAGTTTTCCATCTAGTAAGCAAAGCTCTCGAAAGCAAGGAGAATTTTCTTCCCAGAGTGTCATCCTCATATTGCTCAGACTCCCTACAACAAAAATCTCTTCAAAACACATACTAATGAGAGCATTTACTGCTACAATAGCTTCAATCACATACCCCTCCAGTTCATCGCTCAAGTTTTTATAGTTTAGGATTGTTGCTAATTCGATTGCCCAATCAAAATGCCAATACAGAGCTCGTTCATATGTCCTTTACATATCTCTTCTTTACTAATTACTCTCCAAGTTCTTTCTCTTTCTTATTTGGTCATTATATCAAGATTAGTCCTAACAATCTGGAAACTCATTTCATTCATTCAAACAAAGGTGTTAACTCTACCACTTTCCGCTCCACTATTGAAGATTGGAGTGATATAAATGTCATAGTTAAAAACCACTGTACACCATTTCGCCTATCTAAGATAATTTAAATGATTCCTATTACCTGATCCATTCAGCCTGTTCTTTATCTAACTCATTTTCCAAAGGGTGGAGACAGCAAGAACATCCACAATGAAATTATCTATACTACCTTCCTCATCCACCAAGATAAAAAATTAAATGTTGTAAACGTTACTCTTTCTTCTCTAAAGGATCAACACAACCAATTAATTCACCTTTTATCAAAAGATGAAGATTTTTTGTGCCCTCATTTGTACCCCAGCCCTCTATAAATATCATTGGCCAATAAATCCTTTTTTCACGAAGAAATCTATCTTAACAGCCACAAAGTTCAAACTTGAGAACCCACCTGCTATCAAAGAAGCTGCTCGTGGTAAGTTCCAGAAAACTACTATCCCCAAATGCTTGAAGAATGGCTTGACAACCTTAGCAATTTTCCTACTATTTAGAGGACTAATGGTGCAAGCTTCTATTATAAAATAAATTTGGTTTAGAAAGATCAAGACTTTTTATTTAATATCTTAATGTTTAGAGTTTTCTTATTTAATATTTTGCTCTCTACAAATTTCTTACTTATTATTACATGTAAAATATTCTTATAAGAGAAAGCATTCTACAAAATTCTTATATATTCTTGTATTTAAAATCTTCCATTAAGTTCTATAAATAGAGTTGTAATCTTCAGCTTCTTATTCTTATTTTTTTCTTCTAACATACTAATATCAGAGAGATGGCAATGGTGAATTGAGGAATGGTTCATTTTCAAGTTTTGATACTTACCCAGAGAAACTATGATAATAGGGCATCAAAATGAAGGCTCTACTTGGCACATAAGATGTATCGGATATCATCGAGAAAAGTTATAAGGAACAAGAAGATGTTGCTTTAATACAAGCCCAAAGAGAAGCATTGGAAGAATTGAAAAATAACGACAAGAAACTCTCATCTTATCTTTCAAGTAGTGGATGAAGTTTGATTTGAGAAGATTCAAATGCTAAAATGGCCAAAGAAGCATCAGAAAAGTTTCAACTTTGCAATAAGGGAGTTCAGCAAGTTAAGAGGATTTGTTTTCAAACCCTTAGAGGTAAATTTGAACTTCTTTTTATGAAGGAATCCTAAACAATTTGTAAAAGTAATTGAAAAGATATTCTGTTCTATAAATCTAAATTTTAAAGTTGTCGTTATTATTATTGAAGAGGCTAACGATTGGAAGCTATGAGTGTAAGATATTTAATAGATTCCTTGCAAGCTATGAAGACAAATTAAAAAAGAAGAAGATGCAAGATAAGATCATTAGCAACACGCGATACCAAAGAGGAAGAGGTTATGGCAGAGGTTGAGGTCATGGACGAGGAAGACATAGCTACAATAATTACTAATCCAACATTAATAATGAAGATAAGATGGAAAATTCAAAAGCAACAATAGGTCATGGTAAAGGCAATGCATGACCAAGATATGATAAATCTCATATCAAATGCTATAATTTTCATAAATTTGATCATTATTCTTCTAAGTGTAGATGGCCTACTAAAGCAGAGGAGAAGATCAACTTTGTAGAAGATAAAAATGGAGAAGAAGCAATACTATTGCTAGCATTTAAGAATAAAGATGGAGACTATGAAATTATATGATAGCTTGATACTAGGGCAACCAATCATATGTGTGTAAATAGAAACAAATTTGTGGAGCTAAATGAAGAGATACAAGAAAATTTCTCATTTTGAGGATGAATCAGAAGTTTCAATTGAAAGGAAAGGTAAAATTCTAATACATTTAAAGAATATATCTCATCCATTCATCTCAATTATTTATTTTTTACCTAGCATGAAGAAATATATTTAGAGTTTGGGCCAATTATTAGAAAAAGGACATGACATTCATTAAAAAAAATAATCTTTTTCTAAGGGATGAAATTCTAATTTAATTGCTAAGATGAGCATTTCAAAGAATAGAATACCACAATTGAATATTCAATATGATATTGAAAAAGCATTTGAAAGCTTGTTATAACGATTCATCTTGGGTATGACATTTATGATATAGACAACTAAATTTTGGTGGACTTGGACTCCTATCAAAGCAAGAGATAGTGAGAGAGTTAACTCGTATTAGTCAACCAAATCAAATTTCTGACAGGAGCTTACTTGGAAATAATCCCGTAAGAGCTTTCCAAAGGAATCAATTTCAAGAGCCATGAAGCCACTTGAACTTGTATATTTTGATATTTTTGGTCCTATCAATCTAACCTCCTTTAGTAAGGGAAAATATTTTATACGTTTTATTAAGTATTTTTTAATAAAAATATAACTTTATTTTTTAAAGGAAAATCAGAAGTATTTAAATGCTTTAAAATGTTCAAAATTTTTGATGAGAAATAAAATGATCTTGAAACAAAGTTCATGAGAATAGATCAAACAAATGAGTTCACATCAAATGAATTTAAAAAATTTTATGAAGATCATGAAATCCATTGTGCCTTAATAGTTCCATGATCTCCTTAATAAAATGGAGTTACAGAAAAAAAGAATGGAGCCATTCTAGATAAGGCAAAGAGCATGCTTAAAAGCAAGAGATTACCAAAGAAGCTTTGGGAAAAAGTAGTTGCATGTGAAGCCTATTTGGCGTATCAATCCCCTGAGAAGAAGCATATGGAGAAAGACACCGCAAGAAGCATGGAGTGGAAGAAAGCCTTGCATTTTTCATCTAAGAGTCTTTGGAAGTATAGCCCATGTTCAATGTGTCCGACCAAGCAAGAAGCTATATAATAAAAATAATCTACGCAATCCTAATATTGGAAAGACAATTATAGTCAAAGCGTCACAGTTGATGAAAAAAAAGATTAAAATTAAAATCACATAATAAAGATTAACTTTTACTCACAATTTAAAGAATATATGGAGCAACCAAACATGGAGAAAACAAGAAAGAAGCTACTACATCACAAACAACATCAATTATAAGTGCTCAACAAAATTTATCTTCATCAATCTCAAGCAATAAATCAAGTGAAAGAGTATTATAATTTAAGAGTTTACAAGATCTCTATGAGGCAACTGAAAATTAAGATAATTTTATTTGTTTTTGCCTCTTCTCCATTTATGCCTATAAATTTTCAAGAAGCTATGCAAAATTCAAAATGGAAAGATGCTATAGATGAAAAAATTAATACAAATGAAAAGAAAACATATGCGAGCTAGCTTCACCTCCTAAAGGACACACAACAATTGACATGAATTGGGTATACAAGACTAGCTTCAAACTTATAGGATATAGCGATAGTGGTAAGGCAATAGACATATAAGATATAAAGAGTACTATTGGTTTTGTATTCTTGATGAAAAGCATTGCTTTTACTTGGATATCAAAAAAGATTAAATTGTCATTCTTTCTACTTGTAAAGCATAATATGTGACAACAATTGTATGTGCTTGTCATGTAGTTTGGCTTTGAAACTTGTTGAAAGAGTTAAAATGGCCACAAGGGAAAGCAACTGAAATTCAAGTTGATAACAGGTCTACAATAGCGCTCTAGACTTTCATGATAGAAGTAAGCACATTAATGTGTTATCATTACATAAAAGAATCCATCGCAAAGACTAATGTGATAGTAAATTATAAAAAATCTCAAGACAAAATTGCATATATTTTTACCAAGCCATTCATGCAAAAACATTTTATCAAGATGCAAGATTTACTTGGAACTACTAGACTAATTTAAAGAGAGGCTGCTAGAAAATAAACTTGGTTTATAATTTAATACCTTAATGTGAAGAGTTTTCTTATTTAATGGTTTGAGCTCTCTAGAAATTGTTTATTTACTATTGTATCTAAGATTTTCTTTAAGAGAAAGGATTCTAAAAAATTCTTATATATTCTTATATCTAAAATCTTCCATTGAGTCCTATAAATAGAGTTGTAATATTTCCCATTAGCATCAATCAAGAATAGAGTTTCAATACGTCTCTTCCACTTAAAACTTCTTCCTCTTCTTGGTTTGTCATTTTTTTCTATCAATCTCGAGACAATGCAAACAAGCACTTCAACACCATGCAGTGCACCATCACCCATAATTGACGCTGCTATGATGTTATACAACTATCCTTATTGGAGAATAGAGCACACTATCTTCCACATTTTTCACCATTTAGCATGAGATTTCAATGATTTGGATTTTAACATGCTATAAGAAAATGAGTAATGTTCTTTTTTGTCTTTTAGTTCCTTTAAAGTTAAATAGCTAATAAAGAAAATACTATTCTGCACCCAAATGTGCCCCTAAAACTAACTCAAGTAAGAGAGAGTAAGCAAATTACTTGCACAAACGATGTGGTCGAACTATTCTTTAAATTACACATGATCTTGCCATTAAAATAAGCCCCAACTTCTCAAAGCATTTGGAGTATGATAATAGACTCTCAAATAAAAGTGGTAAGAAATGAGGGATGCAGGAGAAAAAGTGTTCAATCCTTCTAAGAAGATCCTATAGAGTCATATACATGCACATATGTACAAATAGATGAAACAAATCAAGAGTAGAAGATGGGTTGATAATTGGAGTATTCTTCAAATGAACTAAATAGTTTCTTTTTATTTTTGCAACTTTCCTTTAACAGATTATTGTAATCTTTATCAAAGATATGTTGAAATGCGTAACGTAAATTTTTTGGGCAACTTTATTTGTTTAGATTAATAAGTTTTTGGTATTTATTTAGCAGGATCACATTCTCCATTTAGTAGTACAATTTTCACTATCCTTTAGCAGGGACCTTTTTTTAACTGCATGTAGAACCTTTTTAAAAGAAAAGTTTTATTCTCCTACGCTTCTGCTTTTTTAAATTATTAACATCAAAGATATGACAAAAACATGGATGTTTATCTATAGCAAAAAAGAATAACCGGGTGATCTAATCTCATATTATTTCAATAAATGCTAAACAACTGATTAGAAAAGGTGAGGAACTGAAACCCAACAATAAATTCATACTTTAGCATGCTTCGAAAGAAATTTCATTGACTATTCCAAATTCCATATTATGCAAGCTCAATAAAAACAACGAATCATCCATCTCACAGCTAGGTCATCCACTAGAACGAATATTGGCATATTAGATGAATGACATAGTTTAATCCAAGCCACACAAAATTCTAAGTTTTAATGATGTAGATGAAGCTAGGTCATCCACATGACACATCCCTCAGAAACACATTCAAGGTGCAAGAAACACACAATAGGGACAACAGATAAAAAATTCCCAGTAATATCAAACAACTGAAGCTGCAGATGCTCATTAGAGTATGAATGAATGCACAAAATTAATTAATGAGCGGTTTACCAAAATCAAATTACTCACCAAATGAAAACCCACTGCGCTCAGTAACAGCGCCCAAGACATGGCCCTTCAGAATGCTCCTGTTGGTGCAGCGTCTTGTTCCGTAGCATGGAACCAGAACAGCAAAACTGTCCTCTGAATCTTTGGATTCGCTCTGGAAATCAGAAGAATGAGGCTCCATCCAACCGATAGACCAATCCGAATCATCGGAATCAGATCCAGACAAGCAGCCTCCATCAGAAGGAACAATAACGGCATCATATTCTCTATCAACTCTCGCTCTCCTCTCCTCCCGGCTCTGCCACTTCCGCATATATCTCCTCGAAGAAGGACTCATCATATGCACATTCACTGCTGGAAAAGTAATGAAATCCAGCTCTCGAAACCCTGAAGGAAAATCAGAGGACGCATTCGGGCTAGAATTGGTGTTCTCGGGATCCTTCGTACCCCACAACCAGTACGAAAGGCGGTTGAATGAAACAGCCATTTCTCAAGGAGAGATTCAACCTCAAGTTGCTTCAGAATTCAAAGGCAAAGAAGTAGGAAGTTTAAGAAATTAGTGCAACAAGCGCTAAGCATAAAGCCTCGGGCCGGATCTTAAAGTGGAGCTTAGAAAATCTGTCTCTATTGAATGAACCAAATCTACACGGAAGAAAGATGAGAAAGAAGAGCAAGCAATGTCCGCATTAAAAAATTAAGAAAACCTTTTAGCATTCCGTTTGTCTTTTACTTTGCTGGAAATAAGAAAACCCATTAAAAAACAACACAATTGGAGCGGAGATGCAATATTCGGAGACATCTTAAAAGCATTGAAACCCTAATCTAGAGATCCCCCAAAACTTTCGAAACGAAACAGAGAGACAGCGTCGAGTTATTGATCCTCGGGTAGAAAATCGAAGGAACACATACGGACAGAGAGATAGAGGAGAAGGGAGAAGTCCAATCCCGTCTTCCGCGAATCGTGCGATTATTTATACCTAAGCAGCCCAGCTGATTATCCTAAGACCGCATTATTTTAACGGATAAAATTTATTTGGGAACATTTTGCTCTTCGAAATCCAACCTGTCGCCACGTGTCGAATTGACAATCTAATTGACACGTGCCGTGGGTTTATTGGCTCAAGAGACCGGATACTTGCATGTTCCCAACACGGTCAGTTTAGTGAGAAGTTTACTCGAATGTCATTGCTGAAAGTGTAATTCTATCTCAAGGAAGCTTATAAGAAATGGGCTTCCTACAAAAATTTGTGGGCTCTAAAATACTTTAAGAAAAACAAAAGTATTAAGATTTGAATTTAATATATATATATATATATATGATTTAGTAGACTCATACATAAAAATATATTTAATCTTGATTTTTATAAGATTATATATCCTTGAGACTATTTAAGCAAGTCCTCCATTTATTCTTGCACAAAATGCATACATGTGATTAATAAATGATTAAATTTTATTTAAGCTGAAAACCCTATAGCTCTTATCTTGAGAAGGTTCTCATGCTAAGTATAAAGGGTCTTCATAGGAGAGAAGCTGAAAAGATGCAAGACAGGTTATAGAAATTTCTCTCGTAGAAAGATCTTTGCATAAGAAATTGACAGCATAAATGCAGAGGATGGGGATTGAAGTTTAGATGGTACTGACCCTTTGTAGGAGAAAAATATAGAAACAAAGTATATGCTTAAGAAGATTGATATGCAAAAGAGAGTACCTAAAATTTGTCATCTTCACTTCTTGACGATGTGAGTGGAGGTAGCTTCACAAGAAAACTGTCATTATTGCCAAAGAGGGAAATATCAAAATGGAGGTAAGAAAAGTTCTTTCCAAACCATGGAACAAGAAGATGAATTTGAACTAAAGAGCTTGGATTATGATTAAACTTTGAATACATCATCATTTGATAAAATAGGTAAGGTTGAGACTTTATTTGATTTGACTCAATTAAGTGTTAGGATTGATGAGAAATAGTGATTTTAAAGTACAAAGACATGACGTAGGCATTGATATTAATACTCAATGCCAAGTTTTGAATATCATCAAGTTAATTATTCAAGTAAATAGCTAATCGAATGGTGAAATTCATGTTGTTGCTTTATAGGGCAATGATAGAGAAAACAGATGTCGATGCATATGGATCGTTTGAGTTGACAGATATTGATACTGATTAGAGCATCTTATGACTAAAATATATGAAGATAATCAAAATTGTATTTACGAAAAAAAGTGTAGCATACCACAATAAGAAATTGGTAATATATAATTAATTTGAAAATAGAGCAATATTATGAGAATAAAAATTTTAAATATTCTTAAAATTATTTACATTATTATAGGAGAATTAAGTTAGAAATAAAGCATATTCTTAGAAAGTTTTATAAAACTTAATGATATTGTAATCTTAAAATTTCATTTTTGTTGGCATAAATCCTAAAAAATTTCAAACAATATAAATTTCAGAATATGAAGAGCTCTAGAATCATGTTATATGCTTTTCTTTGTGAATATCGTGTATATTGATATTTTGAAGCTAGACTAATAAATTGTTATTATGTAAGACCTGCATTATTTGCCATGAGATAGTATTTTTATACTATAGCCAATATCTTTTACCACTTGTTCAGTACACAATTATTATTATATGAAAACTTTATGATTTTCATATGCAGTTCACCTTTGATGTAACTTTGAGCATGTACAGATATTTGAATGATAAGGAGACATATATCGTTGCTTTGAGAGAGTTGGTGTATGGTTGTGATATAAAGCATATGGAAATCGCCCTTGCAAGCAAATATGCTTAAACCTCTCTGTATTATACTCCCCAAATGAAAAAAATCGATGAAAATTAGGCAAATTCGACATGCTTTGCTTATTTACTTGAATATTTTGATTTAAGTATTTTGTTGCCACCTAGGACAAAACTTAGATTGAAATTGCTTGTAATAATATTTTGAAGGCTTAGTTTGCTAAGATCCATTTGAATATAAATTTTAAATACTTTAACACAATTAATTTTTTATCTTATGATATCTAAATATCTCTAACCCATTTGGTGCGCCAGGTCAAATAGCCTAGACTGCATCTTGGATCAATTTGGAGAAAAGATGGTGCTAGCTTAGAGGAGGCGAGGACTCAATCCACCTCAATTATCAATTTATTTTATTTCATCTTTACTTTATTTACTTATAATATTAAATTATTTAGCTCTATAAGAACTTGATAGACTAAGAGAAAAAACACACACATGTAAATATAACATTTATAATGGTTAGATCAAATGATATATGGAGAGAGCTCCTCCTTGTTTACTTAGTGGGAATTACTATTAAGGAGTTTGGGATTGTTTTCGATTCCTCCTCAAGAAAAGTAATATTAAAACAACATTATTAATGTTACAAAAATATATAGATTTTACTATCGAACAAATTACACGAAAGCAAAAAATATCAATCAAAACTAAACAGATGTTCATAAAAAATGTTGCAACATATATTATTTCTAAATTTATTGCACTACTAATCAGATAAACTCCTTCATAAAATATATACATGATGATATGCATTTCAGATGAAGAGAAGCCGACTCAGGACTTGCTGCTGGCATTAGCATAATAAGAAAAGCGCATGGCGCTGCTGCTCTCACCGGCATCGTACTCATCATCCTCGCCCTTGGCTGCTCTCTGGCCTCCGTCTTCATTTACGGGATGCATCTCGTAGCAGCCGATGGACGGCTGAGGCACGCCTGATGGAACGGGTGGTCCGATCGATGGAAGTTTTGAAAGCAGTACTTCGAGGCTGCTCATCGATGGCGCAGTCCGCATCTGCTGGCAGAAGGGGTCGTAGGCCTCAAAGCCCGGCAAAGCCCCCGGCGGCATCCAGCATTCAGAGGGCATCTGTCCGTCGATTCTTGCAGAGACGGATGATGATGACGGGTGCGGAAGGAGGACCCCCGGAATGCTCTCCAGATAGGCGAACTTCTTGCGAAGCAGCACGATAAAGCTGAGGTCTTCCATCACCTTTATATACACAAAGATTAAAACGGAAATCTGTTTTGGGTCCTTATCCGGAGCCCTAATTAACCTTCGAAAGTTGAAAATGATCCAAAAAAAACTATTTTTTTTTTTTCAAGAATACGAATACAAATAAGAATCAAACATACGATCAATGCGAATTAAATCTGAAATATGAGATAACAGATCAGAGCCCGAACAACTGTGTTACATTAACATTCACAATTAGAAAACTCTTATTGACAATTAGCTATGATCGGTTTTCTTTCTAGTCCCTCTCCGCTCTTGGATTTTGAGAGCTATGCTTATTCGGATTCTATGCTGCCAAAAGAGCATGCGATATGCCAATTTTCTGTCTGCACCTTTTGCTGAAATTTGTCTTCTTTAATGAAATGCTTACTTTATTTTCGTGCTGGAATGCATTCCCAAATATAGCCATATAAATGCTATGTTTTTCATCATGATTTTTATTCTACTTTAATGAAAAGATTATAGGACAAAGAAGGGTGGTGATGATACCAGAGCTCATCATTTTGGTAGGACGGCAAATTCCAGTGATCTTGTGTAGCAGATAGTTCACTTAAAATATTGCACAAGAATTGCAACTGCTACTAAATTTAATTTCACAAGTGAGAGAGTTCTGAGACCGGAGTTCCAAAGTATTAATAAAATCTGCATTTGATTTTTTGCTTGTTTTAATACTAGCAAAGCCTTTTTCAGACTGTTTTACTTTCCTTCTTTGTGTTTTTGTAATCTTTATTGTTTTAAAGTTTCTGATGAAATTAGGCAGTCTTCACACTTTACACATTATAAGCAAGCAGTTATTTCCATATGGGCATTGAATCGTTTCATGATAACTTTTTCTTCTTTTAACCTCTCTTTAACTTTGAATTTTGATAAAATTTTTAAATGAACTCATTTTTTTTCTTAAAGGATGGTTAGTGCCAACTGAATCCGTATCCTCATGACAACAATGTCTAACAAAGAAATGGTCATTAACACTGATTGACGACTCCATTAACAAAAAATGAAAAAAAATATTACAAAAAGTGAAGTGCTTCTTTGTGATGGCAATCATTCGATTGTAGTAGGAGACAAAGGAGCAAGCCACTCTTTCCCCATCGCCAATAAGACGAATCTTGCTTCGGTGGAGAAGAGGGAGGGACGAATTGAGAGTTTGACCATGAATGCCAAAATCACATAGGATTTTAGCAAATTAAGGTGATCGGCGTTGGGTGATATGAAGGTTGATAAAAAATGCATGGAGAAAAGGCAGAAGCTAATACAAATTTTATGGCGCTGGATGAAGAAAAATTCTCTTGGAACTAATTTTCTTAATCACTCAAATTGTTTGTACAATATGAGAGATTCATAGTCTATTTATACTAGTACTTAGAATTATCTTAAATTTATCTTAGTTACTTGAATCTAGAATGCTCTACTATTTATTATTAAGGGAGTTACAAATCAAGATATTTAAAAATTGAAATCTCTAGAAATCTCTTAACACATTTAAAATAAATAAAATCTTGAAGTATTTGGTTTATTTTCAAACACCACCCTTAAATCAAATATTTTTCCATCAATCATACCAAGAACAACATTCAACATTATGAATTGCTCCGAAGCAAGCAGTTTTGTGAAAACATGTGCAGCTTGGTCTTCTGTCTTAGCATACTTATTCATTACTCTTGATTTAATGACATCAATATGCATGCTTCGTTCATAGTGCACGAGATTCTTTATTAAGCCAATTTTTGATTTGATATTCACAAATATTTTTGTAGCTTTACTTTGTTGCTGATCAATCTTTTTTAGCAGATTTTATATCCAAGTTATATGGCACACACACGAGGATGTAACAACATATTCGGCTTAAAATGTGAGTAGTGCAGCAGTTGATTGCCTTTGAACACCATGTTAAAGTTGTATTACCCATATAGAAGACAAATCCATCCATGCTCTTTCTGATGTCTTGATCACCTACCCAATCATTAAATTAGTAGCTAGCTAACTAAAAATCATTGGAGAGGGTTTTAATAATCTATGATATATTGTCCATTTTATATATCGAAGTATTCACTAGATCAATTTTAAATGTGCATTTTTTGAATTTTCCATACAACGACTTACAATACTAATATTATATAATATGCCAGGTCTTGTACATGTCAAGTATTTTAAACTTCCAATTAAGCTCGTAAAGTAGTTAGATTTATCTCATTTCCTTCATCTTTACTTGATAATTATGTACCACATCCTATCATGGTTCATACTATCGTGCAATCATCCATCTTAAACTTCTTGAAAATTTATTTTGCGCAAGTACTCTGTGATATAAAATACCTATGTTATCCAGCTTGATCTCTATTACAAGAAAAAGTGACATTAGATCAACATCTAGCATTTCAAATTCTTGTATAATTGCTTGCTTAAAGTCATTGAATATATAGGAGTTATTACCTATAAAAATGAGATCATCCACATAAAGATACATGTAAGATGTATCCATTCTTATATATCTTCATGTAAAGGACATTTTCATATGGGCTTTCACAAAATTTAATTTTCTTGAAGTACGAGTTAATCATAGTATTTCATACCCATGAGCTGGATTCAAGCCATATAATCCTTCTTTAACTTGTATACCTTTGATTAATGCTCCCTTTTGATATAACCTTGAGGAAGGTCTACATAAACTTCTTCAATTAACCTATTTAAGAAGGTTGAATTGATATCCATTTAAAAAATAGAACAATTTTGTTGTGTTACAATTGAAATTATTAGGCAGATAGTCACCATGCAAATGAAAACGATGAAAACTTCATCATAATCAAATCATGCATTTCATATATATCTTTTTACCACCAACCATGCCTTTAGCATTTTATTTTTCAATTTGCATTTGATTTAATCTTGTATTGTTTTAACTTTGATAGCCTTTTGTCATGCTAGTAGATTTGTTAGCTCCCATGTATTATTCTTTTGTATAACTAAACACATAAAATTTCTTCATCCATTGCTTCTTTCCACCTACAAATTTGAGCAAAATCGTTAAAATTAATTATCTAACTATCATGACTAAACATACAAAGCAAATTCTCTTGTAGTATCATAAATCTCTCTTAAGCTTCTTGCCTTTACTAACATTGGGCTATCTTCATCAAATAGGCGAGCATATTCAATTGATAGAGAATCTTGAAGGTCTATCATAATATGTGGGTTTCTCTTTTTCTGCATATTGCCAATCACATGTTCCTTCTTCATCAAACTCACCAACTCTGCTAAAAATTACTTTAGAAGTGATAGGATCAAATATCTTATAAAGTTTGACGTGATACTCAATAAAGACAAGTTTATAGCTTCTGTCACAAAGCTTGGTCCTCCTTTGTTATGAAACATGAGCACACGCAATGATTCTAAATACTTTTAAGTAAGAAATGCTTAGCTTTTGACTCTTGCATGCTTTTTAAGGTGTCATTCCCCTTAAGCTTGGTGTCATATCCATTGATATTAATCATACTATTTCCTATATTGAGGGTGATGTAATTCTTCCTTTTCACCAAACCATTTTGTTGATGTGAGTTTAGTGAAGTAAGTTGATTATGAAAGCCTTGTTCTTCACAGAAATTTTCAAGAGATTTAGATGTAAACTCGCCACCTCGATTTGATAATATGACTTTAATTTCTAAGTCACTCTTCTTTTAACACTAGCCTTAAATTACTTAAATTTTATGGACATCTCTGATTTTTCTTTATACATACCCATATTTTTCTCTGCTAGTCATCAATGAATGTAAGAAAGTGTCAAAGATTATTTAAAAATGTTGGGGCAAATGGTCCACACCCATTTGGATGGACAAGTTGGAGTGGCTTTTTTGCTCTATTGTTTGCTGCATTTGGAAAACTTTTTTGAGAATTTTGTTACAGTTCTATAGTGGGAATATTGAATTAATTGAAGACTTATTTAGAAATTTTTGAAAACATTTTTGCTCTATACCCATATTTAAAATTTACTATAGTACATTTCATATTTTGAATTTTGTTGTTTTTGCACATCATAGCGCGCGCGCGCACATTCATATATATATATACATATATATATGAATTTTTGTTATTAGATTTGCAAAATGTACTATAGACATAACAGTCAAATTCATGGAGATAGCACGCCCATTAGCAACTTAGAAGATCTCACGGCTCGACATTACCTGACCCAAACATGACTCTATAGAGTCATCTTCAACCTCCCACGTAAATGGTCGCTACCATGAACACTAATGTTTTTCTCTCATCAATTCACAATATCATTTCACATAAAGTTGTGTTTTCTCAAATTGTCTCCCTTTATAATGTAATAGCTTACACTCCTAAGCACCAAGGTATTATTCTCTTTGGTTAAATTCTTATGATTTTTTTCTCACAAGATAACTTTCTAACAGGACACCCATCTTGGGAATGCTTCCACTTGAGCATACTTAACTTTGGAGTTTTTATCAGGAACTTCACTGTTATCTGTTAAGGCACCTCAATATTTAAGAGTTCAACTTAATTCTATTTAAGAGGGTATTCACAATTTTCCCAACTTAAATAACTGATGCCCTCGCCAGTATAGACACATAAATTCAAGAGCCATCCGTTGGGTCGATAGTACTAGAGGTGGCCTCTATAGGCTCAAGAGATACTCACAATCATGTAACGCCTTAACCAGTATGGGTTCAATAGGCTGCTCACATGAAGTGGTACATTGACCTATATGACTCTTATCTTCTATCTAACACCATATAGTCTATTCTGATACCATTTGTTACATCTCAAACTCTTAAGCACAAGGTATTGCTCGCTTTGGCCAAATAAGCCTCACAATTTTGTTCTCACAAGATAACTTCTTAGCAGGCCACCTATCCTGAAAGTACTTCCACCTGAGCATGTTTAACTTTAGAGGTCTTAGTAGGAACTCCACTATTATCTAAATGATGCATCAATGTTTAATTCTATTTAAGAGAATCTTCACACAGAAAACATGATGGCATATAATTAGTCTTAATTAGTTAATAATTAGATCATGATGACATATAAATTAGTCTTATTAATTAATAATTAGTTATAATTCAGCTAAGAATTAAGAGTGAAATTTTTTGCAAAATTTTTCTAATCCGACTTGAATTTGATTGAACCAACTAAACCTAATGCCTAAGCTCTAAAATACTTTATCGTTTCCTAATAACATTATTTGATGGACGTTGGTTTCATTAAGCACCAACCCCACTTTTCCTAAAACCTTCTTTGCTTCGTCAGCCAGCTGAGAGCTCCCCATTAACTACATTTGTTTCAGAGATTCCTTTAACCCCCATAAATTTTTTTATCAATTTTGAGAAGAATTGAAAGAGAAAATTAAATTCCCCTATTTTGGTCTTCTCCTTGCTACTCGAGTTTCCATAACCCAACAAAGGAGATTTATGCTATTAGTGAAGCTAGGAGACCTTATTGTTGATATGAGAACTTTGATTGGGCTTGAAAAATAAGCATTTCCACCTTCATTTCCATTGTCCAAGAGACTACAACAAGGCAGTCTTAAGTTGGTTTACTTTTTATTAGGTTATTAAATTATTTATTAGGATATCATGCATGTTATATATTTCATGTTAACCTACTCTAGAGTAGAATATTTAGTATTGAGTGGCTAGAGTCTACCCCATTTCAAGAAATGATTCATTTCATGTGATCTTGCATGTATTGTTTCTCCTTGCATAATTATGATTTTATTAAAATTTTGATCAATTTATTAGAATGCTAATAATGCTTGATCAAGATATCGAATTATTAAAATGATGTTATGTGATGATTTTGATTGGGAAAGTCTCCATTGATAAAGATAGACTAATAATGAATTTTCCCCATTTTCTTGTTTAAACTTATTCTAATTATAGGAGTTAAATCCTTAAGAGGCATGTAAAGATGAAATAGTATGTTTTAACTATAAATGTGCACATATGGAATGATGTAGATTCTTATTGTTGTTAAGGGATTCACTTGTAGGTTTCTTAATTTCCAAGATTTTTGCCATGCATGAATGTTACTTAATTATGATTAGTTTGTAATTATCATAATATTCTAATACATGAGATTTACTATTTTATTAAATTCACATCATTAATAAGAAGTTTTAAAGATGCTAAAACTGGTGTTGTGATGAAAAGAGAGGTTTATATGATGTTATGATTTTGTTTAGTATAATCTGTCCATCAATTATTTAGTTTGCATATAATAGGGTTTGTCATTTCATTTTATTGAAGATAATGATTAATATGATTGGAATAATCCACTGGAATTATAGTTATCATCAAACTATTTTGGTAGAAACATTGAAATGTAAATCCAGTTACATAAAGAATTAATTTTCCTTTAAGCCCAATACCTTTATGCATACTCATGCTTTAATTTGGATTAAGTTAGGCTTAGTCAAAATTAATTAAACATTCATTTTACTATTTAGGAATTATAAAAGAAGAGGTCAAGAGAGTGAGTGAAGCTTTGGAAAATGAGAGATAATAATTAGCTAATGAGGCATAAACTTAAGAGATTACCTTTCAGTTAGTCCGACCATAAACTTATAACAACCCAGAGTTGTTACATATTCCTAAGTTTTGGAGATAATATCATTGAAATATATTATAGAATAATTTTTTTTTGTATTTAGATTTTGCAATAATTTAAAGCATATTCTTATAAACTTTCCTAAGAATTTGGTATTACTCCGATAAATAGATTATTTTTAATCAAATTTTAATGGTTGGAAGTTTGCAAAATCATATAAAATAATTTAGCAAGTCAATTTGAAAAACTTAAGATTTTTTGACTTAGTTTTTCTTTATTTTTTATAAAATATTATAATTTGAGTTCATTTTAGTAAAAAATACAATTTTAATATCTATTTAACTTATTTAATAAATATTTATATTAGTTTTAATAAATTTTATATTCACCTGTTGATTTTAAAACTCTGAAAAAGCTTATCACTAGTAGCTCACTTGTTGGGTTACAATATTCATCTTGGAAGTTCTAAAATGTATCATGATTTAAGGACTACCAACATATAGTGGTGAGAAGTAAAGAAGGATTTTGTGACTTGTGTTTCTCATTATGATGCTTATTGTTTAGTTATGGTTGAACATAAAAATATGGCAATTTACTTCAACCACTTCATGTGCTTGAATGAAATTGGTCAGACATTTTAATAGATTTCAATGTGGGAGTACAGCAAACCAAATCTGAAGCTTATTCTGTTTGGGTGATTCGGGATAGATTAACTAAGTTCCTTCTCATTTGTCAAATTGATTTAGTGGAAAAGCTAGCAAAGATTTACATCAATGAGATTGTATGATTTAATGTCATCTTCAAAATAAATATCTCAGGTCAAGACAATCGATTTACTTCAAGGCTTTGGAAGGCGGTTCAATGCGATTTTGGAATGACACTTTCCTTGGGAGATATTTCCACACCATTAGGGAAGGCCAAATGGAGCGCGTGAATCAACCTTTGAGGATCTTCTCAAAATGTGTATTTTTTATTTTGGTGGTAGTTGAGAAGAACACTTATCTCTAGTAGAATCTGCTTATAATAATAGTTATTAGGACAATATTGTCATGGCCCTTTGTGAAGCACTTTATTGGCATAAATGTACTACACCATTTTCTTGGAGTGAAATTGAAGACTCACATCTATTTGGTATTGATCTTGTGGAAGAGGCTACTCAGAAGTTAGACTTATTCTATCACGAATAAAGATTGCACAATATCATTAGAAACTCTACTACGAGCAAAGACAATGTGTTGTATAATTCAAGAAAAGAGATATTGTTTATGCCCAAGACATGGATTTAGGGAAATTAAGTCTAAGATTTATTAGTCCTTTTAAAGTTTATTTCAAAAATCTATCATCCTCATGTAAGCGCAAGCTACTAGAGAATTTATGTGACGACCTGTGTCATCATTAAATAGAATTACCCGAGCCATGGCGGTTCTGTGCCCGAGACCGAGGCATTGGCATTTGCCTCAGTGGTCAGCAGATAGAGAAGCGGGCGCCTCAGTGTGCCGCAACAGAAATTGGCACTGCAGCACGCTGCAGTAGATCCATCCCAAGACGTAGGCGATTCGAAAGGCGCGCACTACTGCACGTCGCAGCAGGTTCCATCCCAAAACGGGGGCGCTATCGCGTACCGCAGTGGGTTCCATCCCAAAATGCGGGCGCTATCGTGCACCGCAATGGGTTCCATTTTGAGACGCGGGCGCTACCGCACTCCGCATTGGGAAGCCATTTGAAACACGGGTGCTACAGCGCGCAATAGTGCATGACAGAGTTCTGCTCTAGTTAAGGTTACATTCAAGAAAATATGAGGGCATTTGGAACCTTTCAGGGTTCGAAATTGAGTTGTGTACTTAATCAAATATGTTGGGAGGAGTTTATAATATTGGCATCTCAGTTGGAGGCTATTTCTTGCTGTGAGGGGGAGATCCCAAGGTAAAACCCTAAGGAAGCTACTGTGCAAGAAACCTCTTGCATGTTAGAGAAGAGACTCAGGGTGGTAGCTACTTCCTCTCCTCTTAATTTTAAAGTAAGAGCTTATGTATTTCCAGTCAAGGGATAATCTCTTTATAACTCTATACTTTTCTAGTCTCATAGTGATTTTTTTGTGGCGTGGCTCTGTGATTTTTCCCGTTCTTAGATTTTTCACATAATTTCTAAGTTTAGATATTTTGTGTGTTTGATTATTTTTGCATGCATGTGCTGTGATTTTCTACTAATGGTTTTGTGGCTTTAGATTTACTTGATAACTGTCAACACAATCCTGGTCCTCAATCGAGCACTCTTATCAAACCGCTTCTGCTGTAAAGAGTGTGCTCGATGCTGCTGAGAATTTAACCCTAACAAGTGTATCAGAGAGTGAGGTTTGCTTGTTGGAAGGATTTGTTGTTTGAGTGGAAGCAATGGCCGACGAGATGAAACACAAGATAGAGTATTTCAGTGGAACGAACTTTGCGTTTTGGAAAATGCAGTTGGAGAATCTGCTTTACCAGAAGAAGTTATATCTTCCAATGAGAGGAGCAGGTAGAAAACCTATAGCTATGACTGATAAAGAGTGGGAAGTTCTTGATAAAACTGCATTGGGTTTAATTCATTTGTCATTATCTTCTTTTGTTGCATTTAATATTGTTAATGAGAAAACTACTGTAGATCTCATGGATGCCTTAACGAGATTGTATGAGAAGCCTTCATCTTTGAATAAAGTTTTCTTGATGAAGAGATTATTTAACATGAAGATGATGGAAGGCTATTCAGTGACTGAACACCTCAATGGGTTCAACACGGTGACGAGCCAGTTAAGTTCGGTGGGCATCAGTTTTGATGACGAGGTCCGAGCTTTGTTGTTCCTCTCTTTATTGCCTGACAGTTGGGATGGGCTGGTTACAGTCATCAGCAATTCATCAAGAAATGCATCCTTGAGATTTAATAATATTTTTGGGCTTGTGCTGAATGAGGAGGTGCAGAAGAAATCCCATGGGGAAGCATCCACCTCAGCACTGAATGTTGAAAGCAGGGGAAGATACACTGAAAGGAGATAAAATAGAAACAAGTCAATATCTTGATGAGACAAATCAAGACTCGAAAAAGCAAAGCCAAATTGCTAGAACTGTGGGAAGGTAGGTCACTTCAAGAAGGACTGCTTTACTCTGAAGAAGCTAAGTGGTGGATGTAAAATGATGAACCTCACCATGAATATTTCAGCTGAGGAGGATCAGAATGCTTTGATCCTCTCTCTTGTTAAGACAGAGTCTTGGGTAGTGGGCTCAGGCGCATACTTCCATGCGACTCCGTTGAGGAGTGCCTTCAAGAACTACACCAAGGTGACTTGGGGAAAGTATACCTTGGAGATGATAAGGCATGCAATATTATTGGCAGAGGTGATGTGGATGTTCAGCTGTCAAGCAGTGCAGTTTGGAAACTCAAGGATGTTAGACATGTGCCATGTCTAAAAAGAAATCTGATTTCTGTGAGCTAATTTTCCAGAGAAGGTTACAACACTTGTTTCACTGGAGACTCATGGAAGGTCACCAATGGTGCACTCATTGCTACATGAGGCAATATGGAAGGTATACTTTACCTGATCAATAAAATGTCTATTTTTATTGCAGTTGCAGAAGAGATAGATGCATATCTATAGCACCGGAGGCTTGGTTATATGAGCGAGAGGGGATTGAAATCCCTACACTCAATGGGGAAGCTCCAAGGATTGAAGTCAGTAAACATGGATTTCTGTGAAGATTGTGTGCTAGGCAAACTAAAGAAGATTTCATTCTCTAAAGTTGGAAGAGAGCTGAAAAGCAGAAAACTTGAGCTAGTGCATATAAATGTATGGGGCCAGCACCTACTTCTTCCATAGGTGGAGCCACATATTTCATCACCTTCATTAATGACTATACAAGGAAGGTGTGGGTTTACTTTCTAAAACATAAATCTGATGTGTTTGATGTATTTGGAAAGTGGTTAGTTTTGGTGGAGAATGAGACAGGATTAAATCTTAAGTACTTAAGGTCTGATAATAGCGACGAGTACTATGATAGGGAGTTCAAGAAGTACTATGCCTTGAGAGGCATCAAGAGGGAGTTCATAGTACCAAGAATACCATAACAAAATGGTGTTGCAGAATGGATGAACAGAACAATCACAGAAAAAGCTAAGAGCATGAGATTGCATGCAGGTCTCCCAAAGCAGTTATGGGCTGAAGCCGTTAACACGGTGGTATATCTAATTAATCGGGGACCTTTCGAACCTTGAATGAAGGGATTCCCTATAAAGCTTGGAGCGGAAAGGAGGTGAAACTGAACCACTTCAAGGTAATTGGTTGCTCATCATATGTGCACATTGATGCAGGATTCAGGAGCAAGCTTGACGCAAAGGCGATCAAGTGCACATTTGTTGGATATGGCGCGGATGAGTTTGGTTACAGATTCTGGGACAATTGGAACCAGAAGGTCATTAGAAGTAGGGATGTCAGTTTCAATGAAAGTGAAATGTGCAAGGACGATATTGGAGTCAAGACTGATTCCAAGGATGCTTAGATGTTAAGCCCTAGCATATAGAAATTGATGATAATATTAAGCCAGAGGTTGGAGTACATAAGGAAGCTTAGAAGGGTGTCAATATTGAACCACAAACACTCATGTTAAGAAGATTCAGAAGAGTCATAAGATTGTTATAGAGGTACTCTCCTTCTTTATTTACTTATTACTAATGGATGATTGTGAACCAGAAAGCTTGGAAGAGGCACTGCATGTTAAAGATTCAATTAAGTGGGAGGTTGTCATGAATGATAAAATAACATCACTCGTGTCAAATGGGACATGGGAGTTGGCACATCTACCAGTTGGGAAGAATGCTCTTTAAAACAGGTGGGTTTACCAGGTGAAGGAAGAACCGAATGGGAGTAAGTGCTACAAGGCGAGACTTGTAGTAAAGGGATTCCAGCAAACGCATGCGGTCGACTACAGTGAGATCATTGTCCCAATTGTAAAAATGACAACCATTAGGGTTGTGTTGAACATTGTTGTAGTTTAGAATTTGCAACTAGAGCAAATGGATGTTAAAAGTACATTTCTTTACGGAGAGCTCAAGGAGGAGCAGTACATATAACAACCAAAAAGGTACAAGGTTCAAGAGAAAGAAAAAGATGAGCTAGTGTGCAAGCTCAAGAAGAGCCTTTGTGGCTTAAAACAAGAGCCAAGTAGTGGTATATAATATTTGATAGGTTCATGTCAGAATCAGGGTATAAGAGATGCCAAGTGGATCACTATTATTATAAAAAATAGTGTAACTCTTCCTTTATCATTCTGCTGCTGTATGTGGATGATATGTTGATTGCAAGATCGAACATGGAGGAGATAAGGATGTTGAAAGAGCTTATGTCAAAGGAGTTTTAAAGGACTTGGGGCTGACCAAGCAGATTATTGGAATGAGAATAAATAGGGAGAGAAGTGCATAAATTTTGAAATTGTCATAGAAGGAATATGTTGAAAAGGTACTGAAAAGATTCAACATGAATGAAGCAAATCCAGTGAACACTCCCCTAGCAAGTCACTTCAGCTTATCAAAAGAACAGATGCTGAAGTTTAAAGATAAGAAGGAGCATATGCTGAAGATTCTTTATGCTTCAGTAGTTGGGAACTTGTTGTATGTGATGATATGCATGAAACTGGATATTGCCCATGCAGTGGGAGTGGTTAGTAGATTCATGAGAAACTCAGGGAAGAACCATTGGGATGCAGTCAAGTGAATCCTTAGGTATATATAAAAGGTACAGTGGGCAAAGCTTTATGCTTTGGGAGATCTGACATTATTTTACAGGGTTATGTAGACTCAGATCTTGCAGAAGATGTTGGTAGGAGGAAAAGCACTATAGGTTATGTGTATATATTAGGATGTGCAGTGGTGAGCTTGATCTTCAGGCTACAAAACATCATGTCACTATCTACCATAGAGGCATAATATGTTGGCATCACAGAAGCAAGTAAAGAGATGATTTGGTTAAAAAGTTTCACGGCATAATTGGGTAAGGAGTAGGAAGATGTGAAGCTCTACAGTGATAGTATGAGCTCTATTAATCTAGCAAAGAATGCAACATTTTATGCCAGGATAAAACACATTCAACACCGTTACCATTTCATCTGAAAACTATTGGAAGAAGGACAGCTCAGATTATAAAAGATCCACACTTCTAAGATTCTATCTGATATGCTTACTTAATTAGTAACAATGGAGAATCTGAAGCTATGTACAACTTTAGTTGGCCTCTGTTCGTAAAGAGAGAGCGGGGGTGAGCTATGCCATGTTCTCGATAATAATAGAAGAGATAATGAAGAGTTGAAGATAGAAGATGAGGTGATTTCCTCAAGGTCTACAAGTGGGAGATTATTATTTTATGGAGACCATTTAGTCCATCATGGAGATGCTAATGGTACTCCGGTGAGCTTCTAGAAGATTCCAAAGCTATTCGGAACAAGGAGTTAAGTCCATAAACAACACAGGTGCTGCAGTGCACTGTGGAGCGTTGTAGCGTGCCGGGGCACGCCGCAGCGCACCCTGGCGGTGCCTCCATGAGAGGGGGGAGCTGGCGCATGCCTCAGTGATTAACAGATAGAGAAGCAGAAGCCTTAGCACGCCGTAGCAAAAAATGGTGCTGCAATGTTTCGCAGCAGAAAATTGGCACTGCTGTGCGCCGCAGTATATCCATCCCAAGACACAGGAGATTTAAAAGGCGAGCGCTACCGCGCATCACAGTGGGTTTCATCCCAAGGCGCGAGCTCTACCGCACGCTGCAGCGGTAGGCCATTCAAAACACGGGCGCTATGGCACGCCGTAGCGCCTGGTGGAGTTTTGCTCCAGATCAGATTATGCCATAAGTAAATTGGAGGGCATTTTAAACCTTTTAGGGTTCTAAATTGAACTGGGTACTTAATCAAACATGTTGAGAGGAGTTTATAATGTTGGCATCTCAGTTGGAGGTTGTGTTCTTGCTATGAAGAGGAGATCCCAAGGTGAATCCCTAAGGAAGCTACAATGCAAGAAACCTCTTGCATGATGGAGAAGAGACTCCGAGTGGCAGCTGCTTCCTCTCCTTTTAATCTTAGAGTAAAAGCTTATGTATTTCCTATCAAGGGATAAGCTTTTTGTAACTCTGTACTTTTCAAGTCTTTTAGTGAATTTTCTGTGGTGTGACTCTATAGTTTTTCTCATTTTTGGGTTTTCCACGTAATTTCTGTGTTTGGATGTTTTGTGTGCTTGATTACTTTTTCATACATGTGCTGTGATTTTTTATTAGTGGTATTGTGACATTGAATTTGCTTGGTAACCGTCAACGCAACTCCGGCCCTCAATCGGTCGCTACTGTCAAATCGCTTTTGCTGTAGAGAGTGTGCTCGGTGGTGCTGAGAATTTATCCCCAAGATCCTCAATTATGCTTTGATGCCAACTGTAAAAAATGATATCAAGCTGATTAAACAGGTCAAAATGTATAGCATTTAAACCTTATTTCAATTATGTACTATTTAAGTGTATTTGTGTATTATTTTATATTTGTTTAGGTATTTTGGTGTGGCTATATTGATTACAAGAAACTTTGATGAAGAAAACAAGAGCAATAGGCACTTTGACGCATTCCATGTGCCCAAAATAGCCTCCCAAACATAAATAGACGCCAGTTGACACACTAGGGACGAATTTGGGTGGTTTAAAAGCCAAAATGAAGCCCCAAAATAGAGGAGGATCATTTAGGAGAAAATAATGGTGGCTAAGAGTGAAACTTTCAGGCACCAAAAGGGATATAGAGAAGGAAAACCTTAAAGTTTTGATTGGAGAGCAATAGAAGAAAGAAGAAAAAGAAGGTGAAGACAAAGATTACTCTTTGGGATGTTTCCTTTTCACTTTTTTCACTTTTATTTATATTTTGTTGTTGTACAAAATCATGTTATCATTGAGAGCAAAAACCTTTTATGCTTGTGATTCCTTTTTTATGGCATCCTAAGCCCCCCTCCCCTTTAGTGAGGGTTAGGCTAGACATTTGTAATAGATATTTCTATATGAATGATGAGTTTAAATTTGTGATTTACTGTGATGAATGCATGTGCCTTATATATCTTCTATGTTTAACATTATGAATTCAATCTCCTTTGAAAATGGCATTCTCATATCGCACTATGTTTTTGAATGAGCCACAAGCTTTGATCTAGACATATGTGCACATGAATACATGTCATTTGACTAGCTCTAAAGTCTTGATCGGAGAAAAACTCTAGATCAAGGGTTTATATGCACTCGATCATTTCATGTATTTTATGTTCCACTCCTCAGGCAGTCTCTCATTTAGACATAATATTAGATTTGGTAAAGGGTTGACGGAGTAGAGAGATCTACACTCTTTCCTTTGAACACAAAGATGTCTGTGTGCTTATGAGAATAGAGATGAAAATCTAGTTCTAGTTTCACTAGATAGGGTCCTCACTAATTTTAGGTTCTCATGAAACCATCATTTAGACATTAATTTCTAGTAGCACTAAATCAATTTTCAATTATTTTTGTAATAGCAAATGAAATAGTAATTAGTAACCTTCATTTAATCTCTAAGAATGATAAATCAAGAACTCATCATTTTATTATTACTTCAGATCATGTGCACTTGCATGCAATTAAGAGTCAAACAATTTTATGGCATGTCACTTATAACCTTGATACTAATTATAATAGATGGTACCACAAACAACAGTTCTGATAACCACTATAAAAATTAATGTTAGACTTAGCAAATATGATATCAACTAGTTTATACTATAGGACTGCCATTAAATAATTAAGGACAAAAAATTTTAAAATAACTCACATTATATAAATAAAAAAAACATTTAGATATTCAAAATACACTACCAAAAGTTTAGTGTTATAGACCGATAGTGCGCAAGGCATTAAAGTTTATCAAATTGAATACACACACACACACACATTTATAAATGCTAGATATCACATAGTAGAAGTTTAAGCAAGTTTGTATTATTCACCTCAATTCCTTCTGCCACACCACCATAGTTTAGTGTTATAAACTGATAGTATATAAGGCTTTAAGAGTATATCAAATTAAGGCACAGACACACATACATACATACAAACATACTATATATATATATATATATATATATATATATATATATATATATATATATATATATATAGTCATATTATAAGTTCTAGGGATCTCATAATAAATGCTCAAGTAAGTTGGTCCTCTTCTCCTCAAAGCTTTTTATTTTATTTTTTGTATTGCTATGCTACATGGGCTAATAAACAAAAGGATCTAGGAAATTGAATCCAAATAGAGTGATAAAGGACTTGGATATTGTGTTGATTTATAACTAATTTAGAAAATGATGCAATATTAATGTAAAAATAATAGTAATGCAAATTAATCTTCTCTTCATAGATGAGAGTTCAAGGATCCAGTAGGTTTTAAATAATTAGCATAGCATTGTAGATTGCAACAAATGACTTGCTCAATAATTCCTATTCAACTATGCAACATTCTACGCAACTGAACAAGGTTTATGACTACATGCATGTTACTATATTAAAAAAAATCCAAGCATGCATTCAAATTTAAGTTATAAAAATTTGCATGTTTCAACAATAGTCAAAATATGTATCAAGAGTGGTATTTTATCATTTTTAATTCAATATATAACACTTTGTATGTATGATTTATTTATGTTTCAGTATCTCTATTAGGTGGGTTAGTTCCTATTTGTATTGATCTCTAGTTTCCTTGACCCACCTCATAGATCATGCAAATCATCTGTATCACCTCGATAGATGATTTTCCATGCAACAATGTATACAAATTTTAACTTAGCACTTGTGATGAACCATTTTCATTTCACATTTGTTAATCCATCATGTACATTTTATTAATGTAATTTGGTACAATTAAAAAGCAATATCTTATACAATAACAAATATTAACAAATTCTACGACAATATAGATTTTATGCATATCTTAAGGTACATTAAATAAAACATGAGTTAATTGTAAATATAGAAAATCCACACACATGTTGCTTTCAAAGAAAAAGAAAATAAACAAACATTCTAAGTATCTATAATAACCCAAGATTGCTACCCAGCTTAATTTTAGCTTAATCGTATCCTAATTATCATTCTGTTAAGTTCATCTAACAGTTGGAACTAAATCCTAAAAATTTGGAGCGATTCAGAGCTCAATCAATAATTGAAATATTTTAATATATTTAATAAATTAGATAATTGAGGTATTTAAATTAACATCGAAATCAAAAATCCAATTTCATCTTTGCGATCGTAACCCTGAATTAGCTAGGGGTGATATTTTGGATGCGTTTGGAAGTCGTCAGATTTTTGCAAATATTTTTATATAATTAAATGCACCAGAAAATAAAATAATTAAATAATCATTGGAATCGAAATCCGACTTCATCGTTGAATTCCTCACCTCCAAATTAGCTAGGAGTGAATTTTTTGGAATTTTTCGGAGCGTGTTTATTAAATCTAAATTTTTTAACGAAATAAAAATTTGAAAGAAATAAATATTTAATTCTTATTTCCCTAATTTCTTTTAAAATCCATTTTTCTTCCCTTACTTTATTTTTTTGGCAGGCTCCATTCGGCGTCCCCATCCCTCCCCCCATTTGCACGCAGGTAAGCTGAGGTCTCTCCTCTCCTTTCTCCCATAGGCCATGACTCCCACTCCTTCTCTCCTTCTCCTTGTAATGGCAGCCCTTAGCCCCTCCTCCATCCATTTTTGCACAGCTGAGGTCCCATCTTCCTCCTCCCTTGGTGGTTGAAGAAAAAGAAGGAGCTTCTTCCTCTATTTTTGTAAGGTCAAAGGTACCATTTTGCTTACTCTTCCTTGTGCTCTATTCATCTGATTTATCAAGTGCTATGATTGGCATGTTCGGTAGCCATTGTATGGAGTTTATGTGTGATCGTCGAGCTCCAATCAGACTCAAATGAGTCCAGTCGAAGCTCGTTCTCCATTAGAAAAACTGTCAAAACTCTGTATAATTTTTGGATAACTATAGCTAGGGCATCCATTTTTGCTCGTTAGAATAATCCATTCATGTTGATTTTAGTATCAATGGAAAGGTCTCAAAAAGATCTTTCCATCGGTATATGGCACCATACGTGAGGTGCCCAAAATTAGGAGTATTCGAGTGCAAAAGGAGACTCACCAGGGTTTTCGCACAGGCGAAATAACAGTCGGGCGCTGCCACGCGCCGCAGCGCCCGAAGTTTTGAAAATGGGTCCACTGTAGCACGCCGTAGCATGCTAATGCGCGCCACAGTGGCATAATAGTTTGATGAAGGATAAAAATTTGATAAAATTAAATTAGATCCGTCGTAGCACACTGTAGCACACTACAGTGCGTCGCAACACCTTCTGGAGCTAAAAGAGGAGCCTGGAAGGAAACCGTCGTCGCGCGCCACAACGCGCCATAGCGGACTGCAGCATCATTTTAGGAAAACTATTTGAAATCAAGGGATAAATTAATTGAACAGTGATATTCAAACTTTAAACCGCTACAGCGCGCCGCAGTGCCTATAAATGTTGCAGCGCACCGTAGCATCCAGCTCTCGAACATTGGGCACCGCAGCGTATGAAAATGCTGCAGTTCTCCACAGTGCTGATTTCTACCACAGTGCATTACAGCGCCTGAAAGCGTTGCAACGTGCCGTAGCATCCAAATATCAGAAAAATCTGGTGCCTCAATGCGCCACAGCGTTGCAATCCATTGCAGTGCACCTAAAAGCGCTGTAGCGCAATGTAGGGCCTACCTTTCAGCCAAAAGGTGCCACAGTGTGCCGTAGCGTTCAGAAATGCTCGAAAGTGACCAGAACTATCCAGAATGGTCAAAACTTCATATTTTTTGTAATTTAAAGCCTTTAGAACCCTAATGGGACTAAATTAAGCATTGCATGAAATTGTATGTGAATTTCAAATGTGAAAATTTATCCTTTACCCTAAATTGCATGTGCTAAAATCCCTTATGTAATCACTTAATTATTTTTGTGCCAAATGCTAATTTTTGAATCTTTAGTTTCTTGTATGACCAAATAGAACTTAATAACCAAATTGTATATAATTTAAGTGCTTTGAATTTATAATCAAGTGCTAATCCATTTTGTGTTTGATTTAAGATTTGATTAGCCTTAATTACTCACTATTTTAATCAATGTAATATTTATTTATGTTAGAGAACTTTAACATTGATTTGGACACCCATAATGCATTGATTTGTCATCGATCTATAAACCAACTATTGGTCTTAATTTTGCAAGGCTAGGGGTTAAACCCTAACTTGTCTGATTAAGACCTAAACCCTTAATCACTTAAATAATCAACTGAATTGTAAGATAACTCAATTGACATGATTCTAATAATGCATATGATTTGACATTAATCTTAATTCATCGAATTAGAAGTGTTAAGGTAATAAAAGAACTTGTGTGATTAAGTATCTAAAATTAAAATTTAGATTTTTAATTTTCTCTTATATAAGACCCTTAGCATAAAGTTAATTATAAAACTAAGTTGATTTATCACAAGATCAAATTTTAATAATACTCTTGATTATACCCCATAATTGTAGTATAGATATTGATCATATAAGTTTACCCATCTAATTTGATCAAAACAAGCTTAATGAATAAAACTTATGAATTTTAACATAGATGTTAGATATATAAGGTCTTGATGATCTTACATTAGGTTTTCTGTGGTAATAATAATAGCCTTAACAAATGTTAATATATTGTGGTAGGAAGGATTTATTGTGACATATTGAGGTAAGGACTTAGATGATCCTTCTTAACCCCAGAAGCTTGATCTTATATTCTTGTGGTAGAATCACCTAAAGTACTTAGAATGAGATTTCTCCAATGTGGTAGTAACCTATATTGGTTGATCTTTTTGGTCACATCCTTGGAACCTTATGTAAGATTCACCTCTTGTAGTGTAAATCTCATAGCCCTTGTGATCCTTGTTGATTAAATAGCATTGACCAAATTTAGATTATTAGTTGAGTATAGTAGTGTATATCCATAGTGCTGGATCACTTCAGCAGTATTCAAGATTTGGTTGATTCACTTGAAGATAGGACTATATTTGTGTTCTATCTTGTGGGCTTAGTCAGATATAGTCCCACTGAGAATAAACCATCCAATTTTAAGAGTGTTATAATTAGTGACTTAAATTCTTAGTTTAAGATATATACTACAATCGGGCACTGCCTCCTAACGAAGTGTGCTTCGATAAGTGCAATTTTAACCAAACTAAGTATCCCAAGTACTCTTCTTAAGATACTAAATATGTTGGAAATCTAGGTATTTAACAGCTTAGTTTGAGATATAAACTACGACCGGGTACTGCCTCTTATCGAAGTGCGCTTCAATAAGTGCAGTTTTAAACAAACTAGTGTTAAGTTCACCTTTACTGGAAACATACTAAATATGTATATACAATCTTTCCAACTGATGATTTTAAGTAAAATCCTAAATAAGACAAACTGTTGGATTTAGACTTAGGAGCTGGAATCCAATTAGATGCATTTTGCATAATGGAGACATTTGATTTATTATCTGATTTTAAATCATTTTCCAGATTCTTGAATTTAAAGGCATGTAGTGTAGACTCATGAGCATGAAGTAAGAGTATCAGTGATGATTTATGAATTATAGAATATTGTATATATTAATCGGGAAATTTTTAGGATGACTAGTACTAGACCCCGAACCGGATTTATGTAGACACAGGACCATACAATTCATACCCATTTAGTGATATTTCGGTTGCATATCAATTGCATATCATATTGTGGCATATACAGATGCATGACTTCAGTGACATACAGCATAGTTTTACATGTTATTACTAGTTTCAGATTATTACTATTTTTGTTTACTTTCAGCATTCAGTTTATAGTACAATTTTACTTTACCTTACTTTAGTTTTGTATTTTCTTATGCTTTCAGTTACCTTTACAGTATTTCTATAGTTTTATTTATATTATTTAAATGTTAAGTAAATATTTAGAACTATTTAGATTAGTTTTGATGTGTTAGACTTATTGTTTGACACGTGGTACTTTTTGGATCCAGCAATTTGTTAGATCCTAAGCAGCTTATTGAGCCAGGCCAGGAGGATGTTCAGAAGGTTCAGGAAGAGTTTGCGGGGCTGTAGCAGATTTCTTCTTCAGATTTTACTATTTTGACTTAGTTATTTTTTAGTTCAGTAGTTTGACTTTATTTCAGTACTATTTCAGTAAAATATTTGTAATAATTCTGGATGCATTTACTTTTCTGCTCTAAGATGACTATTCCTATTCAGTTTGGTGATGAATATTCTGGATGTATGCTTAGCTTCCACACTCTATTTTATACTTCTTATACTTAGTATTGTGATGTGATATGCGAATTAGAAATACTGATATTTTATACATATAATAGAATCTTCATATTGGATTTTAAATCTAATATATGTATTTGTCTAATACTTAGGATAAGGATACTACTGTTATCTTAAGTATTAGCTCTCGACCTTCATTTGGGGTTGAGTCAATAGCCATTCCGTGTTGTAGTTTCAACTATTCGGGGAGATGGGATATTCCTTCCCGAGTAGCGCACCACTCCGCCCCCAATTGCTTATAATGATTACTTCTTTTGCGTGTGGCGATGGGGCGGGGCGCTACAGTATCTCTTAGGTTCATAAATTATCATAATTATTAGGATTGTTAATATCTGTAATTTCCATCTTATTCTTAGTTTCCTTAACTGTTATTGCTTATGTTTGATGTTATATGCATGAGCCTTAGAAGAGTCAATAAATCATTGAATTAATTCAATAAAATAATAATCATATCAAGAGTACAACTATAACTCACAACAATACATAAGATTAGTAGGACATAACCTACTGCAACAAGAACCTACACTTTTCCTTCAAAAATCATAAATATTTTTCTTCTTTGAAAATTTCCTTCATGACTTCCTAAGGACAATACTTCTTCATTTTGGTTTTTGGGTCACAACCAGGAGGGAATCTTATATCACCGATACATTTCATGACTTTGGTGGTACTTTGATGGCTCTAGGCTCCAATAATAGTTAGATAGTAAAAGAGCTAGTATGCATCCATTGAGAATAAGTGTATAGGATCAGAGGCAATAATATTTTGCATTCACCTCTACCTTATTCTTCTATCCAACCCTTAATTTTCCCTTCCATGTAGATGATTTTCCTATAAGTGTGGAACTTAGATATTTGGGAGCTATTCTAAGGTTCTATGGAGGTTTATTAGACCAATGCTTATGAGTTTATTTTATATTATTCATTTTCAAAGGTTATTTACTTTACTATTTTTTTTTGAGGCCTTATTTCATTTAGTATCCTTAACTAGCCAAATAATCAAGAATATTTTGCTTGATTAAAACTAATCCTAGCTTCATCTAAAGTAGGGGGTGAGCCAACAGAATTCCATTTACCACCATCCAACTCTTGGTTGAGTCATAAGTAGCATTTGAGTCAACTTAGGTCAAGCCTTGGTTGATCTAATCAAGTGAGACAAAAATGGATTTTTGAGTCCTTACTTATACTAATTAAGTCTTTCTATTAATATTTATGATATGATAATTATATAATTTCATGAATCTTATGATGTATAAGGTTCTAGGGATTTATCTTCAAGCTTAGCCTTTAGACTATCAAAAGGGTGCTTAATAGACTTTCATCATTTTTAGTTTGCTATAGTCCCTTCTCAAGTGGGAAATGGAGCCAAAATGTTTTATTAGCTATTTCACAAACTTGTATGAGACTTTAATGGATGTTGGGTCAACCTTGGTCAAACCCATATTGAATGGTAGCTTTCCTAAAAGTTACTCAAGTACCTATTCTGAATTAATCTACAAGTGTTCTCTTAATTCTTAGGTTCCATGGCATCAAGTGTCAATATTATATACATTACTTAACATATTGTAGCATTCCTAAATCATGTATAGACAATTGGTTAGCTTAGGCTATACTTTAGACTAAATAAGACCCTTAAGTAGTTAAGCCCACCTACCTTAGCCCCAAGGGTCTAAGTGTAATAATCCTAGGTTGTTACCCTGATAATATATAGCTTAATTACTCATTAATTTCAATATCATTGCTTTTAAAACAACAAGTTGAGCATATTCTGAAAATTTGAAGACAATTGGACTACCCTAAGTCTAGATTATATTTTTGATCAGTCTAGATGCCCTAAATTAGACCTAAAATATTCTGATCTCAGAATTAACTTTTGATTGCATTTTTGAATTCCTCACCCCCAAATTAGCTAGGGGTGAATGTTTGGTGCAATTTGGAGATCATTTAGGCCATGAATCACATTTTATTAAATTGGTCTATTGCATATTAGAGTTTCCAACAATTTGATTTTGCAAATCTATCCAATACCCGTTTAAACTACCAGGATTTGCTGCGCTGACCACGGGCGATCTGCTATGGAGCTCGGGTCGCGCTGCAGCGGAACCCCGTTCCGATCCGCCGTTCTCCCTGAGAATTCGACGGCTAGGATAAGATTCTACAGAACGACAGATCAACCATTGGATCTACCCGACCGATCCTATGGCCCGGATCACTCCCGCGATCAGCCGTTAGAATCTGAGCAATCCGAGCTGTTCCGCCATTTGATCGATTGATCAGACGGCATCTGAAAGTCCCGCTACTGTGGACCTTCGTCTTCCTCTCGTCGCACCCGACAAGGAGATCCTCCCCATACTGCCAGCTGCCCAGCCTGTCCCCCACTCCCGCATCCACCTCAACAGGTTGTTACGACCTCCCCCATTTCAGCAAGGAACTCAATTGGGCCTCGTAGCCTGGCTGAGCTGGAAATGGAATTTTGAGAGCTCGGCCATGGCCTGACCTCTCAGGTTCTCTCCAGCCCAATCCAACCCTCTGGAACCCTCCCTGCACTCACCTGAGGCTATAAATAGCCTCAACATTTCTCCATTTGATCCTTACTGATCAATCAAACTCGCTTACCCTCTTCCGCCATTGTCGTCTATCCGAGCTTGCGTAGGTGATCCCAGGAGCTCTCGAACCGTTGATAGTAGGCTCTCCTGGTGTTCAAGATCCTTTGCAGCATCTGGAAGCTCAGCTAAGGCTAGCCAAACCTTCAGTCGATCATCCCAAGCTCCCCCATTGAACCAGGTACCCCCATTTGCTGGTTTCGAGCTAATGAGGCTCAGAATTTCCTTCTTTTGATGCGTATGGATGTATATTGTAGTTTCAAACTCACTGCTATCGTAATTGAGTCCCAAGCTAGCCTTGAACAGTCAAATCGATCGATCGGGCTAAGTCCCTTAAGGAATGCCTCGGGTGAGCAAGGTCCCGGTGTTCCAGCCCACCTCAGGCCCTCAAACCAGGGGGCTTCGATCTGTCTCACCTTCCTGATGGTGTAGGGATCAAGCCCTGGGTATACATGGCCTCTGTGGGGAGAATTGTCTCCCCACAGTAGCTCCATTAAAGGAGCCCTTAGGTGAGTAAGGTCCGGCTAATCCGGACAGTCTCACAGAGGGCTTTGGGTTCCGTTCGGTGCGCCTGACCACGATGAACGTGTAGCGATCATTGGTTGGTCGTGCCATGGTCAGGATGCACTGGAATTGGTCGATTAGGGTTTTCCTAATCAGATCCTTACGTCGAGACGAAGAATCGGGGACGAAGTGCAGCGCGGGTCAGGCTGACCCGTGACCCGCATGGCGCAATAGTTCCGGGTTCTCAAGCCCCGGTCGACCCACGTGGTTTGGCTAATGGCCCGGGACCGTTTAATAAATATTCAAATAATTTGAATTATTTTCCAATTATTCCAATCATAGGGATTTAATTAAATAAAAATACATAATATATTAATGAAATAACTTTCAATCCACTGGTCCAAACCCTATGATATTATATATCAAATTAATAAAAATGAGCCAAATTGTATGAATTTTTAATGGTTAGATTTGTAATTATGTTCTAATTATTTTGGATTGGTTTAGGATCTGATTGGCCCTAATTACTTTCTATTTTTATGAATTTTTCTATTTATATGCTTCATAACAGTAAGGTAAATATATGGAAACCATGTATGATAATTCATGATGTATAAATTGAATAATCCTAAATTTGAAGAATTTAATCATCATAATTAACTTAAGAAGTCTTAAGACTTTCATCAAGCTATTAAGACTTGATCTAAGTCTAAGATTGCCACCAATAATACATCCCAAATTCATTGATTTGATATTTGATTTATAAATAAACATTTGATCCTAATTAGGCATGAGTAAGGGGTTAAACCCTAATCTATTTGATTAAGATCCAAACTCTTAAATCCTTAATTAAATTGACTTGATTATAAGATAATGAAATTGATATTATTCCAATAATACATCTGATTTGGTATTTATCTTAAACATTTGAATTAGACATGTTAATGTATTGATAAATCTATGCGATTGATTAATCTGAACTAAACTTTAGATCCTTGATTTTTTCCTAAATAAGACTACTAGCATAAAAAGATAATAACACTAAATTGAATTAATAATTGATCTGACTCTAATAATATTCTTGATTTAAATACCATAATCTTAGAATAAGATATGATCAAATGACTTTATCATCTGATTTGATCACTCTAAACCTAACTATTAAATAGAACATAAAATATTAACTTTAGAATTAAGAGTGTGAGATCTTAAGTATCTTAGCATAAGATTATCTCTGAAATATTTTAATGACCTAAATTTAAATATACATTGAGGTAGGCAAATTTTGTATAACTCATTGAGGTAGAAGCTTAGATGATTCTTTAGCTTTAGAAGTTGATCTTAACCCCTCGTGGTAGGAATCACTTAAGATATTAGAGTGACACTTTTCCTTGTGGTAGAATTTATATTTAGTGATCCTTAATCATCTTTTTCTTGGAGCCTTGTATAGGACTTACCTATTTAGCATAGGAATTAATAGTCTTGATAAATTCTTGTCGATTAAATAGAGTTTTTTGAACCCATGTCCTTGGTTGGTGTAGTATGGTATACCCATAGTATTGGTTTTCTTCAGTAGTATTTAGGATTGGTTGATTCACTGCAATGTGGACTCATGATTAGGTGCTATCCTGAGAGATTAGATGAATACAGTCCTGTTAGAGTAAATCTCCCAAGACTAAGAGTGTATTAAATAGGTACTCATTCCTTAGTTTGATTGAAATACAAATTGCCAACAGGCGATGCCTCATAGCGAAGACCGCTTCAATAGGTGTGGTTCAAACAAACTAAGTAATTAGAGTTACCTTCTTTAAGACACTAAGTGTGATTGTGAGTAGGGCATCTTAATAACTTAGCTTGAGATACAAATCACCAACGAGCGATGCCTTCTATCGAAGACTGCTTCGTTAGGGTGGCTTAATCAAACTAAGTGATAAGAATCACCTTTTTTGCAATTGTGCTGAATATGTGTATACAATCATCCCATCTAATGATCTTTAAGTGAATCTTCAACTTTAACTAATTATCATTCTAGAAGCTAGGAGTTAGAATCCTTTTAGCAGAATTATGCACAGTGGAGACATAGAATTCATTATCGATGTTAAAAGTTTTGTGGATTTTTGAATTTTCTTCATATAGCATAGAAGCATGGGCATAAACATGAGCATGAGCATGATGAATGATTCAATGGTGATGTATGAATATCAATGATGAATTATGGGTTATGAAATATTGCATACATTGACTGGGGAATTTCAGGATGCACCGGCATCACCGTACAGTCTTCCCAACTGGGTGTATGTATACATTGGACCGTACAACTCATAGCCTTTTAGTGATAGTTCTGTTACATACTGTGGCATATCGTGTTATGGCATATTTGGGTGCATCATTCCAGTGACATATAGTATAACATTAAACATTTTTCATATTGATTGCCGAGCATGTGATATTTTCGTTTACTTTTAGTATTCAGTTTCAATGCAGTTTTACCTTACTTAGTCAATACAGTTTCAGTTACATAGTGCCTTTACTATTATTTTCAACAGTCATGCTTAATTTACTGTATATTACTTTAGAACTGCTTAGTTAGTTTTGATGTGTTAGAGTTCTATCTAACACGAGGTACTTTTGGGATCCATCAATTTGCTGGATCCCGAGTGGCTTGTGGAGACAAGGCAGAAGGACTTACAAAAGATTCAGGAGGTGTACGTGGAGCCTTAGTGGATCAGTCTTCCACCTTTTACTTACTACTTTATTTTCAATATTGCAGATAGACTTTACTTTTCATTTTTTAAATTAGTTTGTAATAATTCTGGATGTATTTTACTTTTCTTTTCTGAGATGAATATTTACTACTACTCTGTGATGAATGTATTATGGATGTTTTGCTTTAGCTTCTGCACTCTGTTATACTACTATACTTAGTATTGTAATATGATCAGCATACTGGAAATGCTGATATATTGATAATGTATATTGGATTCATATTTACCTCTTTAAATCTAATGTACGTATTAGTCTAATACTTAAGACAAGTATTCTACTCTTATCTTAAGTAGTGACTCTCGATCCTACTATTAGGTTCGAGTCAGCATCCTTCAGTGTGGCACAGTCTCTTAGCTTATTCCGGAAGATGAGTTATGCTCATTTCCCCGAGTGGTGCACCGCTCCGCCGCCGATCTGATTATAATTGTAACCTTCACGCGCAGCGATGGGGCGGGGCGCTATACTAAGTATGGATCACTTAACACCTAAAGGCCTTGATCAGATTATGTCTTAGTTTACTTTCCATTATGGTTTGCCTAAACTAATGAATAATTAATGTAAGGTTAAGAGGTCTATGTTTAGAATTTAAACTTGGAGTATAGTTAGCCCCAAAAAGGTGACTATGTGGTTTCATCCTCAATCTTCAGGCTTAAGTCATATGATGTTAAGGATGAGCTAGTTTTATTTTTAAGATCACCTCATTACCTTGGTTTGTCTTAGCATTCACTTGGGCTCATCATCCGATAGATTGAATCCAAGTGAAACCAAGGTGAAATTAGGGCTATCCATATGTACAAATCTTAATATTCCATGCTTTTATTTCTTTAATCCATAGGCAAATGATGGTAAGTGTGAGTGTCCCACCCTTAGAATCACCTTAGAGGTCTTGGCTTGGTCTTGAACCTATTTGGCTTCATCCAATCAATGGGTCAACTAAAGTTTTTTCAAGATGGTTCAAGCAGGACTCCAGGGTATCCTCATAACCATCTTCAAGTTCAATGCAAGGAAATAAGGGAATGGGTCAAACTTATCCTTGAAATCAATTTATGGTGCTTAACTTGGCTTATAATTGGCTAAGTTTGTCCATTGAGTGTAACTAGGGGTCGCATACATGGTTTTAGCAGAAGAGAGAATACAAGAGTTCAACTTGATGCACCTTGAGGGATATTTATCCAATGGACGTATTTGATGCTTGAGTAAGCATCTAGAGGTGGGTTATACCCAAGATTAGTGGATCCAAGTTGATTGGAGGTCAAGAAAGGTTGGTGACATTCTAGTTGTTCTAGGGAGGACACTTCCTTAGATTTGGCTGTCCATGATGCTATATGAACTTTTTGAGCTCTTATGGAGAAAAGTGGAGCCATAATCGCAAAAGCTCCAGTTTGGATTTGGGATGTAGGATGCACCCACTAAAGTAAAAAGCTCCCAAAAGTGGAGCTCACCCACCTGCATGCCGTTATGTAGGAATGTCAGATTTGGCACTCCATAGGGTAATATATGCTATTTCAGCTCTAGGAATCTTCTAGAGAGGTGTTTCGGAGGTGTTCTACTAGACATTAGCTTCAAATAAGGAGTCTTATAAACCAAGTGCAATGAAAGGCATAGAAATAAATAAGAGAATTTTGGAGAATTTTGTATTCAAAATTACAAAAGGATTATGCAGGAGAGAAAGGGGGCTTAAATATAATATAGTGGGGCCCTTGGGGTGGCCAAAGGTTATCAGACCACCTCAGCGTAGGTCTTGGCCTGAAAGGTGGGGTGGTGAAAACCTAGCCAATCTCCTAGCCACAATTGTGCTAAGCAACAAGTGTGACTATGCTTAGGGAGTTACTTAAATATATTTTGGTGCAAAAACTAGTTCAGGAAGTGATGGGATGATGCAACGTGGTTCTGATCAGACTTAAATTTTGGTTTTAGATTTCTTAAGTAAGCAATGCCAATCAACATAATTTTTTGTTCCATTCATAGCTCTCCCTCGGATCTGGGTCGAGTTGGCGTGAAGGTGAAATGTCAACATCAAAAAATCTAACAAAAAAGGGTTTTTGGATAGAGGGATAAGTTTGTGTGAATTAATGTGTGATTTATCCTAATTTTGGTATAATATGCTCTAATCATTATGACAACTTGAATCAAACTTTAATTTTCAAGATTAGGGAACAAGATACAAAACCCTATTTTATCTAATCCAAGGGCATCATATGAGGTTCATTGGGTATGAAGGCCATATAACCATGAGCCACCATGTCGGGTCGGGTAACAGTCTGGCCCGGTGTAAATATATTTAAGTAATATCAATCCAACATTTATTCTGCATATTGGATCTCATGTTTGTTTATTAGGTCTAATTCCTTCTACATTTTTAGCATATCCTTACTGCCAAATCAAATATGATCATTTGATAACTGAGGATCATCCTTCCATTTAATTAAGGGATGTTTTAATATAAAAAATCTCTAGATCTTAGAAAAATTACATAAATTGATCACATATTATTATTTGTTGAATTTTTATTGATTTTAAGTTTGAAATTAAGAAAATTTCACTAAATGTATATTTGATAGTGGGGAATCCAGTAATATATAACTTTTTGTATTTTGACCTCAAATTTATTTTATTTAATTTTCTAAAACTTAAATATTCAAAAATTCATTTAGAATATTTCTTTGATCCATTTATTCTTAATTTTGAAATATAGGTTTCGGTTAAAGTTCGTGATCAAATGGATATGTCAATCAGATTTATCTTAAAAAAAATGAGAACTATTTCAAAATTTTATTTAGGTTAACTTAATATTAATTAAGCACATTTAATGGGTTTAGCAAGTTTAGGTTGTTACATATGATCTTGTTGTCATACAAGAACTATCCATAAACATTGTTTAAAACCTCTTCAAGCAGGTTTTGTTTGGGAAATCTAGTGGTTCACTTTCCTTTCAAACATCAGAATGGCCAAAATAGACAACAACTAGTTTTAAATATTTATTAATTTCAAAAACAAAGAGTCAATTATAAAGATTCACATCTGTTACAAAATATTAAAGGTTTCATTAACTCCACAACCAAATTCTTAGTCTTTAGTTTCCTGGATTCTTATCTAGGGTTCCACCAAATAAATATGGATCCAACTAATAAAAAAAAGATAATGTTCTAATTGAATTAAAAATGATAAGGAACATAGCCAAGCCTCATGAAAAAGCTATTTTGAGACAATATAAGCAATACATTTTAATATATATGAATGATACAGTGGTGAGGAGTTGCATAGAGTAGTAGCTCCTCTTTAATCTTGAGAAGATTTATAAAAAAGTGTTAACATATAATATTAAGTTAGTTATTAAGAAATTTATATTTTGAGATACCTCTGGTAAGTTCCTTAGATATGTTATTCATTTAGAGATGACAAAGGCCAACCCTAAAAAGGTGCAAGCCATGCTTGAAGCTGCACCATCCCAAAACAATAAATAAATGAGCAAACTACCTGATTCGTTGGTGAGTCCCACCTAATTCATCTGAAAATTAGGTGAGAAATGTAAATAACTCTTTATGGTTCTCAAGAAGAGCAATGTTTTGCATTGAGGCCTTAGATTGACTTATAAAATACATGACTATTTACTAATTATCATGCTCCTCAATTAGGGAAAATAAAGGAATTTATATGGGAGTATAATGAAGTTGTGAGCACATTATTGGTTATAAACCATAGTAGAATAAATCAATAATGCATTCCTATATTTAAAGCCTAACCAAGAGTGAATAAAATTGAGAAGCTTTCCTTCACTTTCATTAGAATGTCCAAGTGATTAACTCATTTTTTCAATTCTCATAAAGTGGCAGCATATAAACACTAAAGAATTCTTAACCCAACCTAAGCAAGCTGGACGATTCCCCAAATCATGTGTAAAACTGTTGAAAGTTGACATGTTGAACTTCATCAATGAATGCATTTATGGATACGAATAAAATTGTGTGGCAATGAAGTGGATTCAATTTACTAACCAAATGACTCAATTTTACATATAGCTTTGTGTGTAAAATGCAGGTTGGGTATTCTTGGTTGGCACCTATTACATAGCCACACTATTATCGCTTAAACTTGGGCTCTCGATCATAATTAATCTGGTCGAGTACAATGCCATATTATATGGCTCATTAGTCATTGGATTTAATATAACAAACTTGAAGGAATTTGTTGACTTACAATAAGTTTTCAAATAATTTCTTAGTGCTTGCAACCCAATGATAAGACCTTAAACTATAATTCATAGTAATTCATCATACAATTACTCAATTAATTAAAATATTGGCCAAATATGTCACAATGAATAATAATAACCAACCTTATTGCTAAGTACAAAATTTCTTATGTTATTAATGTACAAGAAGTTCTCATCTAACCATTCTTATCCAAGATGTCATACATGATTTTTTGAAACATGAACTATTTCTAACATATAAAACTAAGTCATGAACATTGACCCTTCATTTAAAAAACTACTTATTTTATGTTGGAATCGTAAACAAGAAATACTATCAAGGGACTAGCCCAGGTAACACAAGAAATGGTTCAATGCATTTATAATAACCTAGGTTGGTATATAACTCTATTAACCTAAAATATCATTAATCAAGAATTATTACATTTTCAAAAATATATCACTTGATTTATAATTTTTTTGAAATAAATAATATATATCTTTAGAGAGTTATTGTTAAAATTTGACAATTCATTATATTACTTAAAATATAAAGTTCTTAGCATTATTAGATGATATAATATAATTTTATTCATTCAATTATAAAAATATTTGTACATTTAGGCTACCTTCAAATTTATTTATCATTTGACTAACTTTCATATAAATTAAATTAAAATTTATCCAAAAGTACTTAAAATATATTTTATATTAAATTGGCATTATTTATATTAAATTTATATTTATTAAAATCTAATTAAATTGAAATATCCATTTAAAAATACCAGTGGAATCCTAGCCATCAGATATGTTTATCCAATCTGATAGATGATAAGAAAAAATACAAAATAAGTTTTATTTTATATATATATATATATATTAAAATCTAATTAAATTAAAATATCCCTTTTAAAATTTACGAGTGGAATCACGAACATTGGATCCACAGCTCCCATCCAAGGATGATAGAGCTTTGAAACCGCAAGAGAATAAATCACGAGCAAGTTTACTGAGTATAGCAAAAAATCCATCAAATTTAAATCTGGTGTGACTAAACAACAAGGATTTATACGATTGCTAACTAAGGTGACCCAATGACATGACCTTAGCGGAATCAAGGCAGTTGTTTAGATTTTGTTTCAATGTGTAAACATATTAAGAGTACCTTGGAAAAGTTTTAAAGCCCTAACTACCATCAAGCTAACTTAATTTTGAGATTAACCAAGGAGACATATTATCGTAATTCTCCCAATCAGCCGCTCCCAAGAATCTTGATTCGTACATCCTACCCAGCACTAACATTCCATATATAACTAATTTGGAGGCTAAGGATGGTGGTTCACTTCAAAGAGCTAAAAACTCATTTTGATCCAATTCAGTTGTTTTTTGTGTGCTCCTCTTGGTCACATTCATGAGGTATTATGGGGCATCGTATACTCATTGCACCTCCATAAACAGTAGTTTGTAAGTCAAATAGAGTTGCTCTTCCTCTAACTGACATTCGATCTAAGCAACCCCTCCCTATAGGCTGAATCTCAGTCATTGTTTTTAGAGCCTTCTAACAGGTTTTAGGGCTTCTCAGGCTTCTTATTTAAACCTTTACTTCACCTTGAAGGTGTTAGATACTTCCAATTTTCCCTTGCTACCATTGTTATTTTGAAAACCTTTTGAAATCTCTTAGAGATCTTCATTTTAGGCATTTCTTAGCCACCTGAGATAACCACACTGATTCTAATCTTTTCCATACTTTCCTTCTATTTTCTTACAACACACTTGTGCTAGCAAGCCATTTATTTAGCTCCTTTTAGCAACATAGAAAGGCACTTGACACCTATCTCCATTGTAATTTGATTCCTTGAAGAGCTTGAACCAACCACTGTAGTGCATAAAATTGCTAATCTAGAGCTAGGGTTGAGGCTTAGACTCTTTCTTAATGCTTTATTACACCCTTTGAAGCAACCTCTTGAAGGGTATATTCACTTCAATTTTTGTTTATGTCTACATGATTGCACGCTTAGCTCTCGCTTTGAAATATCCCCTTCATGCATAATACTTTTATCAACCATATCATACAAAGAGGCCCTATGGTTTATATGTTATTTATAAAGTCAATGAATGATTCTATTTCCTTATCACGTAAGTTACATAGTATTGTAAATCACTTCCAACATACTTAATCATTTGTCACTTAAGCTTAGGGTTTTTGCATATTCAATACTAGTTTCATTGTTAGCTAGATTATTCCATGTATCATGATCACTTGAGCTTAATCAAACCCTAAATTCTACTTAACTATTGTATTTTTATGGAGTTATATATGCTAATAATAGTATTTCCATTCTCAGTTACATGCATTGTATAAGTATTACACTTAGCAACAAATACTATTACCATCATTAATACCTCTTACACACATGTACACATAATGGCTATTCTTACATGTATCACTTAAATGCATGCACAACCACCTTAGAGACATGGAACTTATCATGGTTTCTCTCAACCACACTTTGAATTCATCTCATCAAGCACAAAAGAAGATGCCAGAGATGCTTTGAGGGATCATTTGACTTCATCACCCTAGTAAACACAAGTAGAAACAAGTAGTAAAAATAAGAGTAAAGACCACAACATCCAAAAATGTTTACGTGGAAACCTTAATAATATAGAAGAAATGATGGAGTTACACCACAAAGATATACACATAAATTGAAAATAAAGGTAAAAGAGAAATCTCACTCTCTTCAGGAATTTTTAAGCTTTTCTCAATCGACTCAAAGCTCCTCCTTCCTCGTAGTACTCGGCCACCACAATTTTAGTTTCTAGCCACCACATAACACTCCATCATACACAACACACCATAAATAAATCATAAGAATCTTTATTATTTATAGCCCTCCAAATAGCCACCAAACACTCTATCTAGGCCTAAGAGTACTTGGATATTTGCCACATGTCAAATGTGTCCCTCCTATGCAAGTCAAGTGTCCAATTTCTCCTTCCCTCATGCCAAATTTGTTCCAAAATTCAACATTCACTGCCTAGCTTTTGGGTGGCCCAAGCACCCACGTTTTGGGCTCCTTTTGTTTTTTGGAAATTCATAGAGTGCTTTGGTTTGCCCAAGCACCAAGCCTTTGTCTTTGATTTATGTTTGGTTTTGCTCCAAGCACCTAAGCATGCCCAAGTGCTCAATTATCAGTCTTTGGGTATGTTTTATAAATAAGTGTTTGTGCTTGGGCACATTTTAATACCCAAACCTTGACCCTTCGAACAACTTTAATGCCTCTAATGCTTAGGCATAGGAATAGGATCCGACGAAGGTCGTGTGAGACTAGAGTATACTTTTGTTCATTGAGCTGATAAGTGAATCTATATTGAAGTATCTATCTTTGGCTTTGCTATTTGAATAAGGGTCTTTGCTTGGGGGTACCCAAGCGCCCAGACCTTGACTGTTAAATAAGTTCAATGCATTCACTACTTGGGTGTGCCCAAGCACCTAAACATTGTGTTTTACTAATTATAGAAAATTTTCTTAGTGCTTGGGCACTCCCATGCTTTGGCAAATAAATAATTTATTGATGCTTGGGTGCACCCAAATGTTAGTTTCTATGTCCAGTTAAAGTCCTTCAACACCTTTCAGGCTCGCTTAATCTTATTCATGTCTAATTTGCACATATTTGATCTGTGATTGACCTAAAGTCACTTCAAGATTTACAACTAACCCTTGGTCCACTCCAACAACATCTTATTGAACATGAGACTTCACCACTTAGGTTCAAGCTTACATAAATACACTTCAAGCTATTATTAGTTGCAGCCAAATTCATCTTACCTCTTTGAGCTACACTTGAGTCTCCACAAATATAACAACCTCCTAATTGATAATTGAGTGTAGGTCACCATTTTCTTCTTCCCTTGGTGTCAACCTTCATAATAACTGAGTTTGGTGTGGCTCAACACCACCACCCAATCATGTTCAGTAAATGATTAAATATATCTGAGTAGTTAGTTCTTAGTTCATCTTGAATAACTTATGCACATATTATCTCACAATGCTAGTTACAAATGGGTTTCCTCTTCAAACACTATAGAAAAACACTATTCCATGCTTTAGTGGTTGCAACAATTAAGTCCCTTACTAGACTTGGCATTGGTGGTTGCATCTTCTCACATTTGGCCAGCTCCCATTCTTTTTGGGTACATTATATCCCTGAAAACTTTTTGTCCTATACTTTGTTGCATAAGGCTAGACCCAACTCACCAGAGAGTCCTCTTCAATTTTCTTCCAACTACTAGACACCTCATCAAGAACTAACTTTACTCTCATTTATCGCATGTTATGTTATCTCTTAAGAGGGGAGATAAATACCCTCCCCCCTTATGTATAAAGACCTTTATGTCCTACAAACAAAAATAGAACTACTAGAGTTAATCTCATAATTTACAATGAGCTGAGTTGCTCCCTCGAGTAGCCACCAATGCTCCATTGGTCATCTTTTAAGAGTCCTCCATACATTTGGTTGCATTTCTAACTTGTGCTACTAGGCTGAAAAGATGAAGTTCCTCTTTAGGCTTGAAACATGCCAGACATCCTTTAACAGCCATGTCACACCACTCAGTAGTCAAACATCTACCCCTCCTTATCCCATGAAGCTTCATACAATTTTGTCCCTAGTGCTCATGCACACTATCTCACTTATAGTGAATTTAATGAATATCACATTGCTAGGCATTGAATTACACAATGTTTCTGAATCCACCACCCAATACATCTCCTTGTCATGGGACATGATTAGCACCTTTTTGAGATATAAGCTACTATGCTCACTGCACCTCCTCTCTTAGTTTGCACATCCAACACTTCTCTACATCTCAAAATCTCACTGGAAATAACCCTCTTTACCATAACTTTAGGAATTGGCTTAGCTCAATGACTTCATTTTCTTTGAGCTGCTCAAAATCATCATCAAGTATCTCTGCCATCTCCTTCTTCTATTTATAATATTCAAGGTACTATATGTAGACCATTATCCATCAAATATCCTCATTTTCTCCTCATTCAAGATAACCATACCATGTCATCTAACTTGAAAGTATTAGCTTCTATTGAGTTGCTCATTGTCATTACATAGCCATCCCATCTTTCTGACAATGATGAGAACTTCAATAATGCTTGAACTTTGTCATCGAACTAGATGTTCACCAAGCATAGCTGGCTCTAAAAATTATTGAGGTAATTCTCATGCTTCATACCTAGCCATAGTTTTCCATCTTCATATTAAGAATCCTTTTCATTATGAACATTATTCATTTCTGAGGAATTTTTGTGCATCCTCTTCTAGATAGCCATCATGTCTGCAACAACTTTCGTTCACAATGTTGAACAGCATAGATGAAGTTGGAGATAACCAAATCAAGCCCAAGACTATTATGTACATTATCTATAAGTCTATTTTTCCCATCTCAAGTAGTTTCTATGTAATGCCTTTAGATGAAAAATATAAATTTTTTAGTACAACAGATCTTCAATCTGTATCTTCTAGAACACAAAGTTTACTTTATTGAACTTATCCATATGGTTGGTGATAATAAATCTCAGCACCACCGAGCACACTCTCCGCACCGGAAGCAGTTTTCATAAGAGCACTCGATTGAGGACCGGAGTTACGTAGACTGTTACATAACTCATGCATGCAAGATAAACACAAACATGCAAACATCCAAACACAAAGGATTACATGAAAAACTCAAGAATAGGAAAAAACCACGGAGCCACACCACATAAATTTTACTATGAAAACTTAAAGATTACAGAGTTAAGAAGAGCTTAACCTTTGACAGAATACACAAGCTCTTACTATAAGATCAAGAGGAGTAGAAGAAGCCACCACCAGGAGTCTCTTCTCCAACATGCAAAAGGTTTCTTACACCACAGCTTCCTTAGGGCTTCACTGTGGGATCTCCTCCTCATAGTAAGAATAAAGCCTACAACTGAAATGTCAACATTATAAACTCCTCCTAACTTGTTTGCTTAAGCATCCAGCTCAATTTTGAACCCTGAAAAGTTCAAAATACCCTCCAATTTACTTAGGGTGTAACCTGAACTAGAGCAGAACTCTGCCAGGTGCAACGGTGTGCCGTAGCGCCTGCGTTTCGAATGACCTGCCACTACGACAGGTGGTAGCGCTTGCGTCTCAGGATGGGACTTACTGTGACGCACTGTAGCACTTGCCTTTCGGGATGGAACTCACTGCGGCGCGCGGTAGCATCCGCCTTTCGAATAGCCTGCGTCTTGGGATGGATCCATTGCGGCACATTATAGTGTCTATTTTTGTTACCGTGCGCTACAATTCCAATTTCCGCTGTGGTGCACTGAAGCGCCCGCTTCCCTGTCTGTTGACCACTGAAGTGCCCGCTTCTCTGCCTGTTGACCGCTAAGGCATGTGATTGCGCCTTTGCCTCAGGTGAGGGATCATCAGGGTACGCTGCAGTGCTACACGATGTGCTGCAGTGTCTGTGTTGTTCTTGAACTTCACACATTGTTCTGAATCATCTTGGAACCTCCCGGATGCTCACCGGAGTACCATTAGCATTTCCATGATGGACTAAATGGTCTCCACATCACAACACATATTGTACCTCAATTCATCCACCATTGCTCCAACTTTGATAAAGCTTGATCACCCTGACACTAGTTACTATGGTTTATCTCAACCACACTTTGGGTTCACCTCATCAAGCACATATGAGCATGTCACAAAAGCTCTTAATGATTATTTAGCTTTTTCCTCTTTGGGAACACCAGTAGAAATAAAAATCAAGCATAAGTTAAGAGATTACAACATCCAAAATAACATATAAAGTCTTATGTTAAATTCTTAAAAATAGTGAAAATATTATGGAGCCACACCATAAAGATATTCAGTATAGTTTATGGAAAAAATATAGTAAATACCACACTCTCTCTAGAAACTTTCAAGATTTTCCAAGCCCACTCACTGCTCCTTCTATCTAACAGCACTCAACCTACATAGCTCCAATATACAAAATGCTTATCATCTTTGTTATTTATAGCCCTCTAAATAGCCCCCAAACTCTTCGTATGGCCATGGGAGGGAGTCCTTAAAGGTTTTCCATATGTTAGGCATTCTCCTCATAAGCAAGCCAATTATCCAATTTGTCCATCTTGCACACCAAATTAGTTCCAAAAATCTGCAAGCACCGACTAGGGATTGGGAACACCTGTAACAACTCAAGTTGTTACCTTAGTTAATTAGGATTAATCTTAGTCTTAAATATAATTATAAGTGCTAATCAGGTCAATTAGAGTCAACTTCTAGGGCCTACCCAATATCAAGGATCAAATGGATCAAATCATGATCTCTAGAACATCCAGAAACTCTAAAATTTGACCTACCTAAATTAACCTCGGATTGGAAAACAGACACCGCCATTGCGTTCTTTGACCCCAAATTAGTTTGGGTTAAATTTTAGTGTCAATCGGAAGTCGTCAAAATTTCGACAAATATTTTAATAATAATTTAAATACACCCAAAAATCGAGGAATCAAAATACTCGTCGGATCGAAAATTTGACCTCGCCATTGCATTCCTCACCTCTCAAATAGCTAGGAAAAATATATTTGAAATTTTGAAATTTTGAAAAAAAAAAAAAAAAATTTAATTAATTACTTAACGACGCCGTTAAATCCTTAACCTTACCATCAACTGTAGCTGACGGCGTCATCTAATTAGACGGCGCCATCGCACCCGTCTCCCTCGGCCCCGTCGCCCGCACGCCATGCGGCGTGCCCGCCGCCCCTCCGGGCCAATCGGCGCCCTCCCTGGCCTCATCGAGGTTGCTGACGTGCCTATAAGGCCTCGGCCGAGCTCTGGGCTCCGGGTTTGCGAAACCCGAGCCGAGCCATCCTTCGTCATCGATCAGGTACCCCCCCCCCCCCCCCCCCGAACTCCCCTCGCGTTATTTTGATCGGCATTTTGACGCCTGATTATTGTAGATTTTAGGATGGATTGACGATCCATCGGACCTGATTGAGTTCGATCAGGTCCGATCGACCCAGATCGGGGTTTGAACCCTACGAGTTCTGCCTCGTTCGCTCGTACCGAACCCTAGAACTTAGGGTTGCCCCTAGCCGCCGCCTCTGGCCACCTCCGGCGAAGGTCCGCCCACCGACGTGTAGGCCCCGACGTGGGCTACCGTCGGCCGAGCGGGCCGAGGCGGTCCGGCGCCGGGAAGGCCGGCAAAAGCCGTGCCCTAGCCCGGTGCCCTCGGGACGTCTCCGCGAAGGAGACGAAGTCCGGGCTGGGCCGGGTCTACCCGAGCCCGTCCCGGTCGCATCCGGGTCCTCGTAAGCTTAGGTGGGACCCGCAGAGCCACGTGGCAGCCACCCGGCAGTGCCAAGTGTCAGGTGGGCCCACAGCCCGAGCCCGCGTCTCTTTGGCTTCGGCCGTGGGGCCCACAGCGCCACGTGGCAGCCTCTGGGCCCGCCACGTGTCAAGTGGGACCCACTTCCCGAGCCCCGGCGGCTCTTCGGCTCCCCTGTGGGGACCACAGTGCCACGTGGCAGCCTCTGGCAATGCCATATGTCAGGTGGGGGCCCACTGCTCGGTCACCCGAGCCTCTTCGGCTCCCCTGTGGGGCCCACAGTGCCACGTGGCAGCCTCTGCCAGTGCCACGTGTCAGGTGGGGGCCCACTGTCTGTTAATTAAAAATAATTAATTACTGTTAACCTAATTAATTATAGTTAGTGACTAATTAATTAAGATTAGTGTTAATGACTTTTCAACAGTAATCTCATAATTAAATTTCTGTAATTAGTAATTATGAGATAATTAAGATTATTTTAATAATAATTAATTATTAATAGTAATTAGAATAATTAATTATAATTATACAGTAAATCTATAATTAATTACTACTCACTAAATATTAACAATTAATTAAGATTAAATAACCTAAAATTAAGCTTAATTACTTTTCTACAGTAAAATAATAATAATATTTATAATTAAATTAATTAATGATAATTAATAATTAAGTTCTAATTAATGACAGATTAATTAATTATCAATAAATTCAGAAATATATATATATATATATAACTTTAATAATGAATAGTTAAATTAATACAAATTGTATTTTTAAATGATAAAACTTAAAAGTTTAATAACTTTTTGTAGGATGATCCAAACATAGCAAATATAGGTCTCAAAATACTCAGAAAAATAAATAGAATCAAATAACATAATGTAAAAATTAATTTTGGGGTACGCATAACAAGGTAGCATTTTAGGACCTCTTTAGGACCTCATAACTTCTTACCCAGTTATCAGAACACAGTCAATATGGGTCTTAAAAAGCTCAGGAGAGCGGCCCCATCACGGTAGTAGTATTAGTTTTCTCATTTGGACATCAGGACAAAAATTCAACCCTAGAACTCTTAATGAAAAATGATCAAAATGCCCTTGGAATTCAAATGACCTCAAATCAACTCCAAATTCAAAAATTCAAAATGCTAACTAACTTAGAATTTCAATGTCACCAATAAACTGAAATAATATTTAGAATCTGAACCCTAGAAATTTAGGTAAAAGACCAAATTACCCCTGACCTCATTTTGGTCATAACTTGACCTTTGGAATCTAATTTGGACGTACTTACTGTCTATCTTCAAGTTAGACAGTAAGGAATTAGTTGGAACTAAGAGAATTCAATTCTGACCCATAAGTTAAAAGTTGACTTTTTGACCCTTAAAATAGGGGCAAAATAGTCATTTTGCCCTAAGATTGGACTATGTACTCTTAACCTCTAATTTTTATTCAAAACTCACAAACCAATGTTATAAAGATCTTAGTGACCTTTAAGTGAGTGAAATCAACTATTATGTTAGATTCCAAGATTTTCCTAAGCACTACACCTTAAGGACCTTTCCTAAGACTAAGACTAGATCATATGTTAGAGTTCATTTATTGGATAAATGAGTTACTCAATGGGTGCAACCTTGGTTTTATTAGTTTCTAGATTTTTCTTTTATTTTACAACTTGTTCTGATTATTTTGCCTTTAAACCTTAGATTTAGGATAAGAGATTCATCATATTAAATTTGATTACTTAATAGGATTGGCCTTAACTAGTAGATCACTTATAGAATAAAACCTAGGACTTAGGTCTTATCCTTTTTGGATTATATGATTAAACCTAAATCTCATAGTATTTAATCCATAATCTATAGGTATAAAAGATCTTGATCAGATCCTAGATAGAACGTCTAAATTCACCAAAATTAGGACGTATGATTTATTAATTTAACTCATAGCCGTCTATCTGATTGAACTAGATTAGAACCTGACCAGTTCTAATCCTTTTTAACTTATAAAGACGAATTTCTAAGTTACACTCGATAGTAAGAAAATGATGATCCTGAATTTGTGTAACTTGGAATAGTTAGAATGGTTAAGTAGAAAATAATTGATATCACCATATTTAATAGAGTCCCTTGCTTCTATTTGATATTTTGTTGCTATGCATTCCTTGATTTTTGTGCCATAATTTCTTGAACATGTTATATAAAATTTTTGATGCATGAATAAAATGTTAGGAAAATATGGAGACTCCATAGATTCCTTGTGAAAATATTAAAGTGATTAATGAAAAGATAATAGTTATATGCACTGCCTCTCAGATATGTCATTATTGCCTAGTCTCCTTATGTCATTAGGGGAAGGACTTGTTTTCTGTGTGTGCCTAGTTACCTAGCCTCCTTATGTCGCTAAGGGTACACCGTTAGTGCCTTAGCCGTACTGGTACTAAGATCCTTCGATTACTTTGTGTGCTTAGTTGCCTAGCCTCCTTATGTCGCTAGGGGTACACAGTTTGTGACTTAGCCGTGATGGTGCTAAGATCTTTTAATATTCGATGGGCTAGATTAACTATGTTCTGTATGACAGTCGGTGCACGAACATTTATATATATGCAGTTATGATGTTTTGTTTGCTTTTTAGCATTTTTATTCTATTAGATATTTCCTGTACTGCTTGTATATTTTAGGATGTTAGAACATTGCTGCTATTTATATGTATCACTGCTGAGTTATTTTATTTCAATTAGCATATTCATTTTGATCACCAGCATATTTAGGATGTAGCATTTTTCTTACATTATTTGTTTGATTATGTATATTTATATGCCTTACTTTGCTTAGCTTACGTTTGAGACATGTCTTAGCCTCTCTTTTTGCTTAAGTTATAAATGATGGTTTATAGCTTTTTCTTCTTTTTGTATTGCTTGTTGCTCCCTTATATAATTGTTGCTTAGAGATTGTAAAATGATGATATTACAAAACACATATAAAACTTATTAGCTTAAAATATACTTAGACAATTATCTAACCAAATTTTTCTTTTTTTGGCTGGGGCCCTACATTGTGAAACCGACAATGGAAGATCCTATTTAGTTGGATGATCAGGATCTTGGTGTGGAGCCATACCCGAAGGAGGAGCCTGTGGAAGAAGTAGCTATTTAGTCCTTCCACTATAAGTGAGGATGAGTGCACTTTATTTTTATTATTTGAAACTTAAATTGATGTAATAATACAGGTACTTATGACTGCGTATTCGGATTCTGTGCTTATGTTCTGAGTTGTATTTCTTTATACTTATGTTGTGATGCTTGGATGTTTTATATTGAAAATTGCTTCTGCACTCTGTATGTTTACTTATATAGTGACTGAATATTTGATTCTATGCTCACTCCTTCCCTTATTAGGTGGATTGTGAATTTCATCCTAATTCAATTATAAGTGAAGGGTTAGCTAGAGTGACACACCACCCCTTAACTTAATTCTTGTGGATTAAGGGGTGGGGCACCATAACACCTAAGCACTTGAGCGATAAGTTTAGTTGCTCAAAAATGAATAAAGCTCTTAGACCCACCAAGGTTCCCAAGCCTCTATTTTGGCTTTCAATTTAGTTTTACTTATGACATTTGGGCATGCCCAAGAGGTAAAATTCCTATCTCTAGCTCCTCTCTCGGAATAAGTATCGATGCTTGGTCAAACCTAAACACCCAAGCCTTAACTTATCGGATAAATTTAATATATATAGCACTTGGATGTGCCAAAGCCTCGATTCTATTTACTCTATAAAGAGTCTTTAATGTATCTGTGTGCCTAAGTCTTGATTAATGAATGATGTTCTGACGCTTGAGCTCCCCCAAGTGTCGACTCCTCTGCTCAGTTCAATTTTTTTAGCATCCTTCAAGCTCACTTGATTTGATTTGCATCTAATTTGTATTTGGTTGATTCATGGTTGAGTCAAAGTCACTCCAAGATTTGCAACTAACCCATGGTCTACTCCAAGGTTATTCCATTGTAATTAAGATGTCATCAGTTTGATTCATGATTGCATTAACACACTTCATGGTGTAGTCAAGTGCACCTATATTCATTGCACATCTATGATTTGCACTCGAGCCACCCCTAACATAATAGCACTTAGTAGTTTACATCATTTATTCTTAAGAAATTAAATAACAATTAGTCCATGAAAATAGTTGCTTAAAACCCTAAGTACATACACTTTTCTAGAACTTAGGTTGAAAATAAAGGCTACCTTTAAGTGATTACTCATTTTAGCATGTATAATGATTAGATAATTATTTACATGTGTAATGATTCAGACATAGCCCTACTTTGAGTTGATTTAGAAAGGGTAAGCATGAACCTTGGCTAGTAAGCAAAACTAGACAAGATCCATCTCATAAACCCTACTCATAAATAAATTTTATTTGAACTTAATGTTCACCATTTGACACCTTAATCATGGCATAATGGACATAGTATGGTGGCTTAGGAGTCATTTTTGCTCACAAGCTACTTAGGATTCGACCTTGCATACATATGACTAGTTTAGTAACCAAGTAGTTAAGATTCATATCCTACAAATTCCATGCATTTAACAAGTTGTTTTACCTTTAATACTTATTAATAAATTTAATTATATCTTAAATATGTTAGATTTGATCATTAATAAAATTGATCATGCATTAAAGCCCTTGCTAATAGGGGAGCACCTAAGCATTAACACATTATTACTCCAAAATGGTTATGAGTGTCTCTTTAAACTAAGATAAACAATTTGTAAGTTTTTAGTAGTAAAATAACTTTTATAAATCAAATTTATCTCCTGGGCCTAGCCTGTGCGCATGACCAATGTTTTAAATTGAACTGGACTGGCTGATTCGATCGGTTCAACTACGAACTAGCTGGATTACCAGTCTGAATATGAGAAAAAAATCATATGACATCAAACCGGTTAAAAAATAGCAGGTTTTACGGTTCAACCGCTGAACCGTAAAACCAATCAGGTTTTAAAGAACCGTCCAGTTCGCAAGCAAGGCATGCGATTTAAAATAGACGCTGACGATTTGCTCATTTGCGATCGACTTTTGAGATTTTCATTATATGTATTTCGATCATTGTGTTCCTGATTGTCATTTTCCCTTATCAGTTTTTCCTTTTTGTCACGATCAAAACCACCTCTCAGTGTTCCTATCTTCAGCGGTTGATGGCTTATTGTTTAGGTTTTCTAGCATTGTCAGTTGTATGCCTAATTCATTCTTTGTTCTTTGTTCTCCACTTCTTCGTCTGTAAGAGAATAATAGCAATTTAGCAAATTATTGTTTGATTTTTAAAGAGCAACTCTAAATGTTATTATTTTCATTTTATCTCTATTGGATGTTATTTTCATCTTTATAGATTTATTGATAGTTTACCATCATATTTATTAAAAGAGACTTGAGAGCATGAGAAGCAAAACAAAAGTTTTCAAAATTATTATTTAATTTTCTGAAAGAATCTATAAATACTATTATTTTCATCTCTAAGGGTCCATTGGTAGTTTACCATCAAATTTATTAGATGAGATTATGATAAGCAAAATAATAATTTTTAAAATTATTGTTTGATTTTCAGAATGCATCTCTTAATGCTATTACTTTCATCTCAAAATATTCGTTGATAGTTTACCATCATGTTCATTAGATAAGATTATGATAAGAAAAATAATAATTTTTAAAATTATTATTTGATTTTCAGAATGTATCTATAATTGCCATTATTGTTATCTCTAAATATTAATTAGTAGTTTACCATCATGTTTATTAGATGAGATTATAATAAACAAAATAATAATTTTCAAAATTATTATTTGATTTTTAGAATGCATCTCTAAATGCTATTATATTCATCGATTATGATATGAAAAATAACAATTTTTAAAATTATTTCTTTAAGTACCATTATTTTCATTTTGTCTCTAAAGGCTATTGTTTATATGCATAAATATTGATAGTTAGTTTACCATCAAGTTCATTAGCTGAAATTATGTGAAGCAAAATAACAATTTTAGAAATCATTGTTCAAATTTTAAAGAGCTTCTTTAAATACAATTTTTTACATTCTTAAAGGTCGATTGTTAGTTTACCATCATGTTCAATTGTTCAATATATGAGATTATGAGAAGCAAAATAATAATTTAACAAATTATTGTTTGAATTTCAGATATCATCTCTAAATATTATTATTTTTATTTTTTCTCTGATGGATGTTATTTTCATCTCTAAAGGTCAGTTATTTGTTTACTATTATGTTCATTTAATGAGATTATGAGAAGCAAAACAACGGTTTTAGAAATTATTTTCAGATTCTTAGAGAGCATCTCTAAATTTCATTATTTTCATCTTTAAATGTTAATTGTTACTTTATCATCATGTTTATTATATGAGATTACGATAAGCAAAATAGTAGTTTAATAAATTATTAATTTTTTTCTGAGAGCATCTCTAAATGTTATTATTTTTATTTTATCTCTAAAGATTATTGTTTATATATATAAAGATTGATTATTAGTTTACCATCATGTTTATTAGAAATTTTTGTTTGATTTTTAGAGAGTATCTATAAATGCTATTATTTTCATCTTTAAAAATTGATTGTTAGTTTAACATCATATTCAATTGTTCATTATATGAGATTAAGAGGAGCAAAACAGTAATTTAACAAATTATTGATTGATTTTCAGATAGCATCCACTAAAATTATTATTTTCATTTTATCTCTAATATATATTATTTTCATCTCTAAAGGTCAATTATTAATTTACTTTCATGTTCATTGAATGAGATTATGAGAAGCAAAACAACAGTTTATAAATTATTATTTAATTTTTAGAGATCATCTCTAAATGCCATTATTTTTATCTTTAAATGTCGATTGTCAGTTTACCATCATGCTCATTAGATGAGATTATGATAAGCAATACAACAATTTAATAAAATATTATTTGATTTTTAGAGAACACTTCTAAAGTTCTATTGGTAGTTTATCATCATATTTATTATATAAGATTATGATGGCAAAATAGTAGTTTTCAAATTATTATTTGATTTTTAGAATGCATCTCTTAATACTATTGTTTTCATCTCTAAAGGTTCATTAGTAGTTTACCATTATGCTCACTAGAAGAGAGAATGATAAGTAAAATAATAATTTTCAGAATTATTATTTGATTTTCAAAATGCATCTTTAAATACTAATGTTTTCATATCTAAAGATCCTTTGGTAAATTACCATCATGTTTATTATATAATATTATTATAAGCAAAACAATAATTTTCAAAATTATTTATTGATTTTCAAAATGCATTTCTAAATGCCAATATTTTTGTTTCTAAAGCTTCATTCATAGTTTACCATCATATTTATTAGATGAGATTATTATAAGTAAAACAATAGATTTCAAAATTACTGTTCAATTTTTAAAATGTATCTCTAAATACTATTATTTTCATCTCTAAAGGTCTATTAGTAATTTACCATCATATTTATTAGATGAGATTATGATAAGCAAAGCAACAGTCTTGAAAACTATTGTTTAATTTTCTAAAAGCCCATTATTTTCAGCTCTAAAGGTTCATTAGTAATTCATCATCATATTTATTAGATTAGACTATGATAAGCACAATAATAATTTTTAAAAATTATTATTTGATTTTTAGAATGTATCTCTAAATTTTATTATTTTCATCTCTAAATATCAATTGATAGTTTAACATCATATTTATTAGATGAGAGTATGATAAGCAAAATAATATATTTCAAAATTATTATTTGATTTTTAGAATATATCTCTAAATATTATTATTTTCATCTCTAAATGTCTATTAGTAGTTTATCATCATATTTATTAGATGAGATTATGATAAGCAAAATAATAATTTTTAAAATTATTGTTTAATTTTCCAAAAGTATCTCTAAATGCTATTATTTTTATCTCTAAGGGTCCATTGGTTATCATCATATTTATTATATGAGATTATGATAAGCAAAATAACAGTTTTCAAAATTATTATTTAATTTTTAGAATGTATCTCTAAATGCTAATATTTTCATCTCTAAAGTCCTATTAGTATTTTATCATTATGTTTATTAGATGAGAGAATGATAAGCAAAATAACATATTTCAAAATTATTATTTAATTTTTAGAATGCATTTCTAAATGCCCTTGTTTTCACCCTTAAATGTCCATTGATAGTTTATCATTATGTTCATTAGATGAGATTATGAGTAGCAAAATAGCAATTTAATAAATTATTATTTGATGTTTGTAAAGAAAGAAAGGCTAATTGTTTAATATGATATTGCAAGTGATAGGAATGTATATCATTTTAGTAAGGAACTGTCATTTGTTAGTTAATAATATTCTTTTTTCTATACTTTATTTTTAATATCCAATGTGAAATACATATCAAGTAGATCGATAATTTCTCAATTTTCATAAAGTTTGCCTAAAAGTTATCACGATCTAACAACCACAAATGTCGCTCTGATATTCATTAAGAATCTTAACGACTTTGCACGAGTTTTATTCCTTAAATGGAAATTCTCATTGCATGGGTTGAGTCACCTCTAATTACATGAGTGATTGCTCGTTAGCACTTGGGAGCAAAACCTGGTGGAAGGAAAACCTAAAGACAGAGAAACAAAAAAAGGATTCTCCATGAGAGCTAACTTTAATGCCTCAAGAAGATGCAACCCATAACTCCGTCAAAATCAAACCCGAGCCACGGAGCCCAAATCGAGTACATCAAAAGCACCTTGGAGCAAAGTCAGCATGACTATGAGAGCAACAAAAAGGCAAGAAAGATGCTCTAACTCACCCAACTCTTATGCTTGACCACTTGGGAAGCCATGAGGCCCATATGGGCCCAAAACTAAGCACCTAAAAGGTTTGGGTGGGAATGAATTGCATCAAGCCAAAGCACACAATGTTCTAACTTAACTCTCCTACTTAATCAGTCGCTCAAAAAAAGGTTATAAAATTTCATTGCAATACTATATCATTTTATATATCAAAGTGCAACTGTTGCGGAATAGAATGGTTGACTAACTAAATTCTAATTAATCAATATTAGGACATTTAAAATTGAAAATTGCAATTTTACCTACCACTATATCTAAAGAATAAGAAAGATAATATTATTAAATAAAAATAAATTAAGGCATGCACAGAAAAATACGTGAGAACTGTATTATACGTAGCATTCGCCTTTAAACCTTATTTGAAGAGATGGCCAATAATGTTGAAATATATAGTGTGATGCAGAAATTGTTGGCCTGGTCTTCTTCCTCAATTTTCTTCTCTTGCCTCAGTGAGAGCAGGCCACTCTCATTATTATAGTAAATATAGCCGAAAACAGATATTGGGATACCGTCAATCGTTGCAGGATTTGCGAAGAGATTCCAGCTCTAAATCTTGAGCATGCTGAACTCATGCATGCAGTGGGTTGCATGTGCACGTGTAATTAGTGTTAATCGCATGTGTTGTACGCCGTTGGTACTTTATTAATTCTCAATTTATTAAATAAAGAAAGACTTGCAGTATCTAATGACAGAGAGAGTGGGAGAGACAAAGACCGACCTTGTTGACTGCTCCAAGTTGAACCACCCCTTCTTTGACTGCAATCAAGGCAATGGTCTGAAAAAATAAAGCACAATAAACTTGCTGATTTCAAATACAGTCATATGAAGACATTTCTCCATGAATGAGTGGCTTACGAACCTTGATACCGGACTGGAACTGGGCTTCCCATGTCCTTGGATGCTTGGAAAGGGCAACGATGTCAAAAAAAGGCCAAGTGAAGGTAAAACAGATCAACAGCGATAAACAACGAAATAAGCATACAGAATCCGCTGGATTGCTCCAGGAAGTGATGAGAAAATTGATCTCCTGCGGGTCCTGGGGGTCCTTGTAAATCCACTTGTGGTTGTGATCGGCAGCGATTTTTCCTATTAGGCTGTCCAGCGCAGAGGACTAAGCACGCATTAAACGAAGCATTAGGAACGGGAAAAGGTTAGTGCAGCGCACCCTTCTCCGTAGTTATAAATCTCGTGAGACATCTTGAAGAAGAGCTCAGGCTGAAGCCCCTTCACTGGCTTGGGTTCGCCTCCGTCATCCGAAGAGGAAGGATTTATGGCAGAGGCGGCGAAGTTGCAGAATCCATCTTCCCACACAAGAATCCTGGGCAAAATCAATCATATCCCTCTTGTTCTGTCATAAGAAAAGAGAAAGGGAGGGCTCTTCTTACCAATTTCTTCGGTTTCCTCTTGCTCTGTCATAGGCTCCGCTTTGGAGATCCCACCTGCAAAGGAAGAGAGTTAGATTAGATGATTAATTGTGCTGAACAGTTGAGTGTATTCCGTACTTGGGCGGTGGGAAGTTTCTGGGAAGGATTCTCCAAAAGACCGCATAGACCCAGTGTGAGTGTTCGTGGGAACAGAGGCTCCTGAGTGTGTGCTGGAGGAGGTGAGTAATGGCTAAGGGGTTAAGCTGCTGCTCTTCCATGGGAAAAAGGAGGAGAAGAAGAGAGAAAGCAAGGAATGGGAAGAAGGGTATTTGAAAAGCAACACTGTAGAATGAGATCAATCATATCCTTGACTATTCTGCTCTACGCTTGAACCATACTCTGAAACGAATATGTCTCTCTCTCTCTCAGTGTTGCTCCAATACATGTCATGATAAAGCTTTAACACTGCGAACTCTGGAGGCCCACAATCAGGCATCGCTCTTCTTTCAAATGATTCATCATTTGTTCTTTATGACCCTTTTGGCTACATCTTGGGGTGTACGCTTCCAATAATATAAAAAAGATTGGAGTTTTATACTTTCTACATAATTTCAAAAATAGCATTAAGAAAATGCAAAATATTTAATTTGCCTTAAAAAAGTGCATTAAATATATACTTATTTTTCACATTTGAGGCTCATAAGAAATATTTATTTTTAATGTAAATACTAATTATATAATTTTTTAGAGAATTATTTGAGATTCAAATAATATTTTTCAGGCAAAATTATTATAATCTTTATTTAAAATTTTTCAAGAAAAATAATATTTATAAAAAAACAATTCAATATATATATATATATATATATATATATATATATATCTTATCAGTGGTTGATGGGATTTGAACCAATGACATAAGATAATAAATCATAAACATCAACCACTGGTCTGCAATATCACACACACACATGTTAATATCAATTTTTCCTTTAGCTCGTCGGCTGCTCTCATTTTAGGGCGACCTAAAGGCGATTTTGGCGTCAAGGCTAGGGTTCCCATCAGTCGGCTTTGCCGACGACTTCTGGATTTGTCACTTTTCTGGCGACCTCCAGGTGATAATATGCAACTCTTCTTTATCTTTTATTGCTAGCTTCTATGTTGTTTTAATGGAGGAGCCCCCTACCATCAGATCCTTTAGAGATATCGTGGAAAACCTTAACTCTGCAATCTCTAAAGCAATCTCTTCTTTTAACGGCTCTCCTGCTTTATTCTTCATTGATGAGGAAATATCTACACTAGCTGCGAAGCACTCACTCACTCTAGTAGGAACATTTAATAATCAGAAACTTAACTTTGGCCTTGTCTCTAGCTTTATTCTTGGTCTTAAGCTCATTGAACTGGTTTCCATCCGGGCATTTGATTCTCACAGAGCTTTTTCATCTTCTCCTTAGATCTGAACTATGATAGGGTCTTTGCCAAAGGATCCTATGATTTAAAAGGAAACATTATGAAATTTGTAAAATGGGATCCTTATACTGATGCTATCGTTGATTCCCCAATGGCTCCTATTTGGGTTAATTTTCTAGGCTCCGTCTTCACTTTGTTAAGAAAGATATTCTTTTTAACATAGCTAAAGCAATTGATACTCCTCACCAACTGGATAGAAACATTGCCTTGGAGAGGATTGTTGCTACTTTGAGGGTTTTGGTTGAACTTAACCTTTCTCTCTCTCTTCCAAACAAAATTTGGATAGGTTTGGCCAACAAAGGATATTATCAATCTATTCAATATGAAAACTTACCTCTTTATTGTTCTTGGTGTTAAACTTTAGGACATGGTCCTCCTCAATGTTCTCACACTCATAGCAATAGCGCTGTTAGAACTAGAGACAAAAATTTTGCATCTCCCTAACAGCTCATCTCCTGAAGTTAACTTAACTGAAATATTAAGAAATGGAATTAATATTTTGCAAAGTGATCAGGCTCCTAGTCAAGCTTTATCTAAGATTAATTTTGGAAACTTTGATAATGTTATTCTACCTTCCACTAATTGTAAATTGACCTAGGAATTATCTCACAATGCTGCCATTATTGTTGCTGTCCCTATGAAGGTTGAACAGGTTTGTAATTTTACTGAACAAATTAATCAAGTTTGTAACCCTGCTGACTCTACTTAGAACATTTGTCTCTCTCAGAATCAAGAAGATCCAGGTATATCTTTTACTGCTGAGACATTACAAAATGATGTTATGCAAAATCACAATATCAATGTAAGATCAAACTGCTGTAATAATGAGACACAAAATGTTGATTATCAAAATATAATGATTCTTTTGCAACACGATGAAGCTTATATATCTGTTGTTACATTACAAAATATTGCTCAAAACTTCACTAAGAATTTTGAACACCAGGATGATGAAGAAGAGTTACAAAAGCTTGTTAATATTGTTGTTTATGGGCAACATAATAATGAAAATGATTTGCAAAACCCGGTTCAAAATGTGAGCATAGATAATAATCTCTATTCGTTAGCTATTTTCAATAGAGTTGAGATTAATGCTAAAAACATTTCTGATTCTATTTTTAATGTCAATGCTACTGGTGATGAAGTTGATGTTAATGACATTTATGTTATTATAACTGATGTTGGAGCCCTTTAGGTTTTATTGCTTTGCTCACTCAAAATAGGATCAAATATCCTAAATTAACTTTTGGAGAGTGCTTCTCTCACAATACTAGTTGGAATTTCTCTTTGCATAAACACATTCTCCCAGCTGATACTATCATCTCCATCAATTCAATTATCCCTACTTTGAATCCTATTAAAAAAAGCTTATTTTATTTTATGTGAGAGCTCAACTATAAATTTAACGAAGCCTTGGCATTGCTGTAGGACTCATACTATTCCCTCCTTCCCTGTTTGTATTTGACACAATTATATTCCTAATATTATTAGCATTTTTCTTTAAAGATTGATGAATAATTTTATTAGTGTTGATAACATTATGCAAAGCCTAGGTTACTCGTTAGCTTCCAAATTCCTTTGTTGTGAGGAATTTGAATCTATCCATCATATCCTTCTTAACAATTATATTAGTCGCACACTTTGGAAGAAGGTTGCTTTGAATCCTGATATAATCTGGTTTGATAATATGAGGGATATCTTTATCAGATGGCCTACTCATAACTCAAAAAAATTATTTATTGGAAATCTTCTTGATGCTTATACTTTATGGCATCTTTGGAATGCTAGAAACAAAGCCAAATATTCTAACATACCTATGCAGCCTAATAAAATAGTTAGTGCCATTCATGCTAATGTTTTAGTTATCATTGATGCCTTTGATGCAAAATATTTTACATGGAGGAATATTAATGTGATGAATTTTAAATATCAGATTGGTTGAACTTAATGTTCACTGGTTTTTTTCCTATAGTTAGCATGTTGTTAACTAGTGATACCTGCTAGACTTGGTTGGATGGAGGTCTTTGTGTTAACTATTGACTCTGTTGTTTGAGCTGACAATGAATTCCAACAATTTAATGCTAGCTTTTTCCAATCTATCTGGTTATAATAAAGATTCACCGGTATAAGCATTATTAATAGCCCTAGTGGAGCCCAGTTGTAGTGATTTTTGTTACTTTTGCTAGTGATTTTGTTTTTTATGGTGAGTTCTTGCTGGATATATTTGGGTTGAACGTTAAGCTATCATTAGATGACTCTATATAGTGTTGGATTTCTCTTGGTTTGACCATGGGCTTCTTCTGCTCATTGTTTTACTGGGATGGCACTTTGCATTATCGGGGTTGTATTTAGGATGGCCGATGGGGAAATCAATATACTGTCATGGGATTAGAGGCTTTGCATGTGCTAGTATTTGTTATTGTCTATTGGTCGCTGCAAGTTGTTTTAAGTATGGTCATGTCTGCTTTTTAATGTTATTCTGGTCCTGATGGGGTATTCTTGGGTTGGTCTAGGCTACTCTTGGAGCTGTTACAAGGTCGCTTTTGGGGATGCTCTTAGGGTTGTGCTTTGTGCTGTTCTTGGGATACTCCTAGGTTATACTTATATTGTTCTTGGGGTTGTTCTTAGTTGTGGCTGGGGTTGCATCTGGAAACTACTCTGAACTTATTGGGGTTATTTTTGGGTGTTGTTCCTGGTTGTGGTTGGGGTTGATCCTAGTTGGTGTTTCTGGGTCGCTTTGGCTATTTTTGGATGTGGGCATTAGGTGCTAATCCGATATTGTTAAGGTTTTTTTTGGCTATTTCTGGGTTGTTTCTGCATTATTTGGTGGTAGCCTCTGAGTATTGTTCAAAGCTCATTGGTCAGTTTTAGCCCTTGGTTGTTGTGTTATTTTAGGAGGCTTTGGTTATGGCTTCTAGCTGGATCAGTTTAGCTACTTGTAGCTGAGGTATTTGTTGTATTGTTTGTTGCTTAATGATGTTCCTTAGTTTGAGTTTATGCTGGTCTTGACTAAGCTGCTTGGCTACTTGGCTGCTTGGCTGCTTGCCATTATAGGCTATTCCTTTTTGATGCTGAGCTACCTGTTGGCCAGTCTTACTATTTCTGAAGGCTCCAGATTAAGGTTTGATTTATTGTGGTTGCTTGATTTCATGGGTGGTGAATGGTTTGTTGGCCAGTGCTGATGGCTGATTACAAGTTTGGATCTTGTTGTTTTTGCTACTGGTCACTTTTGTTGGCTTTTCTTATTTCTTAGGTTTTTCGTTAGCCTTGTGAAACCTATTTTTGTGTATGTTTCTTTCCTTTTTCTATTATCTTTATTTGTCCTTTTTGCAGGTGCCTTGTTTTTTTTTACTTTTTTTTTCTCTTTTCTTCTGGAAGGAACTTTTAGGTTTTAACCTAGGTCCATCCTTTTTTGGGATTTGCTTTTGGATTTTAGATATAGGATTGTATAACCACCCAACCCAACCTCTGTATCTTTGCTTTTATATTAATAAAATTTATAAGTTCCATTAATATATATATGTGTGTGCGTGTGTATGTGTGTGAAACCCACAAATTTTATTGGTACAAAAAAGAAGATACAAACAGGATAGGGAGGTTACAAAACTTCTTAAAAGCCTGATGCCAACTCCAAAAAAAATGACCTAAGGTATAATTTAAAATATTCTTTAAGAAAAAAAATAACAATAAAACAAAATAACCAACAAACAGAAAAACATTAACAACCAAAAGAAACTGGGAGCCTGAACATATTTAAGCATGCACCTATGAATAGTTCACATTAACAATCAAACACAAAATAACAAAGCAAACAAAAGCTATATTGCAAAGATAATCACGAGACTATCTAGACAAAGTAAACACCATCACCCAATCAACCACATAATGCAAATAAAAGACTATCTGTGTAGCCCAACTGAATAAACAGAACAACTGATCCAAACTACACCTGCAAAAGATACACACAGAAACTACCAAGCCAACACTAGCCACAGCAATCATATGCATGTACGAAGAACCACACAACAGATTCAACCTGTACCTGTTGCAGAAGATAATGGGAGGAAGACAACCCAGATCCGCAATAATGAAAGAATCATCAAATCCATTCACCCAATCTCACACAACTGCAAACCAAGAAAGCTCAAACCACAACCAACAGGAAGACCAAACTCCATCTTGCAAACCACTTGCAAAGCAAAAATGAAAAGCCAAACTAGAAGTCACCACCCAAAGCAATCATTCACTACCAAATACAAACCTAATGATGTTTCGAGCTGCAATAAAATTCCATAACAAAATGGTAACTAACATAGCCAAATGAAACAAGTGCAGGCTATTTAAGCAAACTGCTAGACCCAACTAGCTCCTTGGGTAAAGAGACAACACCTAGAACCAACTATTTAGTGTACAAAACCAAACCAAAATAAGAAGCCATAGCAACACAAAAGAAGGGAACGATCAATTAGAAGGCAGAAACCCTTAGACACTCAGTAGCACAACAGAATATAGAGGGAATCCAAGAACCAACATAGAACCAACGGTCCCCAATAACTAAACAAAACTAGATACCAATAGATCAAGAACCCCCTCAAAATGGACTCTAACTTTCTCAAAGAGAAGAAAAACTTTGGTCTTGTTAACATTTTTCCAACTAAAATTTTTTGAAGGGAAGGCATTAAGAATTAAACTTGCCTCACTCAATGTTTTCCTAATGATGACATATGAGGTGAAATGAGTGTTATTATACTTACATTTATTTTGAGTATTCAAATATTTTATATCGACATTGTGAAAGCATCAATGACATTACCAACATTAAAAAGCAGACATGACCACACTTAAATTTTTTGAACTTTCCCCATCTCCCAAGAGGTCATTTAAGTGGCAAATAACATTAACATTCTTTCATAAATGATCAAGGAATGACACACCTTATAGCTATGGGTATTGTTAATAAAAAAGGTGATTAATAGTTTTACATTCATTGCAACAATAACATTTAGAGGCTAGAGAAAAACCTCTTTTAGCCAATTCAGCATCAAGACTAATAAAGTATTTGTTGATCCTCCAAATGAAAATACTAATAAAGTTGGGGAAAGATTAATGCCAAAACTAGATGGGTTTATTTAGAAGTTTATGATTTCTATTAATTTGCTAAGCAAAAGTAGGAATGAACATATTTTTAACTAACAAGCTAGAAGTTGCCAAATTTGAAGGCTTCGATATAAGGAAGAATGAAAAGATGCTACTGAATAAATGATTCATAATGATGTGCAACAACAGAGTTTCATTCCAATCTGAAAATATTAAAGACTTTGCCAAGTCTTACTTTAGGGTAAATAACATTACAATAAAGAATCCCAAGATCACTCCATCTATCAAACCAGAAAGAAATTGAAGCATCAATCTTATCCCAAAAAATAATATCATCAAAAATACTTATATTATCAAGTAAGCACTTCTAAGTAGGGGAATCAGTGAATTCATAGTTAACCTTAGAAGGGTGATTTATTGCAAAATATTTATCTATAAGAATGGGCACCCATAAATATTTGAATATTTTGAATTTCCACCACAATTGGAGAGAAAAAGCCTTGTGAATATCCTTGAGACCTCTAACTCCAAGGCCACCTTCAGAGAGTAAAGGATATGCTACCTCAAGAGGTTCAAATCAGCTTAGAACCATTGTTGCAAGACTAAAGAAATTTGTTAAATGACATTTTTATTTTTTTCAACACTCCTTGAATAGGGGATGTAACTTCAATCCAAAACAAAGGAATAGTGTTAAAAACATAATTGATAAGAGTCCATCTTTTCCCATGCGAAAAGAATTTATGATCCCATCTGCTAAGCTTTAGATAAATGGAATCAAGGTATTTAAAGTAGAATGACTTTTCTGACCTCTAAATATAGGAACTCCAAGGTATTTCAAAAGGAGTTTACCTTTTTTGAAACCCAAAGAGTTGGCAATTATGCTAGCCAAATTATAGGGGGCTTTCTTATCAATATTGAAATTGTATTTGTTCAAATTAATATTCAAGCTAGAATCTTTTTCAAGAGTGTTTAGGAGATTTTTGAGTTGGTGATAGCTCTCCTATTTTTAATAAAAAAATAATAGAGTTAGAAATCATAATTTTGCCTCCCAGGTTAAAACGCAAACTAGGGTCTAGATAGAATTTGAGATTTATGTTAAAAAACCAATAATTCAAAGCAAGATTGAAAAGAATAAGGGAGAGAGGATCCCCTTGCTGAAGCCCCCTATAAGATTTGAAGAAAGCACATGGTGCACCATTATTTAAAATGGAGAACCAAATGTTATCAATTGAATTTTATATTTTGTGAATAAAAGAATCATCAAAACCATAAGACATGAAAACTCTATAATAATAATTACAATCAATTTTATCAAAAGTTTTTTCCAAATCAAATTTTATCTCATCTTTTTTATTAAGATTGTGGACGAGCTCTTGAGTAGTTAAAATGCTATCTTGGATATGCTTTCTTGGAACAAAACTAGATTGACTAAGTTCAGTCAATTTTGGAAGAAGAACTTAAAGCCTATTGTCAATAATTTTAAATATGATTTTGTTGAAGGAGGAACACAAACTTATTGGTCTAAACTTTGACCACCAATTATTAAACTTCTCTTTGGGGATTAGCGGTATAGAGGTGTGAGGGAAGAATTTAGATAAAGACACATTGCAAGAAAATTATTTGATCCCATTACATAAATCAACATTTATAATGTCCTAGAAGGTAACAAAAAATTCACTAAGAAACTCATCAGAATCAGGGCAAGTGTTGTATTTCAAAGATTTGATAACCTCCCAAGTTTTCTCATAATTAGGCATTACATTAAAATCCATATTATCTTCAGCTGCTATGCAATGAGGAAGGGGAGATAGAGAAAAAGAAGAAGATATCTCATAATCACTATAACAAATTTTACTAAAATAATCAACAACAAATTACCAAATATCAACATCATTAAGAAGAGTAATACAATTCGAGTCAGAAATTTCAATAATTTTGTTGAGAAGTCACCGCTTGTTGACCTAATTATGATAAAACTATGTATCTTTTCCCCTTCAACCTTCCATTGAATATTTCATTTTTACTTCCAAAAATTTTCTATGTCATTATGAGATTGAATAAGGAATGCCTTAGCTTTAGTGAAAGCAATCCTATTTGAGCTTCTTTTCCTTGCAAAATTTTGTATATAATTGTATTTTATTATTAGTGAAGTTGTAGTCATTAGTTTCTTTCTAGTATTCAGAAACTTGTACTCAATCCAAAAATTAATGAACTGATTTCCTTTGCTTGCTTCTAAGTTATTTCTTTCCTTACTCAGAATGGACCCCGAACCAAATGCTCCTTTAACCCTTGCTGACAAGACAACAAGTTCTATTTCTTCTACTTCTGAGGAGATTAAAACTCTCATCAAAATGATGAAGAACTAGGTGGATACCCAAACCAAGTAGGTTAGAGGACTGTCAATCCTCCTGCTCTTCAAATCATCAACGTCAACCCTCAACCTACCTCTGGGTTAGTTGTAGATGGATTTCTCCATGCCCTCGATAATCCTTCTACCTTTAATGAGTTTATTACTCCCATTAATGCAACCAATTAGCTGAAGGTTATTGAAAAGGGCTTAACTAGCATCAAGTGCCTAGCAAGTACAATTGTTCTAGATGTAGAATTTGAAGAGGAAATCATAACAAAGTCATTAACAAAGTCATTCGTCTCACCACTTATTTGTTTAATGAAGAAGTTGAATATTAGGGGGATAATGAGTTGAAGTCCCACTTTAGGAATTTGAAGAAGATATCATAGAGGAATTTATCTCTCCATCTGCTTAAACAATCATAAAGGATGATCTAATTTAGTTAACCCAAGGGAATAGAAAATCATCCATATATACTCCTGACCTCGTCTGTATCAAAGTAGCAATATGTTATCATTTTATTAAGGGACTGAAAGACTCCATCAAGGATCACCTTGTGTCCCAATACCATGATAGCTTTGACTAGCTGTTAGAGGGAGCAATGTTAATAAAGCATGAGCTAATTTACTCCTGATCATAAAGGATGAGCTAATTTAGTTAACCTAAGGGAATAGAACTATTTTGGCTTATGAGATGAAATTCAAAAAATCATCTATATATACTCCTAATCTCATCCGTATTGAAGTAGCAAGATGCTGTCATTTTATTAAGGGACTGAAAGACTCCATCAAGGATCACCTTCTGTCCCAATACCATGATAGATTTACCAAGATGTTAGAGGGAGCAACATTAATAAAGCATCATCAGCATTAGAAGGAATAGAAGAAAAGATCCATTCCTTCTTTGTCCAAATCTAAACTATTTAAGATAAATCATTCACAACTTCTGAGGGTTTATCTAATGACCCAGCAATAGCAAGGCAAGCAGCCAGGGCAATGTCAAAAGATCCATTGTAATAACCCTAGTATTGTTACCCATCAATTAGTGGTCTAATTGACTATAATCCTTTTCCATTAATCTTATAATAGTCTTAGAAGCATCCATTTAAATTTTTATACGATTTAGAGATTATTTTGGCAATTTCCAACATTTCCTAGTTTTCTGATAATTCTGAGAATGCTTAATTTATTTAGACCTCAGAATCAAAAATGGAGTCCACCATTGGACTAACCACACCCAAATTAGCTAGGGGTGATATTTTGGAAGTGTTTGAAAGTTATCGAATTTTTCCCGAATATTTTAATAATTTTTAAATACCTAGAAAATTAAGATAATTAAATTGACCTTCGATCAAAAATCTGATAGCAATTTTGAGTTCCTCAAACCTCAATTAGGCAAGGGTGAATTTTTGAGATTTTTCGGAGTCAGTATAGATATTTTAATTTTTATTGATATTATGTGTATTTTAATTAATTATATAATGTAATTAAAATAAATAATATATATTATAAATTAATTTATTCCAACAGTTTAAATTTCAAACTGCGAAAATCCCATTTTCTAATGTGAACACAGGACAACATTAGGCTTTAATCCAATCCGTTCTTAACTCCCCGTCGAATCCAACGGCTTGTGTTGATCCTATCTAATATTACTGTTAGATCTAGGATAAGATCGATGGCTGTGATATACTCCCTGTGCATCTTCTCTAGTTGGGCTCCTTTTTGCATGATGGCGCAGACCAAAGGACACCGTACCTCATGATCTCTCCACCAGCTGGCCTTCCATACGCCTTAGGTTCCGCTGTGATTGCTTTATTGAGAGATTGTTGTCATTTTGGAAAGAAGGAGCGTAGAGCTGGGAGCTGTGATCGGCATAGCGGGGCTCCTCCATTTAACTTGGCCTTCTACAATCCTCATTGTTCAAAAGAAAGCTTCAGGTATGCAAATCTATTTCACCCTACTCAAATTAGTAGCATGAATAAACTGCGAATTCTCTGAGATAATCGAATCCTTTTAATTGTAATCGCATGTTTTCTAAGCCTTCTTGGTTAATAAGAAATGCTATAAATCATATTGTGAGCATCATTTTCTCATTTTTTCATGTATTTATCCTTAATTGCTCTGAAGGACGCTTCCATTAGATATCGATCTAATTAAGTCTTAAATAGAGTCGTTTACTCATTCCTAGTTCTCTGAAAATGAATATTAGGGCATCGCTTTTCCACACCTAATAGTTAACCTTAGTCATGGATTACAAGTCTAATTGAAAGTCATTAGAGAGTTCTTAAGCTTTCGATTGTACCGTGAGAAGGGCTTTAGCTTGCGATTTTAGGATACCATAGATTCCTCTGTGCGCGCCTTTAGTCGAGGAAGTCGACGGTTGATCCCGTCTGTTGTTGATTTGGCCAGTTCAGCTTAGTTGAACCATGCCATTTGGATTGCCAATGTGGCATCACATTTTGCCGACAACACCTAATGGAACTCCTAAATAATATAACCTATCTAATAATTTAATTTAATAAACTATAAGTTAAATTAATGTAAGTTTATTTCATATATAGGTTGTTAAATGCACTTCATATATATATGATATTATATATCATTTCGATCGTAAAAATGAGTAGAATGATAATTTGTAACTAAATCTTTATTTTGATTAATCCTTTAATTAATCAATATTTAGAATTTATTTAATTAATAACAAATTAATTTCATCATTTCATATGACTTTATTTGATAATTTAATGTCCAAATTAAATGATCAAATAGTCCATTTCACTCACAATAATATGAGGAACAATAATAAGAAATCAAATTTAACATTTGAACCCTAATTTTCTTAATTACTTTTTAACCCTAATTAAATATCTCGAAAATCCTAATTTTCCAATGTTGTCCAAATTTGACATACTTAGTGTCATTTTTCTCCTTATGATATAAGGATTTCAATAATATGTGAATTATTTCTATTGGACAACAATTAGTGATTTTAGGTTGTTGACTCTTTATTAGGAGTTATTGTGATAATTGTATTTCCTTAGATGGCATGCTTTAGGTATTATAAAACCTTAGGATAGCTAACATATTATATTTATTATCTCCATTATAAGATTAGATTACATTTATTTGAGCTTAGTTCTCATTTTCTATTTGTGTGAATTAATTGCACGATGCTTAATTCACCTTTCAACAATAATGTGGAAACCCTAGGATTGATTTGCAATTTGAATTATAGTTGATCCTTAAATCTATTTAGTTACACCCATTAAGAGTAGTTAGCCTTAATGCCTTTATAATCATAGATTATTAAAACAACTAGATCTAGCCTTTAGAGATTAGATTAGAACTTAGTTCATTCATCTTAATCCCTAAAGCCTTCTCTTTATTCTTTAAGAGTGAGTAATAGAAACCCTAATTCACTTAGAGTAGTTTAAGAATCCTATTGAATTCCTTAAACATTAGTTATTAGGATACTTAAAACTTATAGTTCTTAAGTCCTACTAATTGCTTATTTTGAACCTTTAACTTTATTATAGTCTAGCTAGATTAGTAATTAATTGGTTAGATCCTTCAAACTATAACCTAGCTAGTGAACTTTAGTAAATTTACCTTAACTTCTAATTTCTTAAGTTAGATATTTTCTTTATCTTAATCTCTTCCTACTAGACACCTAAATCTTGATTTAATTATATATTTGAATCTTATAGCTTAGGATGTGAATAAGAACTAGTTTTTAATAATATCAATTATACTTATAAATTATATTGTCATATTATACTAATTGAATTGATTCTATTACTTTCAAAATCCCAACTACTACTATACTTCAATTAACTTGAGATCAATATCTCAAAGTTAATTAAGAGCTCAATTATCTCCAATCATTAAGTAGATCATTAAAATTAGATAACTTTGGATATCACATAAGTGTAATTATTGAATTTTCCTTGAATGGTTACTTAGCGTTGAGCCTTATTCATTTGAATCATTCAAATAAGATATTATGCATTAATAAAACTTTCACATTAAAATTAGTAAAGGTTTATACTGATGGATCAACCGAGGGCAGGCTAAAAAGGAGTAATAAGGAGAACTCACATTCTCAGAGGGTGAATGTGAGTGTTTTAGGACTTGACTCCACTTTTCTTTAGATGTTAAACAGACATGTTTAACTCCTCTCTTCATTCCGAATATGCCCACAGAATGAGTACAGATTAAAATAACTTTAGTTAATTATCATGTGAGACCTTCTTCAATCCTATAGATTGTTAAGACTCATCATAGCTTTTAGCTATGTTACTTTCCATAGTTCTAGACTATGTGAATCTTAGACTAATAGTCTAAGATCTTTCTTCAATTTCTTTACTATGCATTTTCTATGATTTAGTATTGTACTTTACTTATTCACAGTTTACTTAGATTACCGTGAATGTTGTAAAATTATATTTAAAGACTTCACTATTTCTTTTCCTTACTTAGCATAAGTTTATTTGAACATATATATGTTTTACTTCATTTACTTTCATATGCACATTAGTTTCTTTCTAGCCTATTTAGGATGCATTTACCCTTGTTTTTATTGCAGGCTAGGATGTATACTTAAGTGAGTATTCTAACTTATTTTATCCTTTTCTTTTCCTTATATACTTTTCCAAATTTATATACTTACATTTTTGCACCCATGCTTGTGCTTATTTTGTAACTAGTAGTGATATCCAATTAAAATAATAATATGCTTAGCCAATCTTAAAAATATACTTAGACACCTTAGTCTAACTAGATTTTCTATTTCTTGGCTTTGCCCTATCACATTTAATGCTAAAATATGATAGATCAGGTACATTTGGAGGCTATTGGAGTTGGACCAAGTGCTAAAAGCTAGCTGCTTCTGCTTATCATATAATAAAAATATATAGCTTTTAATTAATTTTAAGTGGGCTTTAATTACTTTCTTTCCTTTACATTAACTATTGGTTTGTAATTAATGTTATTTACTTTAATTTTACTACACTTGTGTTGGAGCTTAGATTATATTTAAATGCTTGTGATGAATGAATGGATGAAAATAAATGTATGAAAATGAATGTTAATCAAGTCATTAGCTGCATATCCACTTTGAATGTTAATTGGAATTAGATGTATATTAAATTGCTTATAGAATTGGAAACTAGTTTCATATCTAAGTTGAGAAGTTGTTCTTATCTTCATATATATACTGAATGTATGGATTGAGCATACTTTAGAGTAGACAATTGTTACACATGTGTTTTTCTCACTTTGAACTTTTAGAATTGGAAATGAGCAATCCCATGTAACGGATTAATTTTATTTTAGAATTGGAAATGAGCAATCCCATGTAACGGATTAGCTTTACTTTATAATTGGAAATAAGCAATCCTATGTAACGGATTGACTTTATATTAGAATTGTAAATGAGTAAATCCTATATAATGGATTGACTCTATATTAGAACTAAAACTAAATAATCCTATATAATAGATTGATTACAGGTTAGTTTTAGGTTGTCTTTTCTCTCAATTATAACTTCCAATGGAATGGAAGTCTTATATGTCTACTTTGTAGGTGTTTCTATAACCATTTACAATAGAAACTCTACGGAAATTTTAAGAAATTAATAACTTAGAAATTTTGTTGAAAATTGTATACTTATGTTTCACATATTAAATACTTAGATTTTTCATATCTAGGATTTCAAGTATTCACATCAATTATTTTTAAACTATATTCTCACATATAAATTCATGTATTGTATCTTCATATGTAATTTACATAACTCATTTCATAAAATTCCCTTCTATCTTAACTTAAGACCCTCTTCTAAATTATTGGCCAAACACAGTATCTAATGATATGGATTAGTTTCCTTCTAATCTAGTATTAGATATTATGGTGATGTATCAATGTTGAGTTAAGTGATTCTCAATATTGGGGTCATCACAGTTGGTATCAGAGCCAAGTTGAGAACTTTAAGTTAAGACAAACACATTCATTCATCCAAAAGCAAATAATACAGTATAATAAGAATAAATAAATGACATCTTAGGACAGTAAACACATTTTTAATTAAATAAGTGATCTAAATGTCTAACTCAAACCTTAATTTAACTTTCAGATGGCATATCCTAGTACTGAACTAAGACTTTATACCAAGTTGTTATTTTAATATTGGGAATATGATCATTGGTATGGGTCGACGTTTGGTCATGTTTACTTGGGAGTATTTGCTGCGGGAGGTGATATTCTAAATAAAATTTTAAGGTTTTGTGTATTTAGAGGTAATTGTTTCCCTCAACTAGGAAGGGAATGGCTCACCCGTGTTACTATGGTGGTTGAGGCCATAGAATGCCCAGATCACTTACGCCTTAAAATTTTAGATGAATGTTTTAGTGACTACGCCTTAAATTCTTCACAAGTATTACTAGTTATAGAATTTTGCATAAAAAGAAGACCTTAAAAATGTATTTTATGCAAAATTCTGTAACTAGTAATACTAGTCTTCTTTTTGCCCTAGCTTCTTTCCCTTTAGTTGCTTTGTAAATAGCTTCTACTTTACTTATGTTTCTTTCCTTTTCCTCTAAAATTATAATCTCTTAAGAGCTTCAATTTTAATGAGAATTTCCCATTCATATCTTCTTCAGTTTTTAATTGATGTATTCTTTTTCCTTTCTTTAGAATGGATCCAAATTCCAATATTCCTGTTGAACTAATAATGGAAGAACCTACTTATACTACGACTTCTCAAACAAATCAAATGTAGAATTTGTTGGATCTAATGAAGGTTATGGTAGAATGACAGACTCACGTAGCAGAAAGGATGGCATCATCCTGTAACCCTTCCCAACCTTCTCCAGCTCCATCCCAAATCTACCCAACTCCTCCTTAAGCTTCTTATCCTATTATTCCTGAACTTCCTTTAGCTTCACAGCCATCTTTAGGCCCTTTAGTGGATGCCCACCTTCTCACTTTTCTTCGTCTGAACCCTCCAAATTTCAATAGTTCAGTTTCCCATTTCGAAGCCATTGCCTGGCTTAAAGCCATTGAGAAGACCCTAGCAGTATTAAGTATCTGAAGAGTGAGTGCCTCTGTATTACGACCTATTTATTCCATGAAGAAGCTGAATACTGGTGGGATAGTGAATCGAAGACTCGCTTCTCTGAAGTGCAGATGGAAGACACCCCTTGGGATGAATTTGAACAAGTGTTCCGTGAGGAATTTATTCCTCCTTCTGCTCAAACTATCATAAAAAACAATTTCATGTAGCTAACCTAAGGAAATCGCTTAGTGCATGACTATGAGATGGAGTTCCGTAAATTCTCTTGCTTTGCTCCAAATCTAGTTCATACTGAAGTGGCTAGGTGCACTAGGTTTCTGTCCAGTCTTAAAGGTTCTGTTAAAAGTCATTTGATGTCTCAACATCATGATAATTTTCTTAAGCTTTGGAAGGTGCCTGTATAATTGAGTACCATCAAAACCAAATGGATTTGAGGAAGCGCTCCCATCCTCAACCTTCCAGATCAGAACCCTTCAAGAGGAACCGTTCTCATGGTCCTAAAGTCTTCCAGCTTACTTCTGGCCAAAACCCAAATCAAAATCCTAACCAGAACCCCAGGCAAAACTAGCAAAGAAGACCTAGAGCAGTTTGTAACAAACCCCATCCATATGGGAAGTGCTACCACACCGGTGGTAAGTGTTACATATGTGGCAGAACCAATCATCGCCATTGGGACTGTCGTGCTAACTGGACTGTGGACAAAATAAAGATCAACTGCCAAGGTTCTGTGCATAATCCAATTCCTATAAACTCTCAAGCACCAACACTTGCCTTGATGCCTCCTCCTACTAGTGGAAATGGTTTGTACCAAAAGGGAGTACCTCCATCTTCCTCCAAGCAAGGCCGCTACAGTAGAAAGGATAAGGGCAAGTCCATTACTCAACCACCTACAGTACCAAGGGTATATGCTTTATCTTCTTCAACTGCCCCTGATGAAAATAGCATTGTTACCATTACGTTCTAAATTTAATTTCTTATTTTTTATTTTCATTTTCTTCCGCAATTTTATTTTCAACATTTTCTTGCTTTAATTTTCATAAGTTATAATTAGAGTTTAATTTCCCTGCTATAAGAACTCTAATTATTAAAAATCAGTTATGTGACACTCTCTTTGACACCGGTGCTAATCACTCTTTCAAGTCAGTGGGTTGTGCCTCTTCCTTAAATCTTCAATATTTCAGCCTAAGTAGTCCCTTAGTAGTTCAATTGCCATCGGGAACTAAGATGTGTGCTAATGAGTTCTATTTGGTAGACATCCCAATCAGTAACCAATTCTTCCAATCCAAACTTATTGTTATGTCCATTACAAATTTTGACATAATTTTAGGAATGGATTGGCTAAGTAAGTTTAATGCCGTAATAGATTGCTTTCGTAAGTGAGTTTCACTTAAGGTTTGAAAGAAACCTGAAGTGTTTATAAGAAAATTTGGCTTGACTGCATCATTAATCAATGCAGATGAAGCCAAGCGCCTCATTAGTAAAGGTTGCTATGCAATCCTAGTAACTTTAATCGGTGAAGAGAAGCAAGTAAGTAGTCCAGAAGAGACTATCATTGTTAGAGAGTTCCTGGATGTGCTCCCTGAAGACTTGCCTGGACTACCTCCTTTATGTGAGGTATGGTTTTCTATTGAACTTATCCCTGGAACTCAACTTAAATCTAAGGCTCCTTATAGAATGGCTCCAAAAGAACTACAAGAGCTTAGAGGGCAATTGCAAGAGTTATTAGAGAAAGGAATTATTCACCCTAGTATGTCACCTTGGGGAGCTCTTGTCATATTCATCAAGAAGAAGGATGGTTTAATGCGGATGTGTATAGACTACCGTGAGCTTAACAAAGTGAATGTGAAGAATAAGTATCCTCTCTCTAGTATCGATGATTTGTTTGATCAACTCGTCGGAGCGAAGATTTTCTCCAAGATTGACTTAAGATCAGGTTACTACCAAATTAGGGTCAAGGATGAAGATGTTTCCAAAACTGCATTCAAGACCTGATATGAGCATTTTGATTCTCAATATTGGGGTCGTCACATCCATCCCTATGGAAAGTGTTACCACCATGGTAATAGATGTTTTACTTACGAAAGAAAAGCCATAAGTACTTAGACTGTAAGGCTAATTGGACAGTCAGTAGAGTAAGAATCAGTAGTTCACAACTTGTTCACAACCTAACCCCAGTGAAGACAAGCTTTGACATTAGCGATAATGCCTCCTTTTGTTGTAGAATAGGTGCAAAATCAAGGTAGAGCACCTTATCATGCTCATATAAATCTTCAAGAATTATAAAGAAACAACCAAAGGGGTAAAGCAATTAGCCAGTTTACAACTTTACTAAGGGTGTATGTGTTGACGCCCATTATAGCTCCATAAAACAATAAAGTCTTTTCAGGTTTCTAAGTTTATTTTTGCATATTGGCCTTCTTTTATGTATATCAAGTTTGTGTGTTTTATTTTTTGCAATAGGTTTATATTCATCATAGGCATGCTTTATATTAATAATTAATATTGTGACACATTATTTGATGAGGTGCTAGTCATTCTTTTATATTAGAAAAATGTGCTTAATTATTGAACCTTTAACAATTCAGATTAGGCACCTTTGCACATTCAGATGCCATCTGGGGCTGACTTGTGTGCAGAGAAATTTTATATTCTCAATATCCCTATTAGTAACCAATTCTTCTAAGCTAAGCTTATAGTAATATCGATAACCAACATTGATATAATTCTGGGAATGAACTAGTTAAGTAAATATAACTCAGTTATTGATTGTTAGAAGAAGAAAGTTACCTAAAGAGTAAGTAAGAAGCCTAAAGTGTTTATAGGAAGACTTGGTGTTATGGCATCCATAATCAATGCAATAGAACCAAGATGTTGTTAAGTAGAAGTTTTGATGTATTTTTGGTGACTATCATTGGAGAATTCAAGAAGGATAGGCCCATGGAAGAAACCAAAGTCGTGAACGAAATCATGGACGTATTTCCTAACAAATTGCAGAATTGCCTTCTTTAAGAGAAGTATAATTTTTATTTGAGCTGATTCCAGAGACGCAACCAAAATCAAAGGAGCCTTATCAAATGGCTCCTAGAGAATTGCAAATGCTAAGAGTACAATTACAAGAGCTATTAGAAAATAGATTTATCAGACTAATGTCTCAATGGGGAGCTCCAGTCCTATTCATTAAGAAGAAAGATAGCTCCATCAGAATGCATATTGATTATTGTGAGATAAATAAAGTAACATTTAAAAACAAGTATCTGTTGCCAAGGATCGATGACTTTCTTGACCAATTGGCAAGAGCCAAAGTTTTCTCAAAAATATATCTTAGATCTGGATATTATCAAATAAGGATTAAGGAAGAATATATTCTTAAAACTGCATTTAGAACTAGATATGGACACTATGAGTTCCTAGTCATGTCTTTTGGACTGACTAAAACCCAATCTATATTTATGGATATGATGAAATGCATCCTAAAATATTTTCTTAATGAGTTCATCATTTTTATAGATGTTATCTTATTCTATTCTAAGAGTGGAGTGGATTATGAGAGGCATCTCAAGGTAGTCTAAAAGTTGTAGAGAGATTATATGTTATTTGCCAAATACTTAAAGTGTGAGTTTGGTTGAACTCTATGGCATTTTTTGGCCATGTTATTAATGGTGAAAGAATTAGAGTTGATCAAAAAGAGGTAAGTGTGGTTCAAGAATGGGTTCAACCTAATTCTGTAATAGAGATTTGAAGTTTTATTTGTTATCCAAGTTATTACAAAAGGTTCATGCAAGGATTTTCTTAGATAGTTGCACTATTAACCAAGCTAGCTAGGAAGGAAGTTTCATTCATTTGGAGTTATAAGTGTGAAGTAGTGTTATGAAAGTTGAAGCAGTTGCTAACTTCTACACCAGTATTAGCTTTACTCAAAGAGGGAAAAGACTTCCTAGTCTACATTGATGCTTCTAATGTAGGACTAGGATGTGTCCAAATGCAGGATATAAAAGTAATAGCTTTTGTCTCCAAATAATTAAAACCCAATGAAAGAAACTACCTTATTCATGACCTTGAGTTAGCAGTCATAGTTTTCACTCTAAGAATCTGGAGACATTACTTATTTGGTGTCAAGTGTGAGATATTCACAGTCCACCAAGACTAAAATATATCTTCACATAGAAAGAGTTAAATTGTAGACAGTGGACATGGATAGAGATGATCTTTGATTATGAATTAGAAATTCAGTATTGCCTTGAAAAAGCTATTGTGGTAGTGGATGTTATTGCACGTTGAAATGATAAGACAAGATACCATTATATGTTACCATACAATAAATAAAATATCCAAGCATAAAAGAGAATAAAACCACAACACAATCATAACTTAAACCACAAGCATCCAAACACTGAAGATTTTACGTGGAAAACATGATGACGGGAAAATCCATGGAGCGACACCACACAGAAAAATCCATTATTATTAAGATGATTACAAAGTTACGGAAAGTTTTACCTTCACATGAATAAGAAGGATCTACCACTTACATAGCCTTCTAATCAACTTCTTCTCCTCTAGGAATCTTCAACTCTTACTCTAAGTTGAAGGAGTCCAACAACAACCAAAATATAATTTAGGGCTGATCTAAACTTTGAAAACATCTGAACATGTTGTTTCTTATAAATCATTCCAAGCTAAGTTTAGCTCAACCCCAATCTTTCATCATGTATTGATTTCAATTGAAGTAGTACATAGCTTCAATTTCTCCACTATTACAGCTTTTGTAAATATGTCAGTGGGATTCTTTGAAGTGTGGATCTTCTCCAATTCTAGGTGGCCTTCTTCCAATTGTATCCTAATGAAATTGTACTAAAGCTATATATGCTCCATCCTGGCATGAAATGCAACATTCTTTGTGAGGTAAATCATGCTCAGACCATCACTATAGTGCTTCACATCCTCTTGCTCATTGCCCAATTCTACATCATCTCTCTAGCCTTTGCAATGGTGACGTACTTAGCCTCTATGGTGGATATAGTAACAATGCTTTATAGCTTGGAGATCCAGCTCACTGCTGCACTTCTTGATGTGAAAACATATTAGTTAATACTAATCTGACTATAAACATCTCCTAAAAAGTTTGAATCTACAAATCTTGTAGAGCAATATCAGACCTACCAAAGCAAAGTGCTTTGTCTGCTACTCTCTCCAAATGCCTCAAAATCCACTTGACTACATCCCAATGGTGCTTCTCTAGATCACCTATAAATTTGTTGACCACTCCCACCATATGTGCAATATATGGTCTCATGCAGATTATCATATACATCAAGCTCCCAACTGCTGAAGCATAAGGAACTCTCTATATGTATTCCTTCCCCTCTTCAGTCTTTTATATTTGATCTTTTTATAAGATGAAGTGACTTGCTTGGGGAGTGCCCACTAGTTTTGCTCCATTTATGTTGAACCTATTCAATATCATTTAAGCATATTCCTTCTGAGGCAACTTTAGAATTCTTACACTTTTCTCCCTTTTGATTCTCATTCTAAGAATCTGCTTGGCCGGCCCAAGTTCTTCATATTAAATTCCCTTGAAATTTCCTCCTTCAGCATCTTAATCTCCTCTATATCAAATCCTGCAATCAGCATATCATTCACATACAACTAAGGGATGATATAAGAGGACATACACTATTTCATATAGTATCATTGATTTGCCTAGTGACAGACTGTAAATACACATCTGCACTCACACGCAAGTATACATGGTCTGAAGTAATAAGTGGAAAGTGTTAATTTGTAGGAATTTATCGATCCTCAGAGAATTGGTTGATTTGGAATTAAGGTGTATCTATTCTCACTAATGTTTAAGATACAATGTATTTGGATGAGTTGGTCTAAAAATTAGCACAATAATCACTAAGCAAAAAGAGTAAGATTAGAGAAAGAAGAGAGTTGGGACCATCCCACATGCCATGATATAACAATTATGTATATTAATTTCTCAAGCTTTATCATTCATTTTAAATTAAAATCAAGTGCACATTGTTTTCCTTGAGTTTAGCTCAAGGTCTTACAAGTTCAAATCTCGTGCACAAAATGAACTCACCTTCGGTTCTACTTCGGCACAAAGATTCTTGTAAGATTCTTTGGATTTAAATTTTAATCTTATTCTCTTGATCAAGGAGAGCTTGATTAGTAAATCTTAAGATCTTACAAGCATTGATTTCCACTAAGAGCATCACTCGCATCTCACATAGTTGAGATGAGAGATTCATATGTTGGGCTCAATGACTATGTCACTTAGTTCATGAGCACTCAACACTTCCTTCCTCTACCTCAATTATGTTAAGCTAAGAAGCTCATTTAGTGGGTCTTAGCATCACTTGCATCAACACTTTGATTGAGCTTAGATTTATGTGCATTGATCTCAAGAACTTTGTCACATAGTTCCAAGCTTTCATGCACTCAAAACCTACATCCAACCTAAGGTGAGCTAAGGAGCACAAGACAATTAATTCTTGAACTTTTAATTCTTTACTCTTATTCCACATTCAAGACTAAATTAGATAAAGTATTTCTTAGCAAGACATTAAGATCACAAAATAAATTATGCTTGAGGAAAATATTCATACATTAATATTACATCATGCACATGGGACTTCACCCTAACCCTCACCAAGGGAGTTTAGCTACTCATTACAAAAGAAAAAAAGAAAAACACATACATGGATAAAGACCCTTTCATGATCAACTAAAAAGAAAATACATGAATAGAGTTTAGAAAATACTAGTAACGCTCCTTTGGAAGTTCTCTAGAATCCTTCTTCTCCTTCTTAATGTTCCATTCTTAGGTCGTTAGTGCTGCCTTCTTCCTTCTCCTATAAAGCAAGAGCTTGCTTTGCCACCCTTGGGGAGTTCTTCTCTTCCTTGGCACTCCTCCTTACTTAGTGGATTTTCTTGGCTAAAATTGTGAACCCTCCTCAAGTCAAGAGGAGGGGTATTTATATGAGAGGGGCTGCCTTCTTCTTCTTCATTTCAAAACCAGCATTTCCATTTAAAATTCTGAACTCATGATGGCAAAATCCTCCATTGATAGTGAGGTGACAAATATCTTCATTTATTTACCCAAAACATCACCTCAATACCTTCTTTCTTCAAATAAAATGTAGCAGCTGTAGGGAATGATGGTTGAGGACAAAGTTCAGGATAGAGGTCATGTCTCCAGCCACAATAAATGTTGTCAGGAGAAAATTTGCGGCTGGCCGCTGCAGCGCGCTGCAGCGGGCCATTTTGCATTTCTACTGTTCAATTACTTCACTTTTCAAAAAATATTTCCGCTGCAGCACGCGTCTGCGCGCTATAGTGGCTCTTTTTACAAAAAATACTGTTCAATTAGTGAGCAACCTATTTATATGGTTTAAATAATTCCGCTGTTGACCGCTGCAGCGCGCGACCGCGCGCTGTAGCGGCTCATTTTGCAAAAATACTGTTCAATTAGTTGAGCAACCTATTTATATGGTTTAAATAATTCCGCTGCTGACCGCTGCAGCGCACGACCGCGCGTTGTAGCGGCTCATTTTGCGAAAAACACAGTTTAATTAGTTGAGCTCCCATTTATAAAGTGTAAATACTTCCGCTGCAGACCGCTGTAGCGCGCGACCGCGCGCTATAGTAGCTCATTTTGTAGAAATTACTGTTTAATTAGTTGAGCCCCTATTTATAAAGTTTAAATAATTTTGCTGCAACCCGCTGTGGCGTGCTGTAGCGTGCTGCAGCGCACTGTGGTGGATTTTCTTTAATAAAATTTAAATCTTTCTAGAAATGCCTCAGAACTCGCTTGGATGTCTTTTCCCTAAAAAAGAATAAAAAAATTGATTTTAGGAGCATCTTAAAGATCTGAAATGAATGAAATTTCCCTTTATTTTAGATATAATTTATGGATTCATCACACCCCCACACTTAAATCCTTGCTCGTCCTAGAGTAAGCTCAAAATGATTTTTTTTTTCTGTTTTGTAGGGATAAAAGTCACAACAATGCAATTAGAATATGTATAAGTCAAAATGTGTGCATGGCAAAAATGAAATGAACATTTTAGCAAAATTAATATTGTTATTTGTGGCAATAAGGTGGTTTAATCAAGTAATCTCCAAATTTTTGAATTTTCAATATTTGAAATTAGGTGATGGGTACAATCATTGTGAACCTTAGACTAAGGAAGTGGTCAAAGATTCCGAGAGTTGTGCCATATGTGCTCATACTTATGAATCACAAAGAATTTGAAGGAGAGATAATTTTCTTCTTCCTTTCTCATGTTAATCAGTTGGGAGAGATATTTTTTATCATCTATTTTTTCATAAATATTTTACTCTTTTTATTTTTAAGGAGAGACATTTTTCTTCATCCCTAATATACATCTTTGTGATCATGAAATCCTATAGGAGCCTAGCACATCTTTTTTTTAGAATATGTATCACATCTTTTAGTTTAAGTCCTATGCCTTCCCCCATACTTAGTTCAAGCATTTTAAAATTTTTTGGAGATTAGATTATCCTCCATTCATTCCTCAAGTACAACATTTTTTTGCTTATAATGCAATTAATCATTTTTGTTTACGCATTATTTTACTTATGTCGAATTCAATTTTTACATTTTTGTGATTTTCATATCTTTTGAAAAATTTAGAAAAAATATGTCAATTAAGATTTCCATAAAAATGAGGGGTTAAGAAAAATTCATAAATTAAAATCTCAAAATAAAGATACTAAAGGAAAAAAAAAAAAAAAATTGAAAGAAAAGAACAAATACGACATATTTAGTTATCCTATCCTCCTTCTTTGTCCTCCTCTTCTACATACGCCATCTCAGTAGGGTAGCACGTCTTCAGAATGGGAGCTCCGATAGGAGGCCTTATCAACACGGAGGCGTCCGATCCACCTTGCAAGCTCCAATCTTTAAACATCATCCCAAGGGCTTCATAGAATTCAGATTGGAACTTACGCTGTTGGCCGATCTCCTGTTTAAAGAATCCCGTATCAGTTGCAAGAGCCTTGCTAAGCTCCACATACTGATTGTGGAGGCGCACCAAAAGTTGGTTCGTGAGGCGCGAGTCGAAAGGTGCGGTGCATCCCCTTTTGGTCCCCTTCTCTTCTTGGGCAGCTTTCGTTCGCTTGCCTGGACATTTAGGTTTGAAGGGTTAAGGGAACAGCTAGGGGGGACAATGGAGTCTGAGGAGAGGATCTTGACCCCTTGGGTCTCGCACAACCCCGATATTAAAGATCGAAGGCCAATGCCGCACAAGGGCCCTTGAGAGCTTTCCATAGATGTTCAAAGATAATGCTCGAAATACGAATTTTGCCTGCCCTCACCAATGAGCATAAGAGGAGCACTCGGGCATGGGTCACTTCCGTTAAATGACTCATGGGCATGACATAGCTAGAAATGAACACTAGCCAAGCACTACTCATCTCTGTCAATTCGGAGCGAGGGATGTTGGCTAGTCCTTCTTCCCACTCCGTGTCATCGTTGACAATTTCTGTAATGAGACTACGGGGGTTAAATCGAGAATCCAAGAGGTCTGAGTAAGAGCATGAATGTACCTCCTCAAGCCCATAGAATTGCTCAATTTGAGCAATCCCTAGGGTGATAACCTTACCCCCGACAGAAAAGCCGCTGCCCGGACGCATCGATTGCGTTTGCATACACCTCCTGGATGATCGCCAGGTATGTAGGGGCTCTCTTGGTCATAAACTCTCCCCATCCCCGTGGGGTGACTTGCTCATGCGGGACGGGGTAGGCGATGCTAAAACTCTTTTCCGAAATCAACTTCCAATGGGAAGTGATGGAAACAAAGCGGTGCTCGGCTTCCGCCGAAGAGAACCTCTTCATGTTGAAAGTTCCTCTGGACGAGGAGGCTTCAACATTCTTTCGAGCAATTGCCTTCTTCCCGATTGACATGGCAAGGAATGAAGATTAGGAGGATCAAGAACATAGAGAGAATAGGAGAATTGGAAAGGTGCAAGGATAACCCCCCATTGCCTCCCTATTTATAGCCCAAAAAATTCAAGGCAAGAGAAGATGGTCAAATGGTTTTCCCCATGCCATAAATATGGTGATCCATGTGAGGGGGGGGGCAACTTTTTCAGCAACTTTTTGACTGTCTTGGGAACCCAAAGGGCATGAATTATTGATTGTATTTTCCCAAGACAGAAAGTTTTTTCGAAACTGGGGCAAATCATTGTAGTGCGCGGTAGCGGATTTTATGTGTTAGCGTGCTAGAGCAGAAAATGATTTTCGTGCGCCGCCGCGATGCTCTACACGCACGGTTTGCCCACTGCAGCGCAAAATTTTTTTTTTTTTTTGGTTGGGTTGCCTCCAATAAGCGCTTAGTTTCACGTCCTTAGCTAGACTCACTAATGATCAATTTGTAGGATCCGATGGTTTCCTTTTCCATAAGCTAGAGATGTTTGAGTGAGCACAACTCTCATGGTGGCTCGAACTCTCTTCATCTTCAACTACTAATAAAGGATCCATTTTTCAGTTTTAAAATTGGGGGGAGTCTTTTTCTTTCTCTTCCCTCATCACATTTTTCTCTTTTTTACTCCTTCCTTGCTCCCCCTTTCAGCGAAAGGAGTAGAGTAGCCATCAGAGTGTTTCTCTTCAATTGTGAGGTTTTTTAGAACATCATCGACCCATAGCCTCTCTTCTCTAACCCTTTTTCTCACTTCATCCTCCATCTCTTTCTTTTTAAAGATAGTTGGCTTAAGATCAATCATTTTCATTCTTCCTTTAACACTCATGCTCATTACACCACGACTCACATTGATGACAGCCTTCACACTCATTAAAAAGGGTCTTCCAAAGATAATTGTGGAGTTTTTGTTCCATTGGTCCCATTCACACACCACAAAGTCAATTGAAACTATAAAATTCCTTAATTCAACTACAACATTCTTTATCATTCCTAGAGGGGTAAGGGATTCTAGATTAGCAAACTCCAAAATCATCGAGGTATATTCCATCCCTCATACCTTTAAATTTTCATAGATGTGGTAGGGCATAACATTTACTGAAGCACCTAGATCACACAAGGGATCTATAAATACTTTGTTTCTTATTATGCATGGAATGCTCAACCTCCCTGGATCTTCGCATTTTGGGGCGGTTAGCTTTTCATGGTCATTCCCTTTCCTTATTTCCAACTCATCTAGTTTAAAATTTGTTGCACTCTCTTTATTCATTCATTCTGACGTATTTTCAGAATGTATCACACTCACCAATTCACTTGGGTTTATTTTAGTTGAACTGGGTAAAGCCCCTTGCTGCCAAGAGGTCAGCTGCTTGGAGATTTGCCCCAATCGTGTCTCTATATTCCTAAGGTTGAATAGAAGCCTCGTGGCGTGTTATGGTGGCTTCAGTGCGGCGCATGAATTGGGTTATTTCGTCTTTGAATGAATTGGGCCTTCTAAATTGTTTTGATAGTTGTTATTATTGTTTCCATAGTTCATGCCTTATTGGTTGGATGAACTCCCCCCATATTGATTAGCATATTATTATTATTACTCCAAGAGAAATTTAGGTGGTTTTTCCACCCTGGGTTATATGTGTTGGAGTATGGGTTATTCGTCTAGTTATTGTTTCTGAGGTAGTTTACCTGTTCAGTATTATTTTGCACAAAGGGGCTGTTTAAATTATAACTCTCACTGTTATGCCTACCCCCGCACAACTCAAAGTGTACCTCTGAAACTACATTGACATTCATTCGTTTTATTCTTTCATTTAAGGCATGAATTTCTTGTTGAAGAGCGGTTATTTGGTTAGATTCGTTTACTTTCAAGGATTCCCTTTTCAGCCTTTCAGAAGGCCATTGGTATGCGTTATTGGCCATTTCTACCAAGAGGTCATAAGCTTTCTCTTGGGTTTTTCCACTAATAGAACCACCGGCGGCTGCATCAATGAGTGTCCTCGTTGGAGCATTCAAACAATTGTAGAAGGTTTGCACTTGCATCCAAAGAGGGAACCCATAATGTGGGAAACGCCTGAGGTACTCTTTAAAGTGATCCCACCCATCATACAGAGTCTCACCTTCCAACTGAGTGAAGTTAGAGATCTCAATCCTCAACCATGTGGTTTTAACCGGAGGGAAGTATTTGGCTAAGAATTTTGTAGCCAAATCTTCCCAAGTCTGAATAGAATCACTCAGTAAAGAGCTGAGCCAACTCTTGGCTCTATCTCTCAGAGAGAAAGGAAAAAGCCGCAATTTAACCGCGTCTTTGGAGACACCGTTAAATCTGAAGGTATCGCATATTTCAAGGAAAATTGAAATATCTGAGTTAGGATCTTTCATGGCTATTCCTCTAAACTGATTATTTTGCACCATACTCAGTGTGAAAGGTTTGATTTCAAAGTTGTGGGCTTCAATATTTGGCCTTACAATTGAATGGGGGATTCCCCTAATAGTGGGTAGTGCATAGTCTCTAAGTGCTCTTCCCCAAGGCTCTTCTAAATTTTCTATGAAATTATCCATAATGGCTTGTTGGTTTGATAGGTTTTGTTCTCACCTAGCTTGTAAGTATGTTTTATCTATTTTGGGATCAAAAAGATATTCAGTACAAACTCTTTTACTCATACAACTAACAATATGGCTTATCGGGAATGTCTTAGCAATATAGATCAAACAGTTTTGCAGAAATAAAATAACTAATAGGTAAAATGTTAGCTTTGTTAATTATAAAAAATGTAAAACAACTAATATATGCAATTAAATGCTTAAATCGCTAGTTACTTATAGATTGTCCTTAATTCAAATCAAGTAACAATTCCCCGGCAACGATGGCAAAAACTTGAAAGACTGTAAATACACGTCTGCGCTCACACACAAGTGTACATGGTCTGAAGTAATAAATGGAAAGTGTTAATTTCCGGGAATTTATCGATCCTCAGAGAATTGGTTGATTTGGCATTAAGGTGTATTTATTCTCACTAATGTTTAACCTACAATGTATTTGGATGAGTTGGTCTACAAATTAGCACAATAATCACTAAGCAAAAAGAGCAAGATTAAAGAAAGAGGAGAGTTGGGACCATCCCACATGCCATGATATAATAATTATGTATATTAATTTCTCAAGCTTTATCATTCATTTTAAATTAAAATCAAGTGCACATTGTTTTCCTTGAGTTTAACTCAAGGTCTTACAAGTTCAAATCTCATGCAAAAAATGAACTCACATTCGATTCTACTTCAGCACAAAGATTCTTGTAAGATTCTTTGGATTTAAATTTTAATCTTATCCTCTTGATCAAAGAGAACTTGATTAGTAAATCTTAGGATCTTACAAGCATTGATTTCCACTACGAGCATCACTCGCATCTCACATAGTTGAGATGAGGGATTCATATGTTGGGCTCAACGACTATGTCACTTAGTTCATGAGCACTCAACGCTTCCTTTCTCTACCTCAATTATGATGAGCTAAGGAGCTCATTTAGTGGGTCTTAGCATCACTTGCATCAACACTTTGGTTGAGCTTAGATTTAGGTACATTGATCTCAAGAACTTTGCCACATAGTTTCAAGCTTTTATGCACTCAAAACCTAGCATCCAACCTAAGGTGAGCTAAGGAGCACAAGACAATTAGTTCTTGAACTTTTAATTCCTTACTCTTATTCCATATTCAAGACTAAATTAGATAAAGTATTTCTTAGCAAGACATTAAGATCACAAAATAAATTATGCTTGAGGAAAACATTCATACATTAATATTACATCATGCACATGGGACTTCACCCCAACCCTCCCCAAGGGAGTTTAGCTACTCATTACAAAAGAAAAGAAGAAAAATATAGACATGAATAAAGACCCTTTCATGATCAACTAAAAAGAAAATACAAGAATAGAGTTTAGAAGATACTAGGCACGCTCTTTTGGAAGTTCTTCGGAATCCTTCTTCTCCTTCTCCTCTAAAGCAAGAGCTTGCTTTGCCACCCTTGGGGAGTTCTTCTCTTCCTTGGCACTCCTCCTTACTTAGTGGATTTGCTTGGCTAAAATTGTGAACTCTCCTCAAGTCAAGAGGAGGGGTATTTATAGGAGAGGGCCTGCCTTCTTCTTCTTCATTTCAAAACTAGCATTTCCATTTAAAATTCTAAACTCATGATGGCGAAATCCTCCATTGATGGTGAGGTGACAAATATCTTCATTTGTTTACCTAAAACATCACCTCAATACCTTCTTTTTTCAAATAAAACGTAGCAGCTGCAGGGAATGATGGCTGGGGACAAAATTCAGGATAGAGGTCATGTCCCTAGCCGCAATAAATGCTGTCTGGAGAAAATTTGCAGCGGGCCACGACAGTGCGCTGCGGCGTGCAATGGTCTTTATCAAATTTGCCAAGTCCTCCATTGCCACACGCTACTGCGCTTGAGCATTGGAGGATGTCCCGCTGCAGCGAGCCATTTTGCTTTTCTACTGTTCAATTACTTCACTTTTCAAAAAGTATTTTCGCTGCAAACCGCTGCAGCGTGCGTCTGCGCGCGGTAGTGGCTCATTTTGCAAAAAACACTGTTCAATTAGTGAGCAACCTATTTATATGGTTTAAATAATTCCGCTGCTGACCGCACGCTGTAGCGACTCATTTTGCGAAAAACACTGTTCAATTAGTTAAGCAACCTATTTATATGGTTTAAATAATTCCATTACTGACCGCTGCAGCGCGCAACCGCATGCTGGAGCGGCTCATTTTGCAAAAAACACTGTTCAGTTAGTTGAGTCCCCCATTTATAAAGTGTAAATACCTCCGCTGCAGACCGCTGCAGTGCGCTACCGTGCGCTGTAGCGGCTCATTTTGCAGAAATCACTGTTCAATTAGTTGAGCCCCCCCATTTATAAAGTTTAAATAATTCCGCCGCAGCCCGCTGCGGCGCGCTGTAGCGGATTTTCTTTAATAAAAATTAAATCTTTCCAGAAATGCCTCAGAACTCCCTTGGATGCCTTTTCCCTGAAAAAGAATAAAAAAGTTGATTTTAGGAGCATCTTAAAGATCTGAAATGAATGAAATTTCCCTTTATTTTAGATATAATTTATGGATTCATCACCTAACACCTCTTGTACCCAGTTTCTGACATGAACATGTCAAATCTCTTACATATTATTGCCTATGCTCCTATTTTCAGCTATAGATCCTCTTCTTATGCTAGCACACAAGATCTGCTTTACCTTTTTCTTGAGCTTTATACCCTTGCGGTTGTTGTATATTAAATTCCTCTTCCAGCTTATCATGAATAAATACAATGTTTAAATTAATTTGCTCCAAGTGCAAATCTTCAACTGTGATGATATTTAGCACTACCCTAATAGCAATCATCTTCAAAATTGGAGCAAAGATCTCACTGTAGTCAATTCCATACTGCTACTAAAAGCACTTTACTATAAGCCTTGCCTTGAATCATTTGCTCCCATATGGTTCTTCCTTCAATCGATAAACCACTTATTTTGAAAGGATATTTTTCTAACTAATAATGCTATCAACTACCATGTCCCATTTTACATGAGTGATGCTATTTCATCATTCTTGGAAGCCTCCCAATTGATAGAATCATCCACTTGAAGTGCCTCTTTAAGGCTTTCTAGTTCACCACCATCAATTAGTAGTAGATAAAATAAAGAAGGAGACTACCTTTGTGGCATTCTAGTGACTCTTGTGGATCTCTACAACATTGGTGTTTGTGGTTCAATTTATCTAGCACCCTCCTGAGTATCTTCTTGTACATGCTTCTTTGACTCATTGATGTCATCAAATTTCATGTACTGAGGCTCACTATCTGAAGCAACCTTAGAATTAGTCTTGACTCCAAAATATAACTTCTGCATCTCACTTTCATTGAAAGTGACATCTCAGCTTCTGATAATCTTCTAGTTCTAATTATCCCAGAGCCTATAGATAAACTCGCCTGTACTATATCCATCAAATCTACACTTGATGGCCTCTGCATCAAGCTTTCTCTTGGTTCCCGCATCAACATGCACATATGATGAGCAACCAACTACCATGAGGTGGTTTTATTTCTCCTTATTTCCACTATAGACCTTTTAAGAATCCCTTCATTTAAAGGTACATAAGGTCCCCGATAGATCAAGTATACTATTGTTTTAACAACCTCTATCTAAAACTACTTTAAGAGATCTGCATGTAGCCTCATGCCCCTAGCTTATTTTGTGATCATCCTATTCATCCATTCTACAATACCATTTTGTTGTGGTGTTCTTGGAACTGTAAATTCTCTCTTGATTCCATTTAAGGTACAAAACTTTTTGAAATACTTGTCACAATACTTACCTCCACTATCATATCTCAAGCATTTAACACTATTATATCTCAAGCATTTAAGCTTTAGCTCTGTCTCATTCTCAACCAAAACCAGTTATTTCCTAAATACATCAAATACTTCACATTTTTTCTTTAAAAAATAACCCATACCTTCCTTTTATGATCATTGATGAAGGTAACAAAGTACATTGTTCCACCTATGAAAGAAGTAGGAGCTGGCCCCCGTACATTTGTATGCACCAACTCAAGCTTCTAACCTTTCAGATCTCTTCCATCTTTAGATAATGTAATCTTTTTTTGCTTGCCCTGTACACAGTCTTCATAGAAATCCAAGTCTACTAACTTCAGATTTTACCTATGAAATAAGTAGGAGATGGCCCCATATATATTATAGAAGCCTTTTCTTTGACTATAGGGATTACAGACCTTTCTCACTCAAATGGCTAAGACTTTGGTTCCATAGAACCACATCTATCTGTTCTATAGTTGTAATGGAATTATACACTTTATTGATCAGGTAAAGTGTACCTTCCATGTTGCCCCATGCAATAATCAGTGCACCCTTGGTGATCTTCTATAACTCTCCTATAAAGCTTGTACTGCAGCCCTTCCTAGCTAGTTGACTAACTAAAATAAGGTTCTTCCTTAGACATGATACATGCCTAACTTCTAACTTCTAAATTGCACATCTTGGTAGCTAGATGTCCACATCAATTTTACCAATAATATTGTATGCCTTGTCATCTCCTAGATACACTTTCCCCTAGTCACACTTGGTATAATTATTGAAAGCACCTTTTGTAGAAGGCACCTTTTGTAGGATGTACTTGAGTTCACCACCCAAGACTCTATATTGACAAGTGATAGGATAAATGCATCTTATTCCTCTTCTGTTAAAACATTTATAGTGGGGCTCATATCCTTGCTACCTTCACATTTCTTTTTCAGAATAGGGAAGCCCTTTTTGAAGTATCCTACCTTTCCACAATTCCAGCAATTTGGCTTTGCTTTTCTAAGTTTTAACTTTCCTCGTCTAGACATTCACCTATTTTTATTATGTCTTGGGTCTACACTTGTAATAATCCAAGTTGTTATCTTAGTCAATTAGGACTAATCTTAGTCATAATCTTGATTCTAAGTGATAATCAAGTCATATGGAGTCAACCACCAAGACTTAGTCCAAATCAAGAGTTAAATGGATCAAATCCCGATTTTTGGAAAATCCAAAAACCCTGGAAATTGACCTGTCTAAATTGACCTTAGATCAAAAATCGGACTTTGTCATTGCACTCATTGACCCCAAATTAGCTAGGAGTGAAGTTTTCGTGTCAATCGGAAGTAGTCGTCGAAATTTCAACAAATATTTTCATAATATTTAAATACCCCGCAAATTGGGAAATTAAAATACTCATTGGATCAAAAATCTGACGTCGTCGTTGCGTTCCTCACCCCTCAATTAGCTAGGGGTGAGCATTTGGGAATTTTGAAAATTTTTTATTAAATAAGAAATTTAATTGAATTAAATATTAATTAATATTTATTTAAAATTACTTAACATCCGTCGTCCATTCGATTGACGCCATCTAGCCATCCCGTTTGAACGGACGGTTCTCTCGAACCGTTCGATCAGGAAATCGAACGGTCGAGAGACCGTCTCTCCCGCGATCCCGAGGGCACCCCGCCGCGTGTCGCGCGCCGCGCGATTTGGCCAGTCGTCGCGAACGGCGACCTCGCAGACTCCGCTGAGCACCTTATTTATCTCCTTCACCAGCTGCTGTGGGGAGGGGATGAACCAAGCTTGGCCTGTCGACTACGCCCGGGTGCTGGGCTCGCGAACCCTAAAGACTCCACTCAATCGTTCAAATCAGGTACCCTCCCGAACTTCATCTATATTTGATACTTTGAAATTAAATATGCAATTATTGTCCCGTGGTGAACCAATCGAACGACAATTGGATCTATGGTACGAATCCAATCTGGGTGGATCGCTCGTCGCCCCCTCACCGTGAGAGTCTTCCTAGGGTTAGGGTTTCTAGGAGCTGTCGGTCACCTCCGAAGTCGGGTCTGGTCCCGTCGGGTAGGTCTCGCCGAGACCTACCCTTGGCCGTGCGTTCCAGCTGCCGGCGAAGCCGGAGGGGCGGCGGATTATCTGCCCTAGCCGCCACTGCGAGGATGCTCGGGAGCGAAGCCGAGGATTCGCTGGGCCGAGCGGGCGAACCCGGCCCGCGCGTGCGTCCCGATCGGGTCGACACGCGTCGCCCCCGCATGCGTCAGCGCGTGGGCCCCACCCGTGGACTCGCGACCAGTCCTGGAGCGCCGCGTGGGTGTGGGACCCTCTGCTTCTGGCCGCGCCCATTCACGGGCCGCCGCGTGGCATATGGCGGACCCCGCGCCATTAATACCGACACTCAAATATTACAATAAATTAATATATATATATATATTATATCAATAAGTAAATATATACTTATATAATAATATATTTACATATATCATTTCATAATAGAAACTATAGTTATATTAATTACTGTTAAATCTTTTTAGTAGTTAATGAGTATTAAATTAGGAGTAAGTTTATTAATTAAACATAGTTATAATTAGTTAAGCAAAGTAATGACCTAATTAATTCACTATCCAAATAAATTAATTAACAAGTAATTAATAATTAAGTTAAATATTATTGTATTGATTATTAAAAACACTTAATTAAATAATACTTTAAATAAATAAATATAAAAAAATATTTAACTTCAGGAATATGTAATAAATAATACAAATTGTATTTTTAAATAGTAAACTTAAAAGCTTAATAACTTTTTGTAGGATAATCCAAATATAATCAATATATATCTCAAAGTACTCAGAAAAATAAAAGAAATCAAATGACGTAATATAAAAATTAATTTTGGGGTACGCATAATGAAGTAGCATTATAGGACCTAATTAAGACCCATAATTTTTGACCTAGTTGACCAAACATAATCAATATGGGTCTTAAAATGCTCAGGAGAGCAGCCCCATCATTGTAGAAGTATTAGTTTTCCCATTTGGATATCAGGACAAAAAGACAACCCTAAAACTCCCAGTTGACTTTAGTAAAAAATTGACCAAAATGCCCTAGAATTCAAATGACCATAACTTGGTCAAATCAACTCCAAATTCAAAAATTCAAGATGCTAACTAGCTTAGAAATTTGATGCCATCAATAAACTAAAATAATATTTAGGATCTGAACTCTAAAAATTTAGAAAATGACCAAATTACCCCAAACCTTAGTTAGGTCATAACTTAACCATTTGAGGTCCAAATTGGGTTTACTCTCTATCAACATACTCAATATATTATAGGGAAGCTATAGAATCTGAGTTCGCTAAAATTAGACTTCAAACAGAAAAGTTCAGTTTTTGTCACCCGTTGCTCGACCAAAAATTACCAAATTGCCATTCCAACTTAAAACATCCATAACTTAGTCAATAGCTCTTAGAATCCAGTGTTCTTGGACTTTATGGAATCCTTGAACTACTACCTAAAATAAAGTGTATAAAAATTTGGGTTTCAGTAGAGTGTAAATTACTGAATTGCCCTTAAGCCAAAAACCTTAGTTTGAACATATAGAACCCGTTTCTTGTCCAAATTGGATGTACTTACTATCTATCTTCAAGTTAGATAGTAAAGAATCATTTAGAATTAAGAAAATTCAATTTGAACCCTTTAGTCAAAAGTTAACTTTTCAAACCCTTAGGTAGAGACAAAATAGTCATTTTACCTAAAATTTAGGATAAACATCCTTAACCTTAATTAGTCTTCTAATCCACTAGAACTATTACTTTAACTATAGTAGAGCCATCTAATTGAGTAAAATCAGTCTTTAGGTCAAATTGGTGAAATACTTGAAAATCCTTTTAAACCTTTTCTTAGGATCTTACACCTCACTTAGGGAAATTCCTAAGACTAGGACTAGATCACAGGTTAGAGTTCATTTATTCAGTAAATGGGTTACTCAATGAATAAAACCTTGGTTTTATTAGTTTCTAGAATTTTACAACTTACTCTGATTATTTTGTCTTTTAACTTTAGATTTAAGATAGGAGATTCATCCCATTAAGTTTGATTTCTTAATAAGATTTGCCTTAACTAGTAAATCATTTTTAGAATAAAACTTAGAACTTAGGTCTTGCCCTTTGGATTATGTGATTAAGCCCAATCTTGCGGTGTTTAAATCCATAATCTATAGTTTAGTAGTTTTGATTAGAACTTAGTATAGAACGTCTAAAATCATTAATTAAGATGTGATGATTTATTATTTAACTCTTATAGTCAACTTTAATTCAGTATATTAGGACCTAGCTAGTCCTAATATTTTGTAACTTATAAGGACAAGTTTTTGAGTTACACTCGATAGTAGAAAAATAGTGATCCTGAACTTGTGTATCTTAGAATAGTTAGAAAGGATAATTAGAAAACAAATGATATCACCATATTAGTAGAGTCTCTTGCTTATTTTGATATTTTGTTGTTACACATTCCTTACTTTTGTGCTTACTTCCTTGGACATATCATATAAGAAAACTTTGTGCATGAAATGAAAACCTAGAATAATTAGGATAACAGTTGCCTTTTGGGTTTAGTATACTTAGTAGATTCGGGCGTGCATTTACCCTAATGGATAGGGGTAAGTAGTAATAAGGATGCTTAACATTACTCAGTGAGGAGTGTGTGTTAAGCTTGGAACCCGTACAGTCTTGCTGACTTGCTTGACTCCTCAGCTATTTTTGGACGTGTCCACAGAAACAAAGTAAAATAACTAAAAGATTTTGCATGTGTGATTACTACCTCCTCAGTTCTGCTGCTAGATTATGTCTGCCCAAGCCCAGAAAGACTTGGGGATTTCACCGGCCTGATGGCCAACTTTCTGATATGGCAGTCTTTGCATACCTGTGTTAGTTGTTTAGCTTACTGTGTTCAGTGTTTTGATGCATATTTTAGTTAGCTATTTTTCCTTACTTACCTGTTTACCTATATATATTTACAGGATGCTAGACTTTAATGCTTACTATATGTACTATGTTTAGATTTCTGTTATTTAATTTGTATATATTATATGATTATCAGCATATTTAGGATTAGACTTTACTTTCAGTACTTTTACTTATTGTATTATATGCCTGTTCCTTGCTTAGCTATTGAGGTGTGCTTTTGCCTCATTTGTTGTTATGTTCATAACTGTTCCTGCTTCTTTGTATGCTTACTGCACCTACTGCTTAGTTACTTTTGTCATTCATAAGCTGTAAAATGGTGATGTTATAGAACACATGAAAATCTATAAGCTTTAAATGTACTTAAACAATTATCTAACATAATATTTTTCTTTTTTGGCTGAGGCCCTATATTGTGAAATCGATAATATCAGGTATAGAGCAATTTGAGGATCCAGTGCCTGAGGAGGAGCCCTACTTAGAGGATGTACAGCAGCTGGGACTAGAAGACATTTAGTTTTTATATGTGAGGCTGAGTGTATTTACACTTCTATTTACTTAAACTTTAAAAGTTATAATAATACAGGTACCTATGACTGCATGTTTGGATTATTATATGCTATTTATTCTGAGTCATATTTCATTTTGCTTATACTGTGATGCTTGGATGTTTCTCATTTTTATTCACTTCTGCACTCTGTATGTTTTAGTAGATAGTGACTTATAATTGATTATGTGCTCATGCCTTCCCTTATTAAGTGGATTATGGATTCCATCCTAATCTAATGATAAGTGAGGGGTTAGCTAGAGTGACACACCACCCCTTAGCTTAATCCTGTGGATTAAGGGGTGGGGCGCCACAGTTGGTATCGGAGAATTCCATAAGGTGTCAGATTAGAATTTGAATTCTTATCTACCTAATGGAAGATTCTTCTGTCATTTTAGTCACTATGTCAGAAAACATTGGTGTCACATCCAAGACACCACAGTATCATGAGCTCAGAATAATAAGAGTATAGAAATAGAAAACACTATCACGATTCTAGAACTTAAATGAGTATGAACTTAGGATAAATGAGTAATTAAGTAACCTAAATAACTCTTATAAGATCAAACCTAAGTATAATATGTAACTAGCTAATTCTAAGTTAGAACCTTCATAAGAGTTACAAGATCAAGAATTTAAGATGTTAAGACTCAATAAACCTCTATAGGATTTTAAACCATCAAATAAGTCTTAATTCACTCATAAGACAATAACCACATAACATACCTTTTAGAATCATTAAGGCTAATAATATTTTCCAAAGAGTTTAAAACTAGTCGAACTATTAGAACCTTAGTAGGTAATTACCTAATAAGATTAGATTGAAAGACCATCGTCCGTTGCTTAAAATCACCAAGGCTCTTCATTAGTGTATATAACTTTTATATCCTATCTCCCTCAAAACTTGTTATCAACTCACTACTAGGTGCTGCATAGCCTTACCCACTTAGGAACCCTGATTTAAGACTCCAACCCTCCCCGTCGAATCAGGTTGCGGTCTTGTTCGAAAACTAGGTTCAACTCTCTTTAAAAGGGAATGTATAATACCCGAAAACATAATGATATTTAGGGTTCTATGAATGGCTTAAGATTTACCAACTAGATTGAATTATGAATAGTGTGTAGCTTTTATGGATCAAGAATAATGCTACACTTTAAGGATGATCATTTCTCCTGTAAGCTTAATTCAATTGTGTAGACTTAAACCTCTATTATCTAAACCACTTCCAAACTTGGGCATCGAGTCAGCTTGACTTGACCCAAGTGTTATTTATAGAATAAATAATTCTACCCTATCTTGGTAGGGTAAATCCCTATATGAACCTACTACTTGTAATATGTCATGTCTAGGGTTCAAGGTGTCCCTTCCTTGATGGGATAGTTACTTTGTAAATAGTCAGTCAAATCTTATAGTATAAGTCATACTTTGTGACTTATAATAATAGTTCTTCTACCAAATAGTGACCTACCCAATTGGGTAAATAACCTGTCACTCCTTCAGTTAGCTAAACTATTAAATCTATTAATAGGCAAGTCATGATTACGACTTAAAGATGCTAGCTTAGCATTTCATTAGATCTCCAACATTTTAGTTTGTTGAAATAAGTACCTTCCATATCATGTTAAAATGGAAAGTCATCATCATAGAACCATAATTGATCAAGCCACAGTTTATGACTTGATAGTAGCATTATAGAACGCATTCTAATACATCATCCTAATTGGATGAGAAACCCATCATCTTGATTCATTGAGAATCCTTTTGTCCTTTTGATATCAAATCATATTTTGTGACTCGATGTACTGGACTTCTCTTTCCCTTGAGGTTAATTTCCAAGTTTTCAACCACTCTCTCTAACTTAACATTGCATCCTCCAAGTAAGGTTGATTACCTTGCCAACAATAGGAGCCTTGGTTTGGATTGACCTCATGATTGGTCCATCCTAGTCCTTCCGAGTATGAGTTCACTTCATAGCTAGATTATTCTAGTCCATGCATGTAAGCTCACAAGTGTAGTAGCCTGCCTCATTAGACTCGGTCTAATGATGGGATACTAACTAGCCTTAGTTATAGAATTCTTTCTAAGTCAAGGAATATTTGTTCTTTAAAAAAAATCAAACCTCCATTTTAGCTGTCGAGCACTTGAATCCTAATTTTGGGATTAGGATTCTTAGATACCTTAGGCACTCTTCTTAATTGAGTCAGTTGTGGTGGCTTAATGAGATAGCCTTGTATCTTCTCTTGCCCATCTTAGTTGGATGGTTATCCCCTCCTCTTTAGCATAAACTTCATTAAGTGATAAGTGTCACTTAATTGTTATATTTGAGTCATGGAAGATCTTATTCCTATAGAATAAGAATTTCTTTTTCCCAAATAACTTAAAGTTTAACCCTTAACACATATGCTTGGGTCATGATGTGACTCAAGCATTTATTATACATTCCCTTGGATGAATGAGCTCCTTGCCTTAACCAAGCCATGATTCATGATTTGTGTTAATGGCCTCATGGTAAGCTCTTGAATCTTTGGTGCTGAGTCATCATGTGTGACTTAATTCTTCTTAACCTTAAGGCTAAGTATCCTAATTGGATATTGATCCTAAGTGCCTTAGTAAGACCCATAGTAAGAGGTGAATGCCTCTTATTTAGTTCAAATTCAGTATGGACTAATTCATGTGAATAGTTCATCTCAACCCTATTTCCTAAGATAGGAATTAATAGAATTCCCTAGGCTTCCTTATTAGACTTAACTTAATAAGTAGCCCTTTAACCAGCTTCTAAATCCTAGACTCCATTGAAGTAAGTAGTCAAAGAGCTCTAGTTCTTTGATGACCAATCCCTTGGGTTCTAATTCCTTGAAATAGAATCCTAGCATTCCTTAATTCTGGGTAAGTCATATAAGGACTTAGCTTCTTTGCCTAAAGTTCCTAAGTGATGAATGTCACTTAAACATAGGACCACAAAGATCCTTGATCCTTAAATTATACTACGCTTATTTTATGATGTCGCCTGCTAGGTGATAGTCCGATCCCTATAGTGCTAAGTCATATATTATGACTTAGTACTCAATCCCTAATCCCTGAAAGGCATATTCAGCTTGATTGGAGGTTAACCCTTCCCTTCCTTTCCTAGACATCTGTATTATGTGATAATAATGACTTAGTAATGTGGGATTCCAACAGTCTAACCTTAGACCATAAGTTTTGGATTCTAAATGATGAACCCTGACAAGTTCTCATCGTTCTCATTCTTGCTTTATAAAACTCACTCATGCTTCTTCTTCCTACTTGAGTGATGTCGAGGACGACATCGTTTTTAAGTGGGGGAGTCTGTAACAATCCAAGTTGTTACCTTAGTCAATTAGGATTAATCTTAGTCATAATCTTGATCCTAAGTGATAATCAAGTCATTTGGAGTCAACCACCAAGACTTAGTCCAAATTAAGAGCAAATGGATTAAATCCCAATTTTTGGAAAATCCAGAAACCCTGGAAATTGACCTGTCTAAATTGACCTCAGATTGAAAATCAGACTTTGCCATTGCGTTCATTGACCCCAAATTAGCTAGGAGTGAAGTTTTCGTGTCAATCTGAAGTCGTCGAAATTTCAATGAATATTTTAATAATATTTAGATACCCCGCAAACTGGGAAATTAAAATACTTGTCGGATCAAAAATCCAACCTCACCGTTGCGTTCATCACCCCGCAATTAGCTAGGGGTGAGCATTTGGGGATTTTTGAAATTTTTTTTATTAAATAAGAAATTTAATTGAATTAAATAATAATTAATATTTATTTAAAATTACTTAACGGCCGCAGTCCGTTTGATTGACGTCGTCTAGCCATCCCGTTTGATCGGATGGTTCTCTCGAACCGTCCGATCAGGAGATCGGACGGTCGAGAGACCGTCTCTCCCGCGATCCCGAGGGCACCCCGCCGCGTGTCTCGCGCCACGCGATCCGGCCAATCGTCGCGAACGGCGACCTCGTAGCCTCCGTCGAGCACCCCATTTATCTCCTTCACCAGCTGCTGTGGGGAGGGGATGAACCAAGCTCGGCCTGTCGGCTACTCCCGGGTGCTGGGCTCGCAAACTTTAAAGCCTCCACTCGATCGTTCAAATCAGGTACCTCCTGACTTTCATCTCTATTCGATACTTTGAAATTACATATGCAATTATTGTCATGTGGTGAACCAATCGAATGACAATTGGATCTATGGTACGAACCCGATCTGGATGGATCGCTCGTCACCCCCTTCGCCAGGAGAGTCTTCCCAGGGTTAGGGTTTCTAGGAGCTGTCGGTTACCTCTGGATTCGGGTCTGGTCCCGTCGGGTAGGTCTCGCCGAGACCTACCCTCCGCCGTGCGTTCCAGCTGCCAGCGAGGCCGGAGGGGTGGCGGATTATCCTGCCCTAGCCGCCACTGCGAGGACGCTCGGGTGCGAAGCCGAGGAGTCACTGGGCCGAGCGGGTCGAACCCGTCCCGCGCGCGCGTCCCGAGCGGGTCGACACGCATCGCCCCCACGTCATTGCAGGTCCCGCATGCTCAGCGCGTGGGCCCCACCCGTGGATTCGCGACCAGTCCTGGAGCGTCGCGTGGCCGTGGGCCCCTCTGCTTCCGGCCGCGCCCACTCACGGGCCGCCGCGTGGCATATGGCAAGCGCCACGCCATTAATACCGGCACTCAAATATTAGAATAAATTAATATATATATATATATATATATATATATATATACATATTTATTATATCAGTAAGTAAATATATACTTATATAATAATATATTTACATATATCATTTCATAATAGAAACTATAGTTATATTAATTACTGTTAAATCTTTTAGGTAGTCAATGAGTATTAAATTAGCAGTAAGTTAATTAATTAAACATAGTTATAATTAGTTAAGCAAAGTAATGACCTAATTATATAACTATCCAAATAAATAAATTAACAAGTAATTAATAATTAAGTTAAATATTATTGTATTGATTATTAAAAACAATAAATTAAATAATACTTTAAATAAATAAATACAGAAATATATTTAACTTTAGGAATATATAGTAAATAATACAAATTATATTTTTGAATAGTAAAACTTAAAAGCTTAATAACTTTTTGTAGGATGATTCAAATATAGTCAATATAGGTCTCAAAGTACTCAGAAAAATAAAAGAAATCAAATGTCATAATATAAAAATTAATTTTGGGGTACACATAATGAAGTAGCATTTTATGACATAATTAAGACCTCATAATTTTTGACATAGTTGACCAAATATAATCAATATGGGTTTTAAAATGCTCAGGAGAATAGCTCCATCACTATAGTAGTATTGATTTTCCCATTTGGACATTAGGACAAAATGTCAACCCTAGAACTCCTAGTTGACTTTAGGGAAAATTGATCAAAATGCCCCTAGAATTTAAATGACTATAACTTGGTCAAATCAACTCCAAATTCAAAAATTTAAGATGCTAACTAGCTTAGATATTTGATGTCATCAATAAACTGAAATAATATTTAGGATCTGAATCCTTGAAATTTAGAAAATGATCAAATTACCCCTAACCTTAGTTAGGTCATAACTTGACCATTTGAGATCCAAATTGGGTTTACTCCCTTTCAACATACTCAGTATATTATAGAAAAGCTATAGAAATTAAGTTTGCTAAAATTGGACTTCAAACGGAAAAGTTCGGTTTTTGTCACTCGTTGACCAACCCAAAATTACCAAATTGCCTTCCAACTTAAAACATCCATAACTTAGTCAATTGAACTCAGAATCAAGTGTTCTTGACTCTATGGAATCCTTAAATAATAACATATAATAAACTGCATAAAAATTTACTAGAAAACAAATGATATCACCATATTAGTAGAGTTCCTTGCTTATTTTGATTATTTGTTTCTACATATTCCTTGCTTTTATGTTTACTTCTTTAGACATATCATATAAGAAAACTTTATGCATGAAATAAAAACTTAGAATAATTAGGATAACAGTTGCCTTTTGAGTTCAGTATACTTAGTAGATTCGAGCGCACATTTACCCTAATGGATAGAGGTAAGGAGTAATAAGGATGCTTAACATTACTCAGTGTGGAGTGTGTGTTAAGCTTGGAACCCGTACAGTCTTGCAGACGTGCTTGACTCATCAGCTATTTCTGGCCGTGTCCACAGAAACAAAGTAAAATAACTAAAAGATTTTGCATGTGTGATTACTGCCTCCTCAGTTCTGCTGCTAGATTTTGTTTGCACTAGCCCAGAAAGGATATGTGAATTTCTGTTTGCCCAAGCCCAAAAAGGCTTGGGGATTTCATCAGCCCAATGGCCAACTTTCTGATATGGCAGTCTTTGCATACCTGTGTTAGTTGTTCAGCTTACTGTGTTCAGTGTTTTGATGCATATTTTAGTTAGCTATTTTTCTTTACTTACCTGCTTACCTGTACATATTTATAGGATGCTAGACTTTATTGCTTACTATACGTACCATGTTCAGATTTCTGTCGTTTAATATTCATATATCATATGATTATCAGCATGTTTAGGATTAGACTTTACTTTCAGTACTTTTAATTATTGTATTATATGCCTGTTCCTTGCTTAGCTATTAAGGTGTGCTTTTGCCTCATTTGTTGTTATGTTCATAACTATTCCTGCTTCCTTGTACGCTTACTGCACCTACTGCTTAGCTACTTTTGTGGTTCATAAGTTGTAAAATGGTGATATTATAGAACACATGAAAATCTATCAGCCTAAAATGTACTTAGATAATTATCTAACATAAGATTTTTCTTTTTTGGCTGGGGACCTACATTGTGAAACTGACAATGTCAGGTATAGAGCAGTTTGAGGATCCAGTGCCTGAGGAGGAGCCCTACTTAGAGGAGGTGCAGCAGCTGGGACTAGAAGATATTTAGTTTTTATTTGTGAGGATGAGTGTATTTACACTTCTATTTATTTAAACTTTAAATGTTGTAATAATACAGGTACCTATGACTGCATGTTTGGATTATTATATGCTATTTATTCTGAGTCATATTTTAATTTACTTATACTATGATACTTGGATGTTTTTCATTTTTAATTCACTTCTGCACTCTATATGTTTTAGTAGACAGTGACTGATAATAGATTCTGTGCTCACTCCTTCTCTTATTAAGTGGATTGTGGATTCCATCCTAATCCAATAATAAGTGAGGGGTTAGCCAGAGTGACACACCACCCCTTAGCTTAATCCTATGGATTAAGGGGTGGGGTGCCACAACACTACTTCCTCAACTCTTTGCATTTAACGTTGAAGTAGATGCATCCACATTGGATCTTTTATGCAACTCTCCATTAAGCATCAACCAGGCAATTTCATCAAAATTCAATGATGCATTTTTGGATGAGTTGTAGATGGCTATCACTAGCCCATCTCAATAGTCCAACAATGAAGATAAGAAACATGGCTCAAATCTATTTATTAAAATTGATGCCCACAGAACTAAACTGACTTGTCATAATGTTGAACCCATTCAAATGTTCCATCACTGAGCAACCATCCTTCATATTCATAATAAACAGTTGTTTCATCAGAAAAGCTTTGTTAGAAGCTGAAGGCTTCTCATTCATCCTTATTAGAGCAGGTATGAGATATATATTTATTTTCTCATTTACAATGTTAAATGAATTAGAAGCAACAAAAGATGAATTAAGCCCAATGCAGTTCTATCAAGAACCTCCTAATCCTCATTAAACGTAATGACCGATTTCTTATTGGCTCCACTAAGTGGTAAATATAATATTTTTTGGTAGAGCGGATCTTCCATTTCATCTTCCAAAAGTCAAAATTTGTTTTGTTAAGCTTCTCTATTTTGTTTCATTTTGTTGGCCATGCTCCCACTCAAATAGTAAGCCCTTTAAAGAATTGCTCTGATACCAATTATTAGTGCACATTGGAAATAATAGGACATGATACCATTGATGGTTACCACAAAATAAATGAAATACCAAAGCACAAAAAGAATAAAACCACAACATAAACCACAAGCATCCAAATACAAGAATTTTTACATGGAAAGCCGGATGATGGGAAAAATCATGGAGCCACACCACACAAAAAATATACTATGTATAAGATTATTATAGAGTTACAGAAAACTTCACTTTCTCATGAACATGAAGGATCTACTGGTTACATAGGCTCCCGATCAACTTCTTCTCATTCAGGAATCTTTAGTTCTCACTCTAGATTGATGGAGACTAACAGCAGCAAAAATCTGATTTAGGGTTGATCTAACCTTAGAAAATATTTCAACATGTTTTCTTATATACATAGGCTTCATTTGGACCCAAAATACCCCTCAAAATATTTATGATAGTGCCAGATCTGAAACAGGACCATGGTGGGCGCTACAGCTCATTGTTTCACCTTAGTCTCAAACCACAAAGTGCCACAGCGCACCACGGTGCCCAATTTCAAACCACGAGGTTCCATAGCATTCCATGACACCTAGACAGGTTCCATGACCTGCTATTGTGTGCTGCAGCTCCTAGCCGTCGGTAGCATATTCTGTAGTGTGCACTAGGGTGCGATGGACTGCCCGAACTTCCCCCCAACTTATCTCAAAACACCTCAGGACCTCTTAGAAGTTGTGGAGCTCCTTCTTAGATGTGGTCATGTTAATACTAATATTAACATGATTATGATAGAGCCATCACCATGTGATAAATTCCCAACTATAGTTAAATTAGGTTTTCAGCTTAACTCACCGATAATTGTATAACTTGCCTTGTAACTGTATATCATTCATCAACATATAATTAAAAGAGTAGAGTGTGGAATCAAAATATGTATAAAATCCATCTCCATAGCATAAAAGAAAAATAATAGTAGCTTAACTTAGTATAAAAGCGCAGAAAAGTAAGGGCATCCAGAACATTAATTATTACAATATTGAATTAAACTTAAAGAAAAGGTACACTCATCCTCACAAGCAAAAAAAAAATCTAACTAAGCTTTAGCAATAGCAGGAAGGGCCTCAACTTGGCTAAGATCCTCTCCTAAAGCTACCTCCATGAACAACTCTAAATTTTTGCATTGTCAGTGTCACAATGCTAGGGCCCCAGCCAAGAAAAGCAAAACTTGCATTAGACAATTGTCTAAGTATATTTTAGGCCCATTTAATGAAATCTATATATTTTAAGATATCACATTAACTGAACATTTAAGCAACTAAGAGGTGCAATAAGTGTCAAAGAAAAATAGGATATCTATAAATAAAATATTTATAGCTTAACAAAATGAAGTATGTAAAGAATATACCTCAACCAAAAGCTGCAATAAGGTTAGGCAAATACTAAAACTACTGAAAGTAAAGCTCATCATAGCATGCTTATAATTATATGAATATATGCTGATTTATAGAAAATGAATTGAACTGAGGTATATAAGTAAACTGAAACACGCATCTAACATAGCTAGCATCCTAGTATACATAAGAAACTAGTACTGTGAAAAATTGAACTGAACTGAACTGAACTATAAAATCATGCAGAAAATAGAAAAGTAGACATGTAAAATGCTGTAACAGAAAAATGGCTAAATAAGCAACTAAAATTGAACTGAAATGAAAATAATCACTGAAATTAGAAATGTGCCTAAGCTAATGTTGCCATAACAAAAATTGGCTAAGCAAAGCCACTGAACATAAAGTCATGCATGTATTATTCTAGCTAACTATAGAGCTAAACCCAGCTAAACATAGAATCATACATGTATTATTCTAGCCAACCACAAAGCTAGACCCAATCGATTCTATTGTAAAATAACTAAACTACAAAGGCAGTACTATTGCAAAAGATAAAACTATAGAGGTAGACTAACTGCAGATGTAGAATTATAGGGACTGAATAACTAAGGAAGATGATAAGATCCTAATTTAGAAAGGCTGAAGTCAAAGTCAAAAGACAAAATAATAAAGTTAAATCTTATAAATCTATGAGCTACATTCAATCTATTAAAAAACTTCACTTTTCAATATAGTGAATCACCTAAGCCACTAAGAAGAGAATTCAAAGAATTAAGCACTTAAGAGATTTTTTAAAGAATCTTAAGAATGAAGGTTATAAGTTTTAAGAAGGATAAATCTAGTGAGTGGCTCAACCACTCAATAGAACTAAGCTACTAAAATCTAAGATCTAAGGATTGAGACTAAATGCTTAAGATCTTAACTAGGGTTGGGTTTAAGAATTTGCCTACTTTAAGACTTAGGAAATATTAGGATTATTTTAAAGATTGGTGAAGTTAATTATTAAGCATTGAAATCCTTTTAATGAAGCAACATTAAAGATCTAAGATCTACTTTAAGAGTCTTAATAATTCCTTAAGTGACTTTTAGGATGAATTAGGGTTTAACATTCAGGATCCATTCATAAGTCTAAAATCTTAAGAAATGATCCTAAACAATTATTTTACTGATTTAAAGAATTTGGATAGACTTCTAAGGTTTAGGAGTACTTAAACCAACCTTTGGCCATAATGACCAAAATACCTTATTTTAATGGTAAAATTGAGGTTTCAATATTTAGGGTACCAAATTGATTCTAAGCAATTCTAATAGGTAGATTACTGCTTAATGAAAGGATAAATGCCTTAAATATTAAGTTTGCACTTAGGATAAGCTTAATAAAAACTAATCCATTTTCAAGGCCATTAAGGATGATTAGCAAAATTAGGCTATAAAAGTAAGATTTAAGCTCACCAATGGTTTCTATATGACTTATAGAGTTTATGAGTACCAAGATCCTAGAAATTAGAGATCAATTAGGCTAACTATTCACTAATCAATAATTAGGGTGATTAGTGAATTTATAAATCCTTAAATGTTTTTAATGGCATAGATTCTCCTCTGCCATATGAACATTTAGAGATCTTATTCAAGTAATTTGGCTGAGAAATGAATTAAATAATCACTAATTATCTTAGGGACAATTAGGTTAAATTAGAAATTTTAATTACATAAACTAAAATATTATTTTAGAGTAAGATTCCTTGCATTTTTCTGGTCAAAATGGTATATAGGATCATAGTATTTGGATTAGTATAAAAAAGTTATTTAAGAAAATTATTTCAAATGTTTTTCACTAATTAAGCATAAGATTAATGACTTCTGAATTAATTTCTTTAAGGAAATTAATTCAGAAAATTAGCTAATTATCAGAACCCCACCTAAGGTATGGGATGGGGTGACGAGGCATAACACTGTGCTTCACCTACGTGCGCTCGACCTTTCTAACAGCGGGCGACCTAGGGTTAGTTTCAGAGGTGGAATTGGGATTGCCCACTTCATGCCATTGTCTGAAATGGATCGCTACACCACCTTGTGAATGATGCTCTTCGAATGGACAAAGAAGCCATTTATGGGATGCAAGGGATTGCTAGATGGTCGATCACTGACAGACTGTAAATACACGTCTGCGCTTGCACGCAAGTGTACGTGGTCTGAAGTAATAAGTGGAAAGTGTGACTTTCTGAGAATTTATCGAACCACAGAGAATTGGTTGATTTGGCACTAAAGTGTATCTATTCTCACTAATGTTTAAGCTAGAGTATGTATTGGTTGGTTGGTCTAAATTAGCACGAATATTCACTAAGTAAATAACAAGATTTAACAGAAGATGAGAGTTGGGCCCATCCCACATGCAATGATATAATACTTATGTAAATTTGTTTCTCAAGCTTTATCATTTAGTTTAATTGAAATCAAGTGCACATTGTTGTCCTTTAGTCTAGCTCAAAGGCTTACAAGTTCAAATCTCCTGCACAAAATGAACTCACATTCGGTTCTACTTTAGCACAAAGATTCTTGTAAGATTCTTGAGAATTAAAGTTAATTCATTTTCTCCTTATTTAAGGAGAGTTTAAATTTTCTTAAATCTCAAGATTTCACAAGCATTGATTTTCCATTTCTGAGCATCACTTCGCATCTCATATAGTTGAGATGAGAGAATCACATGTTGGGCTCAATGACTATGTCACTTAGTTCATGAGCACTCAATACTTTATTTCTCAATCTCAATTATATGGAGCTAAGGAGCTCAATTAGTGGGTCTTAGTATCACTTGCATCAACTCTTTGGTTGAGCTTAGATTGAGGTGCATTGAGCTCAAGATCATTCTCACATGGTTCTAAGCTTTCATGCACTCAAAATCTAGCATCCAACCTAAGGTGAGCTAAGGAGCACAAGACAATTAGATCTTGGATTCTTTAGTTCTTTTCTTATAAAAACATCAAGACTAATTAGATAAAAATTTCTTAGTAAGGCATTTAAATCACAAATGCATTATGCTTGAGGGAAAACATTCATACATCAATATTACATCATGCAAAATGGGACTTCATCCCAATCCTCCCCAAGGGGAGTTTAGCTACTCATTACACAAAAAAATAAGGAAGACACATACATAGCAAAAGACCCTTTCATGGTCATCAAAAAGAAAATACAAGATTGAGTTTAGAAGATACTAGGAACGCTCCGTAGAAGTTCTCCAGAATTCTTCTTCTCCTTCTAATTACCTTCTCCTTAGATTGCTAGTGCTGTCTTCTTCCTCTTCTCCTTTTGCAAAAGCTTGCATTGCCACCCTTGGGGAGTTCTCTCCTCCTTTGGCTCTTCTTCTTACTTAGGGAAATTTTGCTAAAATTGTGAACCATCCTCTAGTCAAGAGGAGTAGTATTTATAGGAAGAGGGGGCTGCATGCTCCTCCACATAAGCAACCAGATTTTCTATTAAAAATGCTGAATTCATCATTGCACTAATTTTTAATTTAGGGTGAGGTGACAATAATCTCATTTCTTTAGCCACACATCACCTCAAAACTTTACAAAAATGGTTGTTGCAGGATATGGTGGCTGGAGACAATATTCAGGATAGATGTCATGTCTCCAGCCGCATTAAATGCACTGACTGGGAAAAAATTCGGCAGGCTGCTGCAGCGCGCTGTAGCGCCCTGTAGCGTGCTGCTGCATGCCTTAGCATACCTTAGTTCCAAGCAATTTTTAGCCAAGTCCTCCGCTGTAGACCGCTACAGCGCATGATCGCACGCTGTAACGGGGAATTCTGCGAAAAGCACTGTTCAATTAGTTCTTTTTCCCGATTGTATAGAGAAATATTTCCACGACAGATCGCTGCAAGCGCGTGACCGCACGCTGGAGCGGGGAATTTTGCAAAAAAAAAAAATACTGTTCAATTAGTTGGGCAGCCCGAATTATTTAGCCAAGTCTTCCGCGGCATACCGCGCAGCGCGTGACCGCGTGCTGGAGCGGGGAATTCCGCAAAAAACACTATTCAATTAGTTGGGCGGCCCGAATTATTTAGCCAAGTCTTCCGCGATACACCACTGCAGCGCGCGACCGCACGCTGTAGCGGGGAATTCCGCAAAGAACACTATTCAATTAGTTGGGCGGCCCGAATTATTTAGCCAAGTCTTCCGCGATACAACGCTGCAAGCGCGCGACCGCGCGCTGGAGCAGTGACTTCCGCAGAAAATACTATTCAATTAGTTGAGCCCCATTTAATAATCATAAATAGTTCCGTGATACACCGCTGCAGCGCGCGACCGGGCGCTGTAGCGGTGAATTCCGCAGAAAGCACTGTTCAATTAGTTGAGCCCCCATTTAATAATCATAAATATTTCAGCGATAATCCGCTGCAGTGCGCGACTGTGTGCTGTAGTGGTGAATTCTGCGAAAAATGCTATTCAATTAATTGGGAGCCTGTTTAATATGGTTTAAATGTTTCCGCTGTAGCCCGCTGCAGCACAGGACCGCACGCAGCAGTGCGTCGTAGCGGAATATTTTGTTATATTTTTTATAAAATTGCAGAAATGCCCTAGAGCTCCTTTGGATTCCATTTTCTGAAAAAGATATAGAAATTTGATTTAGCAACAGCAAAAAATATTTTAAATAAATGAATTTTCCCCTTTATTTTAGATGTAATTTATGGATTCATCAATCACCCCTAATCGGTCCTATCACAACATCTAGGATTTACAATAAGGTTGGGATACACCCCACATAACCCACCATTCAACTGGGGCTCGATCCTTATACCTTCAAGACGGTGAGGCGAATCAAAGCCCCCACACCTCATAACTTGGAATCTGCCCAGTCACTGAGTCCTTACTCAGACTCAACACTTGGGATCATCATAGCCCATTCAATCAGATTGATTGATCAGAGCTAGCCCAGACCCCAGGGACGTACAATGGGTTTGGTTAGCTCAAGCATTGTAATGCCTCGTCTCATCGCCGCACGCAACAGAAGTAACTAAGAAATAACAATTAATGGCAGAATGATGAGTTACTTGGGAAGGACTGCTGAACCTCCCCGAATGCTACTAACTGAACTACTGAGACTCAACCCCGAAGGAGAATTGAGGACCAATCCTTAAGATAAGGGTAAAGTCCTTATCTTAAGTACTATATAAAGTACTTATGCACTTTAGATTATAAGTGGAGATAAAATTTGAATCCATTATACATGAGTATTAGCATTTCATATATGTTGATGACATCATAATATTAAGTATAAGTAGTAATAAATATAGAGTGTGGATGCTAAAAGTATTCATCTATATCATTCATTACAGAAGCAAAGTAAAGCATTCATCTCAGAAAAGAAAAGAAAATACATCCAGAATTAAAGTTATTACATGCTCAAATTAAAAGTAAACTAAGAAAAAAGTAAGGACTGAAGGCTGAGCCAGCTACTGCTCTACAAACTTCTCTTGGATCTCCTATGAAGCCTCCTGAGGTGGCTCCACAAACTGTTCTGGATCTAGCAAATTATTAGATCCCAAAAGTACCACATATTAGACAATAAGCCTAACACATCTAAAGCAACTATAAGCAGTTATAGTTATTTAAAGTTTAACATTTAGGTAATTAAAGCAATACTGTAGAAAAGAAGTAAAATAGCTGAAAATTCTAAAATGGCATAAAATTGGAAATAAGGTAAAACAGTAACCAAAAACTAAATGCTGAAAATAGGAAAACAATAAGGAAACTAAAACTAAATAAATGCTAAAGTAAAATTGTGTTGTATGCCATTGAATATATGCATTTAAATATGCCACAGAGCTGTATGCCACAAGTATGCATGATTTAATGTCACATGACATCCCACATAATTCTAGGTGAGCAACATTCCTCTAATAGATTTTTAGTGAGATTAATGCTCTGCTAATAGATTTTCTAAGTGAGCACATTGCTCTGGAAATGATGATATGACTTATGCATTTATGATATGCCAAGGATTTAATGTGGGGCCCCCGTACTGACAACAAGGAAGTACGGTGCTCCAACTTTGGCAAATCCCCAACTTAAGTAAAGTTAGGTAAGCCCAACCTGCCTTAAGCCAAGGACTTGTCACCAAGTATTATAATATTCATCAATATATACACAGATATCAAAGTGGCGGAAGTAAAAGGCGAGTAGTAACATCCACAAGCACAACATAGTAGAAAAGAAAAGAAGACACTATAGTAACTCATCACAATGCAGAAATGAAATACATCTAGAATTAATTATTACAAACTGAATTTAAAAAGGAAATGAAAATGTCTCTCAATCTCACAGAAATAAAAAAAATAAGATCTAGCTAAACAGCGACAGCAAGGTCCTCCTCCTGAATGGGCTCCTCTCCTGCAGCACTGCCCATGAACAAGTCTGAATCTAATATTTGTCGATATCACAAATGCTAAGGCCCCAGCCAACAAAACAAAAAGGTTACAATTAGATAATTGTCTAAGTACATTTTAGGCTATTTTAATGAACTGATTATTTTAAAGATATCACATTTAAATAATCTACACACGCGAGCAATAATGGGTGCAACAAGCTATGAAAGAAATGGATAACTATAAACTATCCATTTATAGTCAATCAACTAGTATAAAATATAACATACAATGCAAAATAAGTAAGGTGAGGTTAAAAGCTAGAAGAAACAGTAGCTATGATATAAATTCTGATCCTAACATGCTTATAATCATATCAATACATGCTGAGTATATAAAGCATACAATATTGAATAAAATATGCAATCCTAGCATCCTAAACATGAAAATATATATGAGTAACAATATGAGTATACATACAATATGCTAATAAATACAAAAGAAAAGAAAGTAAAGAAAAGCCACTGAGACATGTGGCAAAAGCAAGGCAATCATGCAAAATCCACCGAGACATGTGGCAAAAGCGAGCAAATACTGAAAATAGGGCCACTGAAGCATGTGGCAAAGTAAGAAGAAAATAATACTAAATAGTCCAGCTACAGTAGCAATAAGCCTAAGACATAGTATACCATACTAGCCAATAGGCCATACAGGGCCTCCATAATCTGAGATCAATTAATCAATCCCCAGCCTAGCCATCCAAATCTACTATGTTTGAGTCCATTTTATACAATATGATTACAGAAGAGGCAGACTAAGCTAGGACATATTCTACCAACTATAAACACTAAAAAAAACTGAATGATATGCAATTCAAATACTAACTTAGGATGTATCATCCATATCCTTAGTTCTCCTATTATGCTCAAGGAATAAGGCTCAATAACCAAGGTATGCAAAGTAATCCAGTCAAAGTAAGCAAGAGACTCAATCTAGACTATGTGATATCTGTTGTTGTCTAATTACCAAATCTAACTACTCTGAGAAGGTACAAGTTTAGGATCTCCAATATCCAGCTATCGAGTATAATCTCAGATTTACGTCCTTAGAGTTAATATTAGAACTTAACAAGTTCTAATCCAAAAATCATGTGACAACTATATGATTTCAATGAATAAATCAACAACCTAATTTATTAATATTTTACTTTCTTACCCAAATCTTGATTAAATAAATCAAAATCTAAGAATTCTGGACTTAAACCCCACTTTGGTGTTCAAATCCTGAACCCAAGGAAAAAGTCCTATTAAGGATCTAGGGTTCACATTCTATCCCTATGTTAAGGATGAAGAATTTTATAAGCTGAAAGATCCAAGAACTATGAACTTAGTGAAAGGTTATTCTACTGATTATAAGAAAAATAATCAATTAAGAACTTGAGAATCTAAGATGTATACTCAATCCTTAAAATAATTTCATTATCATGTATATTGAATCATCCTATACCCACATGGAAGGATTCAAAAGATTAAACAATGAATCACTTAAAGAATTATAATTGGAGATAGTTTAATTCAAATAGAAGATTTAAAGTCTAAGATCTAAGATTTAAGATCTAATTGTTTGATCACTTTTAGACTTAAGCTGAGTTTTAAACTTAGGATTTTCTACATATGTTTACTTGAGAATTTAAGCTCATAAATTAACTTAGTTGAACTTATTAAATTGAGATTTAGCAATTGGGATAATTAGATTCAATTATTAAGGCCAACTGACCTCGTTAGGATCACTTAAGATCTAAGTGTTTTAATTAAGAGTAAATGAAGATTTTATTAGTTTAATATGAATATTATTAACATTATTAGCTTAAGAGTTCAGAGAACATTAATACTCTAAATTAGGGTTAATGTACTAAATTTTCCAAGATTTAAGGGTATTTAAACACATCTTGGCCAAAATGACCAAAATACCCCTCATAAGGTTAAAATTAGGATTTTTAGGGTTTAGCTATCCAATTCACTTCTAATCTATTTTGATGTGTTTCATCTTGATTACTAAGGTAGGAAATACATTTATCTTAAGTTTTGACCCCTTAATTAAACTAATTTGCACTAATCACCTATTTAAGCCAATTAGGGTAATTAGTGAATTTAGGGCATCTTAGGGAAATCCAATCTTACCCATAGACTTTATTATACTTCAGTTAGCATTAGGAACAATACTTGCCAAGATTAGAGGCTTAATGGGGATTAAATTCACTAATCCTTAATTAGGGTGATAAATGAATGATTAAGAAAATTAAATGTCCAAAATTAGGGTCTACAATTGTTCTTTAGGGTTTACTGAGCAATCAGAGCCCTTAATCACTTAATTTAGTTATTAAATGAATTTATTATGATTTAATTAAAAACAGAAAAAGATTAGGGATTTCTTTTAAATCCAACCACTGGATATGTGATTTTATTTTATATTTAGATTCCTTGTATTTTTCTGATTCAAATGGTATATTGGATCATACCATTTGGATCAATATAGCTAAAGTTATTTAAATAAATTTATTTTGAATGTTTATTTAAATTAAAACTATAGGATTTGATTTATTAAATTAATAACTATAGAAAATTTAATCCAATAATTCGTTTATTAACTGCGGCCCAAAATCAGAACCGCGTGGGACGAGGTCGGCCCGGCCCGGACTTCATCTTCAACCTCTCGACGGGTCCATCCCAGGCGAACTTCCGTATTGAAATTCATGGCGCTCAGACGATGGCGATGGCTCAGCTTGATCCCTACACGTTTCTAGGGTCGAGACGCATCGACTGGACTAAGAACCCCCATCTGGATCCCTCTGGATCGATGGGGTGCTACTCACCCAAGATGCCTTCGATAGGGGCGTTTCAGGCTTATTGTGAGGAGACAATTCTCCTCACAGAGGCCATTAATCGGCCGGGGTTCGATACCCACACCTTCAGGGAGGTGAGGCGAGTCGAACCCCTAAGATTTCATAACCTAGGGTGTAGCCGATCACTGGGTCCTTACTCGGACTCATCCATGGCTCGGCAGCTAGCTCAATAGATCGATACGATTGATTCGAGCTAGCCGAGCCCCGGGTGACAATCACGACGGGTTCCCTAAGTGGCTACGGCTAATAAGGCGACATCCAGAGGCTCATCCAGCAAGCATAATGAAAACTTAGCTTAAGGAATTTCAATGGGGAAGGCTGTACCTGAGGACGGGGTTATAGGCTTGGCCGAGGAGAATTGAAGTGTGCTGGAGCTTCTTAACTAGTAGACGAAGGTTCACAGGGGGTCTGAACACCAAACAGGCCCTCTATCAGCGGTTCTAAGCATCGGGAATGCCGAGAAATTGCCGAGGTGATGGGAGATTTAGCAAGACTTCAGCTAGGCAATTGGGGATTTACAGTGAGCAAAGGGACTCACTGTGAAGTCCTCAGGGTATTTATAGGCTCCACAGAGGTTCAGGGTGGCTGCTGAGGTCTAGAGCCATGGCTTAGGCTCGGCCCGAGGGTGCTCCCTCAACTGCCAGAATTGGTGTGGACTGGGCCTCAAGCTTGGCTAGGAGCGCTAGGGAGGCTAGGGCAAGGTTGCAACAATCTTCTTGATGTGGCATGGGAGTGGCAGACTGGCTGGAGGATGTGGCTATACGGGAAAATTCGACTGTCGGGTGCGAGCTGGGGAGGAAGACGATCCACAGTCGCGGGGTTGCCAGGGCCGTCTGATGGATCGCCAGTTGACGTGGAATGGCTCTGATCTCTCGACATCTAACGTCTGTGCAAGGAGGCTGGATTGACCATCGGATTATATCTGAGGATCGAACGGGCGATCGGAGATACTTAAGACGGAGACCTAGATGCCGTCGGATCGAGATCTCAGAACCGCAGAACGGTCGAGATGAGATGGATCCAATCGAAGGCGAGGGCTGTTGGATTAAATCTGCGAAACGAATGGCCTGGATGGCGCCTGCAGTTCTGGAACCGGCCGACCGTTGGAAAGGATAAATTTGTAATTAAGAATTGTTTCAAACCCTAATTTGCAATTGAACTAATTCAAATTAAATCCAAAATGTGCTTAAATGACCTCCAAAAATTCCCAAAATTTCACCCTTAGCTAATTTGGGGGTGAGGAATCCAAAAATAAAATTAGATTTTGATTTGGAGATCAATTTAATTTAGGTATTTTTCAGGGCTTAAAAATAGCCAAAAAAACTAAAATTTTCCAATTTAGCTCCAATTGATTCCAAACTTCCAGGGTTAGGTTTAAATGACCCATTGAGTCTAATAGAATCAAAATTAAAGCTTGGCTTAGCCTAATTACTCCAGATTTGGCTATATAATAATTAAGGTTGTTACAAACTCCCCCACTTAAGAACGATGTCGTCCCCGACATCACCTAAGTGAAGAAAATTCTACTGGGATTTAACAAATCTAAAAATGCAACAGATGGAAATGAGAGAAGAACAATACCTAGGTTTGCAAAGAGTTATGGATACTTATTACACATATCCGCCTCTTTTTCCCAAGTAGATTCTTCCATGGTTCGGTTCTTCCACTGAATCTTGGCCATAGGAATTGAGCGATTCCTTAGCTGCTTCTAATCATGAGCTAATATTCTGATAGGTTCTTCAGCATATGAAAGATCGGGTTGAATCTCTACTGCTAGATGTTGAACGAGATGAGAAGGGTCTCGAAGAATCTTCTCAATGATGATACATGAAATATATTATGAACAGCTACAAAGCCATCTGGAAGACTTAACCAGTAGGCAGATGATCCTACTTTGGCCAAAACTTTGAAAGGTCCAACGTAGCGGGGACTAAGTTTTCCAGCTACACCAAATCTGAAGACACCTTTCATTGGATAGACGTTTAGATAAGCATAATCTCCCTCATTGAATTCTAGGAGACGGTGGTGAGAATCATGATACTTGCTCTGATGATCTTGAGCTGAATGAATTCTCTTCTAAATTAATTTGATCTTATTACTAGTTTCTTCAACTAATTCTGAACCAAAGAGCTGAACGCTTCCTGTTTCTGACCAAGCTAGCGGAGTACTGCATTTTCTACCATACAAAGTTTCATAAGGAGCCATTTTAATACTGGCTTGAAATCTGTTATTGTAGGCAAACTTCACTAATCGGATGTGATCATCCCAGGGACCAGCAAAATCAAGAATACATAGCCTAAGCAAATCCTCCAAAACTTGATTTACTCTCTCAGTTTGACCATTCGTTTAAGGATGAAAAGTTATACTCATGGCTAGAGTCGTACCCAAATTTTGATGCACAGCTTGCCAAAACTTAGAAGTAAATCTGCTATCTCTATCAGATACAATTGACTTCGGAATCCCATGCAATCTGACAATTTCTTTGATGTAGAGTTTTGCTAACTTTTCTACAGAATCAGTTTGACGATGGGAAGAAAATGCACTGATTTAGTTAAACGGTCTACTATCACCCAGATCGCATCGGCACCTGATTTTGCACAAGGCAATCCCATGATAAAATCCATAGATATATCGAACCATTTCCATTCAGGGATATCTAATGGGTGCAGAAGACCACCGGGTCTTTGGTGTTCAGCCTTCACTAAATTATAGGCATTACATTTGGCCACAAGGTCAGCTACGTCTTTCTTCATTCCTGGCCACCAAAATGATTGTTTTAGGTCCTGGTACATCTTAGTACTGCCTGGGTGAATATGATATCCAGAATTATGGCCTTCAACTGACACTTCTTAAAGCATGAACTTAGGAATCCACAATCAACTACCTTGATAAATTACACCATTTCGCAATTGCAGATCATGACGAAGACCACCTTTAATATCTACTTTAAATTTCAAATACTCATCATCTTTGGTTTGTGAGATAGAGACATCTCGGTGAAAAGTGGGTTCCATATTAATATTTGTTAATAGCGAACTCAGCATATCACCACTGATTGGAGAAATATCGAGCTTACAAAATTCATGTTCTAAAGAACTGGATGCGATAATAGAGGTCAAATTAGCATGACGGCTAAGAGCATTGGCCACTACGTTCGCTTTTCCTGGATGATATTGGATACTGAGGTCATAATCGCTGATGAGCTCCAACCATCTTTTCTGGCGACAATTCAACTCTCTCTGGGTGAAGATGTACTTCAAACTTTGATGATCGGTGAAAATTAAACACTGCACTCCCTACAGATAGTGGCGCCATATTTTCAAGGTAAATATCACGACTGCAAGTTTAAGATCATGGACTAGATAATTTTGCTTGTTGGGTTTTAACTGACGAGAGGCGTAAGCAATTACCTTACCATCTTACATTTAAACACAATCTAGACTGATTCCAGAGGCATCAGTATATACTTGGTAGTTCAAATCTTCTTTAGGCAAAACGAGAACTGGAGAGGTAGAAAGTGCATCTTTTAGAGTTTGGAATGCTTCCTCACATTCTGGACTCCAAATGAATGGAATGGCCTTTTGAGTCAATTTAGTCAACGGTGAAGTAATCCGGGAAAAGCCTTTAACAAACTTTTTGTAGTATCCTGCTAATCCCAAGAAACTTCTAATGTCAGTGACAGACTTAGGTTGAGCCCAGTCCTAAATAGCATGCACTTTACTCTGATCTACCCGAATACCCTGAGCATCAACTACGTGCCCCAAGAATGCAATGGAATTGAGCCAGAACTTGCACTTGGAGAACTTGGCATACAGTTGATGCTCGCGCAAAGTTTCTAGCACTAGCCTCAGATGTTCTTCATGATCTCTTAGAGTTTTAGAATAAATGAGGATATCGTCAATGAAGACGATCACAAACTTGTCCAAATACGGTTTTAGCACTCGTTGCATCAAATTCATAAAGATTGATGGTGCATTGGTGAGTCAGAATGACATCACCAAAAACTCAAAGTGGCCATAACAAGTACGGAAAGCAGTCTTCCGTACATCGTCTTTTTTCACTCGTAGTTGACGGTATCCAGACCTTAAATCGATCTTGGAAAATATAATGGCTCCGGATAACTGGTCGAACAAATCCTCAATTCTAGGCAATGGGTATTTGTTCTTTACAGTGACCTTATTCAATTTACGATAATCTATACACATACGCATAGATCCATCTTTCTTTTTCACAAATAAAACTGGCGCTCCCCAAGGAGACATACTTGGCCTGATAAAACCTTTATTCAAGAGCTCTTGCAATTGCTCATTGAGCTCCTGAAGCTCCATAGGTGCCATTCTATAAGGTTCTTTGGATATTGAGTGGGTACCAGGGATCAATTCAATAGAGAATTCTACTTCTCTGAAAGGAGGTACACCAGGCAATTCTTATGGGAACACATCGGTGAATTCTTTGATTACCTTACAATCAGAAAGAGAGATACTCTCTTTTGTTTCACCCATCATGGTAACTAGGTAAGCATTACAACCCTTAACGATTAACTATTCAGCTTTAATTACACTTATTAAGGATAGTTGCGTACTGGTTTTTCCTACAAAAACTTCAGGCTTGCCCTGAGAATGGAGAGTGACTTTCTTTTTATGACAGTTTATCACAGTATTATTATTACTGAGCCAATTCATCCTAAGGATAATATCAAAGTTGGCTATTGGCAAGACGATTAGCTTGGCCTAAAATTCTTGGTCATTTATCAGAACTTTGATATTACAGAATTTATGGGCACTCAATTGGGTTCCAGATGGAAGGCCAACACTCAATGTTTGTGCTAAGTTGCAGGCATGAAGTTTAAGGTTATTGGCACTGGTATCGAATAATACATTACAAGGTTAGTTGTTGAAATAAAGTGTGCCTAATTCACACGAATTATATCAATGACTTACAAGAATAGCAATGCAACTATTAAAGGGAAAGTTCAGAGATGTGTACCTGAAACCACATTATTATCTTATGTGGCTTCAATAGGAGTTAAGGCATATACTCGTACAGGATAAGCAGGATGATTGTTAGTTTGCCTTCGTTGATAGTTTTGAGAATTGGGAGCTGGTGGCTGTGTGTGAGTAACTTCAGGAGCAGGTGCTGGCATTATAGCCAGATTTGGTTCTCTCTGATTTAGCGGAGTCGTTCGGAACACTTGCTTCTTCTGATAGGGCTTTATTGGAACTCCGTTTACCATTTCCGTGTGGTCGCACAGATAGAATCTGTGGCCTGTACGCCCATAATTGAAACACCTCTGGCCAAAGTGGTAACACTTGCCATACCGATGGGGCTTAGTACAGTTTTGAATTTGTTCGACAGTAGGTGCAACTTCTAGCTCATATACCTTTGTAGGGTTAGATCCGTGTCTCTTGAAGTTTCCCCATGGGTTTAGAGTTGTTTGCGCTTTTTGCTTAAGATCCTCTTCCGATTGGTGATGCTCAATCACCTTAGCTGTTTCCACCAGTTTGAAGAAGCTAGTCAGACAGAGCAGCACGATTTGATTCTTCAGTGAACCTCGGAGTCCACAAAGAAAGCGGTGGCACTTAGCTAACTCAGAATAAGTTACTTCTGGTGTGAAACAGATCATTCTACGAAATTCCCTTTCGTATTCAACTACTGAACGACTCCCTTGAGTCAACCTCATAATTGTGTCTGCAATAATGTTTTGTGTAGATGGGGGAATGAATTCGATTTTGAAGGCCTCGACAAACTCATCCCAGGGGATGTCCTCTAACTTGTAGTCAACGAACTAGGTATTTCGGATCTCTTCCCACCAATATTCTGCTTCCGCTTGAAATAGATGGGTGGCGAGATGGACAGCTTCTGAGTTTGGGACCTTCAGACTAATAAGATCCCTTTCCATAGCCTTCAGCCAATCGACTGTATCCATTGGTGACAGGTTCCCACCAAAGGTTGGAGGCCTTAACCTCAGAAAATTGTGAAGGAGATTATCCACCGAGTGATGTGAAGAAGAAGCAGCTTGTGGAGCATGCACTGTTGGAGTAGTAACAGCAACTGGAGTTGCATGATCATTTAGTAATTTCTGTATAACGAGCGCCTGTTGAGCTTGATTTTTCAACAGAGTTGACACCATGGCTCACAGATGAGCCACCTCATCATTAGAACTACTAAAGGCAATAGTGTTCTTGACAGGAGTAATGGTAGGTGGTGATTCGGAATCCGTTCTAGTTTAATTTAAAAAAAAAGACAAACTCAGAATTTACTAAGGAAGAGAAATCAAAATCTTTCATTAATGATAGAAATAAGGGATTATAATGCCAAAAATGTAAATCTACTAGGGTTGCTTGAAATTGAGAAAACAATTATCCTAACTAGTACTCAGACATTATCAATATATTATGCCCTAAATGCTACACAAAAATCCTCAAAAGTGACTTCCCGACGCTTCCTATTACGCTTCTTCTCGAGCCTTGCCATGGTCTCATAGCACCAAACTCCAGTGTAATCCAACATCAGGTCTGTCACAATATCTCATAGCCAGTTGCTTTCCTGCCTCCATTTGAAGCTACAGTTCCAAGTTGTCTTGAAAGCATGCAAATAATAGTCTATGTCGGACTCTCTAGAATTCATTTGACTCTGAGGACAGAATTTTTATTAAGTTTCTGTTAGACTCAAGATGACTAGACTATTAGGATGGGAGTATTCTCCTTCTGCATTTTACATAGAGTTACTGATACTACTATGTTATGGATGTTACATATATTAATGTTTGTACTTCAGAAGAATGGTCCATTAGGTAGAAAGGAATCATAGATCCCATTCTCACACCTTATGGTGTTCTCTGATACCAACTGTGGGCCCCCGTACTAACAACAAGGAAGTACGTTGCTCCAACTATGGCAAATCCCCAACTTAAATAAAGTTAGATAAACCCAACCTACCTTAAGCCAAGGACTTGTCACCAAGTACTATTATATTCATCAATATATACACAGATATCAAAGTGGCGGAAGCAATAGGCGAGTAGTAACATCCACAAGCACAATATAGCAGAAAACAAAAGAAGACAATAAAGTAACTCATCACAATGCAGAAATGAAATATATCCAGAATTAATTATTACAAACTGAATTTAAAAAGGAAATGAAAATGTCTCTCAATCTCACTAAAATAAAAAAATAAGATCTAGCTAAACAGTGACAGCAAGGTCCTCCTCCTGAACGGGCTCCTCTCCTGCATCACTGCCCACGAACAAGTTTGAATCTGACATTTGTTGGTATCACAAATGCCAGGGCCTCAGCCAACACAACAAAAAGGTTACAGTTAGACAATTGTCTAAGTACATTTTAGGATATTTTAATGAACTGATTATTTTAAAGATATCATATTTAAATAATCTACACACGCGAGCAATAATGGGTGCAACAAGCTATGAAAGAAATGGATAACTATAAACTATCCATTTATAGTCAATCAACTAGTATGAAAAATAACATGCAATACAAAATAAGCAAGGTGAGGTTAAAAGCTAAAAGAAACAGCAGCTATGATACAAATTCTGATCCTAACACACTTAAGATCATATCAATACATGCTGAGTACATAAAGCATACAATACTGAATAAAACATGCAATCTTAGCATCCTAAACATGCCAATATATATAAGTAACAACATGCTAATTAATACAAATGAAAAGAAAGTAAAGAAAAGCCACTGAGACATGTGGCAAAAGCAAGGTAATCATGCAAAATCCACCAAGACATGTGGCAAAAGCGAGCAAATACTGAAAATAGGGCCACTGAAGCATGTGGCAAAGAAAGAAGAAAACAATACTAAATAATCCAGCTACAGTAGCAATAAGCCTAAGACATAGTACTGCCATACCATCCAATAGGCCATACAGGGCCACCATAATCTGAGATTAATCAATCAATCTCCAGCCTAGCCATCCAAATCTGCTAGGTCTAAGTCCATTCTTTACAATACTATTACTGAAGAGGCAGACTAAGCTAGGACATGTTCTACCAACTACAAACACTAAGAAAAACTGAATGATATGCAATTCAAATACTAACTTAGGATGTATCATTCATATCCTTAGTTCTCCTATTATGCTCAAGGAATAAGGCTCAATAACCAAGGTATGCAAAGCAATCTAATTAAAGTAAGTAAGAGAGTCAATCTAGACTATGTAGTATCTGTTATTGTCTAATTATCAAATCTAACTACTCTGAGAAGGTACAAGTTTAGGATCTCCAATATCCAGCTATCGAGTAGAATCCCAGATTTACATCCTTAAAGTTAATATTAGAACTTAACAAGTTTAATCCAAAAATCATGTGACAACTATATGGTTTCAATGAATAAATCAATGACCTAATTTATTAATATTTTACTTTCTTACCCAAATCTTGATTAAATAAATCAAGATCTAAGGATTCTGAACTTAAACCTCACTTTGGTATTCAAATCCTGAACCCAAGGAAAAAGTTCTATTAAGGATCTAGGGTTCACATTCTATCCCTATGTTAAGGATGAAGAATCCTATAAGCTGAAAGATCCAAGAACTACGAACTTAGTGAAGGGTTTTTCTACTGATTATAAGATAAAATAATCAATTAAAAACTTAAGAATTTAAGATCTATACTCAATCCTTAAGATAATTTCATTATCATATAGATTGAATCATCCTATACCCACATGGAAGGCTTCAAAAGATTAAATAATAAATCATTTAAAGAATTTTAATTGGAGATAGTTTAATTAAATAGAAGATTTAAAGTCTAAGATCTAAGATTTAAGATCTAATTATTTGATCACTTTTAGACTTAAGCTGAGTTTTAAACTTAGGATTTTCTACATATGTTTACTTGAGAATTTAAGCTCATAAATTAGCTTAGTTGAACTTATTAAATTGAGATTTAGCAATTGGGATTATTAGATTCAATTATTAAGGCCAACTGACCTCGTTAGGATCACTTGAGATCAAAGTGTTTTAATTAAGACTAAATGAAGATTTTTTTAGTTTAATATGAATATTATTAACATTATTAGCTTAAGAGTTCAGAGAACATTAATAATCTAAATTAGGGTTAATTTACTAAATTTTCCAAGGTTTAAGGGTATTTAAACACATCTTGGCCAAAATGACCAAAACACCCCTCATATGGCAAAAATTGGGATTTTTAGGGTTTAGTTATCCAATTCACTTCTAATATATTTTGATGTGTTTCATCTTGATTACTAAGGTAGGAAATACACTTATCTTAAGTTTGACCCCTTAATTAAACTAATTTGCACTAATCACCTATTTAAGCCAATTAGGGTGATTAGTGAATTTAGGGCGTCTTAGTGCAATCCAATCTTACCCATAGGCTTTACTATACTTCAGTTAGCATTAGGAACAATACTTTCCAAGATCAGAGGCTTAATGGGGATTAAATTCACTAATCCTTAATTAGAGTGATTAAGGAGTGATTAAGAAAATTAAATGTCCAAAATTAAGTTTAAGGGTCTACAATTGTTCTTTAGGGTTTACTGAGCAATCAAAGCCCTTAATCACTTAATTTGGTTATTAAATGAATTTATTATGATTTAATTAAAAACAAAAAAGGATTAGGGATTTTTTTTAAATCCAATCATTAGATCTGCGATTTTATTTTATATTTAGATTCCTTGTATTTTTCTGATTCAAATGGTATATTGGATCATACCATTTGGATTAGTATAGCTACAGTTATTAAATAAATTTATTCTGAATGTTTATTTAATTTCAAACTATAGGATTTGATTTATTAAATTAATAACTATAGAAAATTTAATCCAATAATTCGTTTATTAACCGTGGCCCAAAATTAGAACTGTGCGGGCCGGGGTAGGCCCAGCCCGGACGTCATCTTCAACCTCTCGACAGGTCCGTCCCAGGTGAACTTTCGCGCTGAAACTCTCGGCGCTCAGACGACGGCGGCGGGTCAGCTTGATCCCTACATGTTCCTAGGGTCGAGGCGCGTCGATTGGACTAAGATTCCCCATCTGGATCCATCTAGATCGATGGGGTGCTACTCACCCGAGATGCCTTCGATAAGGGCATTTCAGGCTTATTGTGAGGAGACAATTCTCCTCATAGAGGCCATTAATCGGCCGGTGTTTGATACCCACACCTTCAGGGAGGTGAGGCGAGTCTAACCCCTAAGGTTTCATAACCTGGGGTGTAGCCGATCGCTGGGTCCTTACTCAGACTCAGCCATGGCTCAGCCACTAGCTCAGTCAATCGATATCATCAATTCGAGCTAGCCTAGGCCCAGGCGACAATCACAATGGGTTCTCTAAGTGGCTACGGCTAATTAGGCGACATCCAGAGGCTCATCCAACAAGTAGAATAAAGACTGAGCTTAAGGAATTTCAATGGGGAAGGCTGTACCTGAGGACGGGGTTGCAGGCTTGGCCGAGGAGAATTGAAGTGTGCTGGAGCTTCCTAACCAGCAGACGAAGGTTCATAGGGGTCTGAACACCAGACGGACCCTCTATTAGTGGTTCTAAGCTTCGGGAATGTCGAGAAATCGTTGAGGTGACAAAAGCTTCAGCAGGCCTTCATCTAGGCAATTAGGGATTCACAGTGAGCAAAGGGACTCACTGTGAAATCCCCAGGGTATTTATAGGCTCCACGGAGGTCCAGGGTGGCTGCCGAGGTCTGGAGACATGGCTTAGGCTTGGCCCGAGGGTGCTCCCTCAACTGCCAGAATTGGTGTGGACCAGGCCTCAAGCTTGGCTGGGAGTGCTAGGGAGGCCAGGGCAAGGTCGCAATGGTCTTCCTGATGTGGCACGGGAGTGGCAGACCGGCTGGAGGACGTGGCTGTACGGGAAAATTCGATTGTCAGGTGCAAGCTGGGGAGGAAGACGATCCACAGTCGGGGGGGGGGGGGGGTTGCCAGGGCCGTCTGATGGATCGCCAGTTGATGCGGAACAGCTCTGATCTCCTGACATCTAACATCCGCGCGAGGAGGCTGGATCGACTATCGGATTAGATCTAAGGATCGAATGGGCGATCGGGGATACTTAAGATGAAGACCTAGATGCCATCGGATCGAGATCTCAGAACTGCAGAACGGTCGAGATGAGATGGATCCAATCGAAGGCGCGGGCCGTTGGATTAAATCTGCAGAACGGATGGCCCGGATGGCGCCCGCGGTTTGGGAACCGGCCGACCGTTGGAAAGGGTAAATTTGCAATTAGGAATTGTTTAAAACCCTAATTTACAATTGAACCAATTTAAATTAAATCCAAAATGTGCCTAAATGACCTCCAAAAATTCTCAAATTTCACCCTTAGCTAATTTGGGGGTGGGGAATCTAAAAATGAAATCAGATTTTGATTTGGAGATCAATTTAATTTAGGTATTTTTCAGGGCTTAAAAATAGCCAAAAATACCAAATTTTTCCAATTTAGCTCCAATTGATTCCAAACTTCTAGGGTTAGGTTTAAATGACTCATTGAGTCTAATGGAATTAAAATTAAAGCTTGGCTTAGCCTAATTACTCTAGATTTGGCTATAGTAACAACTAGGGTTGTTACATTTAATAACTATATATGCTTTAAATCATTTAATCCAAAAATTAATCAAAACCAAGTAATAAATGCATTTGTCTCCACTGTTCAGATCTAAATGAATTCTTACTTATATCTTAATCTCATTGAATTCATGGTTCTTTTTATGACTACATTCTAAATCATCATATGGGGAGATTACATATACATGATTTAGCATGTCCTAAGAAAAGTAACTTTAATACTTAGTTTGTTTAACTGTACTTATCGATGCACACAAGGATAAGGGGCCAAATTATTTTACAATTTACTCTCTCAAACTAAGTTATTAAGCTCCCAAACTATAGCATACTATGAACTTTGGATGTTTATCCTGAACTGAACTATGCTTATCCAATCACAGATGATAAGATCGAGAAATTACAATTCTTTTCAAGGTAAAGTGACTAATTCCATCTTATGATGAGTAATTTAACTTTATGGATATGCACTAGCAATTCCATCTAATAAATATTACACACCATCTAATAAATATTACACATTTTCATTTTAACAATTTTATTTAATAATTAAGAAGTAACAAACTAATGAATCCTTACTCCATTGTGGTGAGTTCTACACATAGGCTACAAGGATGTGGCTTAGAAGACACACAATATGGGATACTACCACTAGGGATAATCTCAATCTAAAATATTTAGAATATTTTGCCACAAAGAATTTTAAGATCAAATTCTCTAAAGTCTTTCAGGTTTTCATCTAAGCTTCTTGTAATGCCCCGTCCCATTACCAGGCACAATTGAGTTAGTTTAAAGAGTAACAATTGGCGGCAGAATGGTGCATTACTCTAGAATGGTACTGAACCTCCCCGAATACACCTACAGAGCTGAAAGTAATGAGGTGCTGTGGGGACTCAACCTCAAAGAGAAGATGGCTGAGTACAAATCCTTATGATAAATATATCATCCTTATCTTAAGTATTAGATAGGGTTATACATTGGATTATGAATAGAAGTAAGATCCAAGTTATATAAATACTAGTATCTCTTAAATATATGTATCACAATCATATCACAATACTAAGTATAAATAGTAATAAACACATAGTGCAGAAGCTTTAAGCATACATCCAGAAACATTCATCATGAAAGTTAAATAAAATATTCATCTCATAAAGGAAAAAAAAATATCTAGAATTATTACAAACTGTTTACTTAATAAAAATATAGAAAATAGTCTAAGTACTGAACTGAATTTAACTAGTGCCAAAAATAAATGCTGATAAAGAGTCCTCTAATGCTCTATGAACTCTTCATGGCTCTCCTCTGAAGACTCATAATCTGGCTCTACAAGCTGCTACGGATCTAACAAATTTCCAGATCCCAAAAGTACATCATGTTTGATAATAAGTCTAGCACATCAAAAGCTACTATAACATTTATAATTATCTAATACTTAGCATTTAAATGGTTTAAGTAAAACTATAGAATAGATAGTAAAATAGCAAGAAACTCAAAATAATACAAATTTGAAAATAAAGTAAAACCAAAATGAAGAGGAAGCAGTAAGAAATCTGAAACTCAGTACATAATGATTTAAAACTATATTATATGTTATTGAATTCATAAATATGCATATGTATATGCCATTGAAGAATGCCACTGTTATGCTGACTTAGTGTCACATGACACTCTGCTAACAGAGTCCTTAGGTGAGCTCATTCACTCCACTAATGTTGACATGACTTGTGCATTTTTATGATATGCTAAGGCTTTTATGACTATATGCTTAAAAATACCAAAATTCAAAAATTAGTTCAATATTAAGTAGTGATTCCATTTATCTCCATTGTGTAGAATCTACCTAAATAAATTCTGGCTTCTAATTCTAATCCACTAAATGATATCAACTAAGATTATACCTAAACTTATCAAATGAAGTTGTTGTATACACATAGTTGGTATGTTTTTAAGAAAAATGACTTTAACACTTAGTTTATTTAACAATACTTATCAAAATGCATGACAATAAATGGGAAATGATCCGGTCACAATTTATTCTCTCAAATTAAGCTATTAAATACCTTAATTATAAGCATATCTACAATGTCTTAAGAAGGGTAACTTGTAGTACTTAGTTTGTTTAACTAAACTTATCAAAATGCATGAAGATAAATTAGGAGCATTTCTAGGTTAGTGAAGCTGGTTCTAGTTCTGGACACTGGTAGTGCTTGAAGAATTTCTGCTTCCGCATTTTTCATTTTACTGCTTTATGTGAGCGAGATACTTTATTTTATTTACTTTTTAAATTTAGTTTGTAATAATTTAATTTCTGAAATGCTTTTACTTTATTCTGTGATGGATTTACTTTCATATAAACTACTTAGTTTGGATAGTGGATAGAATGCAATTTCTACTTACTTATTTTCCTACTTATACTACCTCATTTCTTAACGTAACACCCTCACAGATATTCTTGGCCACACAACACTCAATGTTGGGTTTATTTCTTTTCGATCCAGTGTTAAGTGTTATGGTAAGGCTTTAGTATTGGATATAGTTCTTGGTTCGATATTGGGGTCATTACACTCTGTCCTTCAATCTAAGATTTAAGTACCTTACTTCTATTGAGTAATTAAACTACTTAATAGTTTGAGCCTTCTTAGGACTTGGGGATCTTCATCTCATTAATTGTCAATTTACATTCTTAAAATCCTTTAGAAATCTCTTAAGTGTTAATTCATTAGATTCTCTTCGCTTAGCTTAGTGAATTAAGTTCTATTGAATAATGAAAATATTCAATAGTAGGAATCTAGTTCTTAGATTAAAAAGTTTTAAATTGATTTTTTTGTCTTATGACTTTAGACTTCAACATTTCAAGATTAGGATCTTTTCACCTTCTTTAACCTTCAGTCCTTATAATTCTCTATCTTTAGAGTGAGTCCTTGTGAGAAACATTTAATCCTTAGATATCAACACCTTGGGTTTAGAGCTTAAGCCCCAATTTGAAGTTTAACTTTAAATCCTTAAATCTTGATTTTATTGATCAAGGATGGCTATGGGTTATTAAAATGTATCAATTAAGTTGTGGATTCATTATTTGACTTTTGTAGATGACATTTTTGATTATAAATTAGAACTTGTTAAGTTCTAATATTTAACTTTGTAAGGTTGTGGATCTAAGATTTTACTTGATAGTTGGATATTGGAGATCATATGCTTGTATTCTCTTAGAAAAGATAGAATAATTAAATTATATAATAATAGATATCACATGTGTTTTAATAGAGTCTTGCTTACTTTGACTTTGATGCTTTGCACACCTTATTTTGAGCCATATACAATAAACATATATAGTTAAACATAGGATACTCAATAAGTATTCAATATTAGTTTGAAATATACATATATTAATAATCTTAATTAGCACATTCTATGTTTTTATTTATTAGTTTAGTATAATATATCCTAGTTAGCCTACCTCTATAGTTCAACTATTTTGCATTGGAATCAACTTGATTTAGCTCTGTGGTTGGCTAGATGATACATGTTTGATTCTATAGTCCTGCTTGAATCTAGATCTATGGTTGGTTAGATGATACATGTGGAACTTTCTGTTAAATGGCTTCATTTAGCCAATTTCTATTATGGCAGTACTAACTTAGGTACATCTCCAAATTTCAGTGATTATTTAGTTTCAATATAATTTTAGTGGCTTGTTGGCTAGCTTTTTTGATGTGGCATTTTTACTTGTTACTTTTTATTCAACATTTCTATTGTGGCATTTTAGCATAGCCTTTTTATCTCAGCTTATAAAATGCTAATTTTGAATTCATGTTATGCTTTGTTCCTATTTTATGATAGCTCAAATTTACTTTCTATTAAATTAGCATACTTCAAATAATTATATGCATGCCTAGGACTTTCCTTCAGTCATTTTTACTTTTATATTCCTATATTGCCTATCCTTGTTGCAACTTCTGGTGGAGGTATGTTCATTTTTACATACTTATTTTTGTCAAGTTACAAATGCTTTATTTATAGCTATCCTGTTTTTTTGTTGCTTGTTGCACCTTGTAGCTACGTAATTGCTCATTAAATATGATATCTTTAAATATGTAAATTTCATTATATCAGCCTATAATATACTTAGACAATTATCCATCGCTAATTTTTTTTTACTTGGCTGGGGCGCTAACATTGTGATACCGATAATATCAGACTCAGAGTTGTTCATGGAGATAGCTTCAGGTGAGAAGCTTAGCCAGGAAGAGAACCTTTCTGTTATTGCTGACGCTTAGCTAGTTTTATTTTCTATTTATGAGAATGTGTGTTCTTTATCTTTAAATTTTAATTAATTATTATAATAATTAAAATTATGAATGCCTTTACTTTTTTGCACTTATATATTGAGTTGAGCTACTATTGTTTCTGTACTATGGAAATGAATGTTATACATATTTTGCTTCAGCCCCCTGTTCTTATATATATGATGATGAATCAATTACTGCTTCAAATGAAATATTTTGCAATTATCAATGGATTAGGCTGCAAACCTAATTTGATTAATTGGGAATTTGTCACACATGGCCGCTCTATCGTAATCATGTTAATATTAGTTTTAACATGACCACATTAGGGATGGGGCTCCACAGTCAGGACTAATGATACATTACTCAACCTAAACCCTAAATTTTAGGGTTTAATGTGGGGAGCTAATTCTCTCCACATAGATAGTGTCATGGCTCGAGCTTGGTCTTGAAACTTTTAGTGCAATGAGGTAGAGCAAAACCCTCTCCTAGTCTATTGGTTGGGTGGCCAAATCAGTGGGTCCTTATTTAGTGTCAATACTATAGAGTACTGTCACATATCAAGAAGGATAGAGGCTAGTCGAGTTAAAATCATCCACATTTGGGCTCTCACAGGATGTCAAATTGTGAGCGCCTATTCTATTTGCTGCATGGATTAACAGTTGATGAATTTATAAATTATATCTAAAATAAAGGAAAACCCATTCATTTCTGACCTTTAAACTGCTCTTAAATCAAATTTTATCTATCTTTTTTAGGAGAATGGAATCAAAAAGAGTTCTGAGACATTTTTTGCAAATTTTCCAAAATTTCAAAAGGAAATCGCTGCCATGCGCTGCAGTGGGTCATGTTGCAAATTAGGCCGCTATAGCACGCTGCAGCGGGTGCATTTGCGAACCGCGGGCATGGTAGCGCGCTGCAGCGAGACGTTTTGCAAATCAAGCTGCTACCGCGCACTGCAGCGGTACAATTTGCAAAAGGAACCGCTATAGCGCGCTGCAGCGAGTAATTTTGTGAAATATGGACGCGGTAGCGCGCGGCAGCGGAAGACTTACTTATTTTTCTTGCTCCATTGCGCGCTGTAGCGGCCACCAAAATTTTTGCCAGACTAAAGATTTCAAGAACTAAGTTATCATGTGCTCCATAGCTCACCTTAGGTTGGATGCTAGGTTTATGAGTGCATGAGAGCATAGAACTATATGATAAAGCTCTTGAGCTTAATGCACCTTAATCTAAGCTCAACTAAAGTGTTGATGCATGTGATTCTGAGACCCACTAATGGAGCTCCTTAGCTCAACATAATTGAGGTAGAGGAGGAAATAGTTGAGTGCTCATGAACTAAGTGACATAGTCATTGAGCCCAACATAATGATCCCTCATCTCAACTATGTTGGATGCGAGTGATGCTCGTAATGAAATCAATGCTTATAAGATCTTAAAGACTTAATAATCAATGTCTCCTTGATCAAGAGATAAGATAATAACACTAAACCTAAGATCTTATAGGAATCTTTGTGCCAAAATAGAATCGAATGTGTGTTCATTTTGTGCACAAGATTTGAACTTGTGAAACCTTGAGGTAAAACTCAAGGAAGAATAATGTGCACTTGATTAAATCTAAAAGAATAAAAGACAAAGCTTGAGAATTCAACATGCATTAATAAACTTCTCATCACATGTGGATGAACCCAACTCTCCTCTCTCTTTTATCTAAATTATCTCCAGTTAGTGATTATTATGTTAAATCTAGGAACAACTCAACCAATCAGCTGTACCTTAAACATTAGTAAAAATAGATAGACCTTAGTGTCAAAACAACCAATTCTCCGAGGATCGTTAAATCCTAGAAATTAACACTTTTGACTTATTACTTCAGACCACGTACACTTGCGTGTAAGCGCAGACGTGTAATTACAGTCTGCCAAGTTTTTGGTGCCGTTGCCGGGGAATTGGTACTTGTTTTGTACTAAGAATAATCTATAAGTAGCTAGCAATTTAAGCATTTCATTTCATATATTTTTAGTTTTTGATTTTTGTAATTATAGAAACTAACATCTTACATTTCTGCAATCTTATTTTTGCTAACTTTTTGAACACTATTGCTTAAATTATTCTTGATAGCCTTATTATTAGTTGTAAGAGTAAAAGAGTTTGCACTGAATATCTTTTTGATCCAGAAATTGAGAGAATTTACTTATAAACTAGGAGAGAACAAAACCTTTCAACTCAACAAACCATTATGGAACAAACTATTATGGGCAACTGTATCAAAAATGAAGGAGAGCCAATAGGAGAGCCTAGGGGAAGAGCACTAACAGACTATGCACTACCCACTGTTAGGGGAATCCCACATACAATTGTAAGGCCAAATATATAAGCCCATAATTTTGAAATCAAACCTTCCACACTGAGCATGGTTCAAAATAATCAGTTTGGGGGATTAGCCACTAAAGATCCAAACTCACATATTTCAAATTTCCTCGAAATATGTGACACTTTCAGGTTTAACGGTGTCTCTGAAGACGCAGTTAAATTGTGTCTTTTTCCATTCTCTTTAAGAGATAGAGCCAAGAGTTGGCTCAGCTCTCTATCTAGCGATTCCATCCGGACATGGGATAATTTGGCCAAGAAATTCTTAGCCAAATATTTTTCTCCGGCAAAAACTGCCAGGTTGAGGATTGAGATCACCAACTTCACTTAGTTGGAAGGCGAGACTCTTTATGATAGGTGGGACCATTTTAAGGAATGCCTCAAGCGTTGCCCACATAATGGGTTCCCTCTATGGATGCAAGTGCAAACCTTTTACAATAGTTTGAATGCACCTACGAGGACACTTATTGATGCAGCCGCCGGTAGTTCTATTAGTGGAAAAACCCAAGAGGAAGCTTATGACCTCTTGGAGGAAATGGAAAATAATGCATATCAATGGCCTTCCGAAAGGCTAAAAAAGGAAGCTATAAAGGTAAATAATTCTAACCAAATAACGGCATTACAGCAAGAAATACATGCCTTGAATGAAAGGATAGAAAGAATGAATGTTAACGTTGTTTTAGAGGTACATTATGATTTGTGCGGGGGTAGGCATAACAGTGAAAATTGCAACTTAAAAAACCCCTTGGTACAAACTAACACTGAACAAGTTAATTACCTAAGAAACAACAACTCGATGAATAACCCTTACTCCAACACCTACAACCCAGGGTGGAAAAACTACCCCAATTTTTCTTGGAGTAACAATAACAATAATGCAAATCAATATGGGGGAAATTCATCCAAACAATAAGGCATTAATAACGGAAATAATAATAGCAACCAACATCAAAATTTAGAAGGGGCCTTCAACTCATTTAAGGCTGAAACGATACAATTTATGTGCCGCACCGAAGCCACTATCACTCACCATGATGCTTCTATCCAAGGAATAGAAATTTTCCTGAGGAATATAGAGACCCATTTGGGGTAGATCTCCAAGCAGCTGACCTCTCGGCAGCAAGGGGCCCTACCCAGTTTGACCGAAATAAACTCTAGGGAGTTGGTTAGTGTGATACATTTGGAAGTTGGGTTAGGAGGAATTAATACTGAAGGTACGAGTGCAACAGATTATAAGCTAGAGGAACGGAAAGAAAAATTGGGGAATGAGAGTGAGAAGCTAACGGCTTCTAAATGTGAAGAATATGGGAGATTGAGCATCCCTTACACAATCAGAAATGAAGTATTTGTGGATCCCTTGTGTGATCTAGGTGCTCTAATGAACATTATGCCCTACCATATTTATAAATATCTAAAGGTAGGAGGGATGGAATATACCTCAATGATTTTGGAATTTTCCAATTTAGAATCCCTTACCCCTCTTGGAATGATAAAAAATGTTGCAGTTGAATTGGGAAATTTTATAGTTCCAACTGATTTTGTGGTTTGTGAATCGGATCAATGGAATAAGAATTTCACAATTATCTTTGGGAGACCCTTTGTTAAAAGCAGTTATTGATGTAGGTCGCGGGGTTATAAGTGTAAGTGTAAAAGGAAAAACTGAATTGATTGATCTTAAACCAACCATCTTTAAGTGGAGAGAGATGGAAGATGAAGTGAGAAGAAAGGTAAGAGAAGAAAAACTATGGGTTGATAATGTTTTAGAGGATCTCATAATAGAAGAAAGAAATTCTGATAATAGCTCAACTCCTTCCTCAAAAAAGGGGAGCAAGGAAGGAGTAAGAAAGAGAAGAACTAGACGAGAAAAAAGAAAAAAGAAGACTCCCCCTAAGCTTGAAATTAAAACAATGGATCGGCTAAAGGAAGTGGAAGAAAGCAGGAGTTCGAGCCACCATGAGTATTGTGCTTACTCTAGCATCTTTAGCCTATGGAAGAGGAAACCACCGGATCCGACTAATTAATCGTTATCGAGTCTAGCTAAGGATGTTAAATTAAGCGCTTATTAGGAGGCAACCCATTGTTAAAAAAAAAAAAAAAAAAAATCTGGTGCTACAGCGCGCTGCAGCGAAAATTTCGCGAAGGCGCGCTGTAGTGGAAATTTTTCTACAGTGCGCTGCAGCGAAAAATTCGCGATAGCGTGCTGTAGCAAAAAACCCGCTACTGCGCGCTGTAGCGCGCTGCAGCAGTTTTCTCTAGATGCAGATTTTTTTTGCCTTGGGAACCATGCTGTCAAAAAGTCATGACATTTAGGTTCCCCAAGCAGTCAAAAAGCGTGTTGAAAAAGCTGCCCCCCCCCCCCCCCTTTTCACATGGATCACCATATTAATGGCATGGGGAAGACCATTTGACCATCTTCTCTTGCCATGGATTTTCTTGGCTATAAATAGGGAGGCAATGGGGGGGTTATCCTTGCACCATTCTTAACTCTCCTTCTTCCTCATACTCTTGATTTCTCTTGCTCTCTTATCTCACCATATCTTCCGGAAAGAAAGCCATTCCAAGGAAGGAGGCCGAAGCCTCTTCATCTGAGGGAACCTTTAATAAGAAAAGGTTCTCTTCCGCTGAGGCCGAACTACGTTTCTATTCAATCACTTTTCAGTGAAAATTAATTCCAGAGAGGAGTTTCAGCCCAGCCTTACCCATTTCAATTGAACAAGTTAACCCTCGAGGATGGAGGGAGTTTGTGACTAAGAGATCCCCTACGTATCCGACGATTGTCCAGGAGATTTATGCGAACGCAATCGATGCGGCCGAGCAGCGGATCTTTCATTGAGGTAAGGGTGTCACCCTTGGGATTGCTCAAATTGAGCAATTCTATGGGCTCGAGGAGGTACACTCATGCTCGTACTTGGAACTTTTGAAATCTCACCATGCCCCCCTTGATCTTGTGGGGGAACTCGTCCATGATGACACTGAATGGGAAGGAGGATTAGTCAACATTCCTCATTTCGAATTAATATACATGAGTAGTGCTTGGCTAGTTTTCATTTCTAGCTTTGTCATGCCTTTGAGTCACTTGACTGAGGTGACCCGTGCCCGAGCACTCCTCTTGTGCTCATTGGTTAGGCCGGATGAGATCCGCATTTCTAACATTATTTTTGAGCAGCTTTGGAAAGCTCTCAAGGGTCCCTGCATTGCATTGACCTTCGGGTCTTTGATATCAGGGCTGTGCGAGACCCAAGGGGTCAAGATTCTCTCCTCGGACACCGTTATTCCCCCCGGTGGTGCCTTAAATCCTTCAAATTTGAATGTCCGGGCAAGCAAACGAAAGCTGCCCAAGAAAAGAAGGGGCGCACAAGGGGAAGCATCCGCGCCGCCCGACCCGAACCTCATGAACATGCTTTTGATACGTCTCCACAATCAGCAAGCAGAGCTTAGAAAGGCTCTTGCTACCTACATGGGGTTCTTCAAACAAGAGCTCATCCAGCAGCGCAGGTTTCAATCCGACTTCCATGAAGCCCTTGGGATGATGTTTGAGGATTGGAGCTTGCAAGGTGCACCAAATGCCTCCATGTTGCCAAGGCCTCTTGTTGGTGCCCCTATTCTGGAGTCACGCTACCCTTGTGAAATGACTTACGTAGATGAGGTGGACGAAGAAGTGGAAGAGGAAAATTAATTAGGTTGTATTTTTTTTTTGTACCTTTTTATGTTTTCTTTGTATTTTTCTTTTTGTGTGTTTTATTTTAAGATTTCAATATATGAATTTTCATATTTCCTCATTTTTATGGTATTCTTAAATGATATATTTTCTCTGAATTTTTCAAGGAAATGAAAATCACAAAAATGTCAAGATGAAATTTAATATAAGTAAAGAGGTGCTTATCAAAAATGACCAATTACATGATAAGCACTAAAGTATTTTAATTATGGAGTGAATGGATGAAGAAAAATATCTCTGCTTTAATCTTTTTATCTTTGTGATTCATAAGAAGGAGCACATATGGCAAAACTCTTGGAGTCTTTTCACCACCTCTCGAGTCAAAGGTCCATTAAGAACTCTCTCCATCATTTAGTGTCTAGCATGAAAATCAAAATATTTGGAGATTAATTGATTAACCACCCTTATTGCCACTGTTAAAACATTAAATTGTTGCTAAATATTTTATTTCATTTTTGCTATGCACATACATTGACTTATATTGACTCTAATTAAATTTTTGTGACTATCATCCCTACGTAACAAAAAAAATACCATTTTGAGCTTACTCGAGGACGAGCAAGAATTTAAGTATGGGGGTGTGATGAATCCATAAATTATATCTAAAATAAAGGAAAAGTCATTAATTTCTGACCTTTAAACTGCTCATAAATCAAATTTTATCTATCTTTTTCAGGAGAATGGCATCCAAAGGAGTTTTGAGACATTTTTTGCAAAATTTCCAAAAGGAAACTGCTGCCGTGCGCTGCAGCGGGTCATGTTGCGAATTAGGCCACTATAGTGCGCTGCAGTGGGTGCATTTGTGAACCGCGGGCGCGGTAGCGCGCTGCAGTGGGACATTTTTCAAATCGAGCCGCTACCGCGCGCTGCAGTGGTACGATTTGCAAAAGGAATCGCTATAGCGCGCTGCAATGGGTAATTTTGCGAAATGTGGACGGCGTAGCACGTGGCAGTGGAAGACTTTGCTTATTTTGCTTGCTCCATTGCGCGCTGCAACGGCCGCCGAAATTTTTGCCAGTTAGGAGCATTTATTGCAGCTAGGATAAGACCTCCGACTGCATTTTGTCCCCAGCCATCATATTTTTGCAGCAGCTCCACTTTTTTTAATGGAAAGGAAGATCTTGAGGTGATGTTTTGGCTAAATAAATGGAGATATTAGTCAATTCACTATCAATGGGGATTTTTGCCATCATTGCTCAGATTTTTCCATTTGAAATGCTGGTTATGGAGAGGATGAAGTAGGATGCAGCCCCTCTCCTATAAATACACCTCCTCTTGACTAGAGGAGTTCACAATTTTGCTCAACACACTAAGTAAAGAGGAGGAGTGCATACGGAGAAGTGAGGAACTCCCCAAGGGTGGCAAGGCAAGCTCTTGCTAAGGAAGAGAATAAAGAAGGTAGCGCTAGCGACCTAAGGGAGGCGCTTGAAGAAGGAGAAGAAGAATTCCGGAGAACTTCTAAGGAACGTTCCTAGTATCTTCTAAACCTTACTCTTATATTTTCTTTTCTTAATTGATCATGAAAGGGTCTTTATCCATGTATGTGTTTTTCTTTAATTCCTTTGTAATGAGTAGCTAAATTTCCCTTGGAGAGGGTTGGGGATATCCCATGTGTATGAGTTAGTATTAATGTACAAAGTTTTCCTCAAGCAAAATTAAATTGTAAAGAACTTAATGCCTTGTTAAGAGATGCTTTTTATTATTTGGTCTTGAATGTGGACAAAATAAAAATGAACTAATGATTTCAAGAACTAAGTTGTCTTATGCTCCATAGCTCACCTTAGGTTGGATGCTAGGTTTATGAGTGCACGAGAGCTTAGAACTATGTGACAAAGTTCTTGAGCTTAATGAACCTTAATCTAAGCTCAACCAAAGAGTTGATGCATGTGATGCTGAGACCCACTAATGGAGCTCCTTAGCTCAACATGATTGAGGTAGAGGAGGAAATAGTTGAGTGCTCATGAACTAAGTGACATAGTCATTGAGCCCAACATAATGATCCCTCATCTCAACTATGTGGGATGCGAGTGATGTTCATAGTGGAATCAATGCTTATAAGACCTTAAAAACTTAATAATCAATGTCTCCTTGATCAAGAGATAAGATAAAAATACTAAACCTAAAATCTTATAGGATTCTTTGTGCCAAAATAGAACCGAATGTGTGTTCATTTTGTGCATAAGATTTGAACTTGTGAAACCTTGAGGTAAAACTCAAGAAAGAATAATGTGCACTTGATTAAATCTAAAAGAATAAAAGACAAAGCTTGAGAATTCAACATGCATTAATAAACGTCTCATCACATGTGGGATGAACCCAACTCTCCTTTCTCTTTTATCTAACTTATCTTCACTTAGTGATTATTGTGCTAAATCTAGGACCAACTCAACCAATCAATTGTAGCTTAAACATTAGTAAAATAGATAGACCTTAGTGTCAAAACTATTTCCATGGTGGATTTCCATTGGAGCTATCTTGCCAGTGCAGGAAGTTCTCAGATGATAATGAACAGAGCATGGAATTATCTTAGTTGTTTGATCTTGGCATGATCTGACAGTTAAGAAATGAGATTGGCTTGATTAAACTGGTGATATTGGATCAACGGGCTGTACGGTTAGATTATGCACAGGAAATGGCTGCTGCATGGAAGGAGCCCCACAGTGGATCAAACATGATTCACAAAGTGGATCCGAATGATCATGTAATGGCCTGGGCTAATGGCCATTGGATAACCCGGGACATTAATTCGAGATAACCCATCCTAACCCGTTATCTGCTCATTACTTATACTAAGTTGTATATGATTAAATGGGTCATTTCTAAATGTTGCAACTGCTGAAACTAATAATTAAGATAAGTGTAATATTTTTATGTTAAGTATTAGATAACTTACCCCTATGCATTGACAGCATGATAATTTATGAAGAGCCAATGGATATGAAGCAATTATTTAGTGACATAATGATCACATCACAATTTTAAATATAAGATAGAATAAAATCAAAGTACAGAAGCTTAAACATTCATTGCAGATGCAAATGCAGGCTAGGATGGGCTCGAACTCAATTTGCCAAGGCCAGTTGATCCTGAAGCAAGGGATTATGATGAGGGGTTGCCAAGAAGATGTTGTAAGTCCCATAACCAATTTATGGAGCTAGATTTACTAACTTCTCGCACTGAAAAAGATGGATATGAGGGTACAATTCTAGAGGTTCAAGAGCCTTTGAAATGGAAGTAGGAGAGGATTATGAACCACGGGGGATGGTTAGAGGGACAGCGGGTAGTGGGGGATAGTAGCAAGGTGATAGAAGATGCTCACCAAGGAGTGGAGCAGGATGGCAGGGGGGACTACTGTGCACAAGCATGCACACATAGCTTGGTTCACAAGGCCTCATGGTGCAAAATGACATGGCACAGTGCCCTGTCAATCTGGGTCGCTAGATCCGACCTGGTGGCTCAGATTTGATCCTTAAGGATCTAATTAGGTGGAGCGAATCCTGACCGTTGGATCCAGTCTCAGATCCAACGGTTGGGCATCGCATGATGGCCTAGATGACCAGGACCGCACGGTTCAGGAGAGAGGGAGTTATCAGTTAAAATGTTTAATTAGTCGTTGGATTTAAAATATTATTATTTAAATAAATTTCAAAATTTTCAAATGTCTAATTCGATCGAACGGGCTCAGAAAAATACCAAAAATTCACCCTTAGATAATTTGGGTGCAAGGAATCCAAACCTGTGTTCCAATTTTCGATTAAGGGTTCATTTATTTATTTTATTTTCTTAATTGACATATTTTAGCTAAATTATTGATTGGTCCAATAGATCTCCAAATCGAACCAAAACTTTAGCATTTGCTTTTAATGATGATTAGAGACTAATGGAATATATTTAAGCTTGATTAGGCTAGGTTAAACCCTAATAACAATCAAGGGTTATTGCAGACTACTATACTTAAGAATGATGTTGTCCTCAATGTCATAGTTAAAAAAGGAAAGAAATTGCAGAATTTTGGACATGAATTAAAATAGGGTACCTAGATTCTTGAAAAGCTTTGGATATTTTTGACGCATGTCTGCTTCTTTTTCCTAGGTGAATTCTTCAAGGCTATAATTCTTCCAATGCACCTTTACCATAAGGATAGATGACTTCTTAACTACTTTTGATCTTGAGCTAAGATCTTAATCAGTCCTTTCACATAAGAAAGATCATGCTGAATAGATACTGCTAGAAGTTGAACTAGATGAATAGGATGTTAGAGACATCTTCTTAGTGATGATATGTGAAACATGTTGGGATTTGCTGAGAAGTCTTTTGAAAGTTTTAACTTTTAGGCTGCAAATCCTACCTTCACCAATACTTTAAAATGTTTGACGTAACAGGGGCTGAGTTTTCTAGGTACGCCAAATCTAAACACTCCGTTAATCTAGCTTCTAATTAGATACACAAAGTCACCCACTTTGAAGTCCAGAGGACGATGCTGGGCATTGTGGTGTTTTCTTTGACGATCTTACGTTGCATGATCCTCTATTGGATGACTTGCTTTTTCATGTTAATTTCTTCACCTAATTCTGATCCATAAAGATAAATGCTTCCCATTTCTGACCAGGCAAGTGGAGTGCTGCATCTTCTCCCAAACATAGCTTCATGCGGGACCATGCCAATGCTTGCTTGATTGCTATTGTTATAAGTGGCATATGATCTTCCTAGAAATCACTAAAATCTAAAATGCAGAGATGCAGAAGATCTACAAGTACTTGATTAACCATTTACATTTATCCATCAGTCCGAGGGTGAAAAGCAATGCTCATGGCTTAGGTACTACCCATGTTTGATGTACATCTTGCCAGAACTTAGAAGTAAACATGATATCTTGGTCGGATACGATTGACTTTGGAATCTTATGTAGTCTGATGATTTCCTTGATAAAGATCTTTGCTAATTTCCTTAATGAATCAATTTGACAAACTGGAATAAAATGAGCTAATTTGGTTTGTCAATAAATAATAACCTAGAATGCATTAGCTTTGGATCTTAATTTAAGAAATCCTACAACAAAGTCCATCAATATGTCGAACCACTTCCATTCATGAATTTCAAGCAGATGCAGTAATCCTGCAGGCTTTTGATGTTGGGGCTTAACCATATTATATTTATGGCATTTTGTGATGAACTCTGCCCCACTTTTCTTTATTCTAGGTCACCAAAAGGATTGCTTCAAGTTCTAATATATTTTGTAAGAACCAGAATGAATTATTTAGCAGGAATTATGACCATCGACGAGAATTTCTTGGTGCATGGATTTGGGAATCCATAGCCGATGCCCTTGGTATATAGCATTTCCTCGCAATTGAAGGTCAATGTGGTGACCACTTTCGATAGCTTCTTTGAATCTTAGGTAGTCTTCATCTTTCGTTTGCATGATGGAGACGTCCCTGAGGAGGGTTTGTTGAACTAAACACATTTCTATTAATAAATTTAGCATTTCACCCTCAGTTTATGAAATTCAACTATTAACGAGCTTTCTGTTATCATTGAACATAGAATAGCATGAAGGCTTAGAGCATCTTCTACAACATTTTCTTTACCGAGATGATACTAAATACTGAGATCATAATCATTTATAAGCTCAATTCATCTTCTCTAGCGATAGTTTAATTTGCATCGAGTAAAAATGTACTTTAAGCTTTGGTGATCGGTGAAAATTTTACACTTAACTCCATACATGTAGTATCACAAAATTTTTCAAGCAAACACTATAGTAGCAAGTTCAAGATCATGAACTGAATAATTTCATTCATTTAATTACAGATAATGAGATACGTAAGCCTGATTTTCTTTTCTTACATTAATACACATCCCAAGCCAAATCCTAAAGCATCGGTGAAAATTTGGAAATCCATACCTTCTTTGGGTAAGGTTAAAATAGGAGCAGAAGTAAGAGTATGGTTAAGCTTTGAGAAGGCTTCTATGCCTTCAAGAGCCCATTCGAAAGGAACAGCTTTTTGGGATAACCTTATTAAAGGAAAAGAGATGTGTGAAAATCCTTTTATAAACTTATGATTGCACCCTGCAAGTCCCTGAAATCTGTTAAAATCAGTCAATATCTTTGGTTGAGACCATTCTTGCACAACACTAACTTTTCCTTGATTCCCTTTGATTCCTTGAGTGTCAATAATGTGACCCAAAAATGCTACATAATCGAGCTAGAAGTCACACTTGGAATATTTAGCATAAAGCTGATGCTTACGCAATTCTTCTAACACACCTCTCAAGTGGTTCTCATGCTTCATTTCATTCTTAGAATAAATAAGAATATTGCAGATGAATACAATTATAAATTTATTTAAGAAATACTTTAATATGCACTGCATAGATCTATGAGGATGGATGGTGCATTTGTTAGACCAAAGAACATCACCAAGAATTCATAATTTCCATAATATGTCATAAATGTTATCTTCCTTATATCTTTTCCTTTGAATAACAGCTGATGATACCCATGGAATGTCTTCTGCTTTGTATTCAACAAACTTAGTGTTGCGCTCATTTTCCCACCAATACACTGCTTCATCATAAATTAGTGAGTAGTCAAATGAATAGCTTCAGAGTTTGAACATTTGATACTTGTCAAATTCTTCTCCACCAGCTTTAACCAGCTGATAGTGTCCATGGGGTAGCCCCATTGAATGTAAGTGTTTTTAATCAATGGAAGCGATGAAGAATTCCATCTAGCAAAAAGTGGGAGGTAGATGGGGTTGTTATGTTAACCACTAGAGGTTGCTGGGTAGCAAGGATTTTTTGAGTTTCCTAAGCCTGGTGATCCTTACTTTCAATCAAGGCTTTCACCAAACCAACAAGAGAACTTATATCTACCGATCTACTACTAGAAGAAATGGTGTTCTTGATTGGAGTAGTCATAGGTAGAGAACCAGGATTCATGCTAGAAAAATAGGAATGTAAATTTTAAATAATAAATCATGAGGTTATTTCACATTAATGCTTTTAAATTAGAAGCTTACATAAGATAGATGAATTTATTAGTAAAATAAATACAAGTGAAGAATTTTGCTAATAAAGAAATATATCATAGTCAACTATAGTATTCTACTACAAAAACTGCATGGAAGTGGTTATAGGTAACATCACACTATTTCTCTTATGCTTCCTCCCTACCTGAGATGTCTTGACCCAACATTCTTTGGCTATTTCGCATAGTAGTATACCCAAGATTTGGAAACTATAGTCATTTGAACATGCCACCTCACGGAACACATTAGTCACAAGATCCAACCACTCTTGGGCAAGTTTGAGAAACTAGATCCTTTGAACGTGGGGTAATATAAGATCTTATCGATCACCTCTAAGACAACGAGAGATATAAGATCTTATCAAGAACCTCTAAGCTAGTGGGAGATACTCCTCTAACAGTTCTATCTTATATCTTACTGTCTTGAAAATTATTTGTCCAATAGTCATCGAATAATCTAAGGTTGTAATCGAATCCATGAATATTTTCCATTTCTACAAAGTAAAATTTATTAAGATCATGTTTCAGGTTACATGTTTTACATTTAAGTTCATTCAAACCCTCAAGTGTCATGTTCTGAATGTCTTTATTTTCATTTCTAAGATAAAACACAATGAATTATGGATGATGTATTCTCACACTTAGTAATTATGATTATGTTTATTTTGGAGTATGAACCATTAAGTAAATAGAAACACTATCCTTATCTGACACCTTATGGTTCTTGACATACGGAAATACACGTCTGCATTTGCACGCAAGTGTACATGGTCTGAAGTAATAAGTGGAAAGTTTAATTTCTGAGATTTATTGATCCTCAGAGAACGGGTGTTCTGATACCAAGTTGTATTTTCTTTCACTAATATTTAGATGAAAATTTTGGTTGATTTTATTGGTTCCTAATTAGTGATACAAAAGACCTTAAGTAAAGATACTAATTTGATTAAAAGGAGAGAGTTGAGATTTCATTGTAATAGCTACAAGGGTTGGTGAGATGACTTTATTGTTGAGTGTATACCTTCGATTTACTTGCTTTATTAAATCAAGTGAACACCATTGGAATTGGTGTTCCCTCCAATTTCATTTGGTTCAAGTTTAGTGCTTTAGGAGAAGCCTTTTGGGTTCTTTCTTAGCACATAAACTCTCATGATATCAAGTTTCATTAACTAGAATTTTGACTTCATACGTCTAGGTTACCAAAAGATATCTAATATTTTAGATGATCTTTTAAGCAATATTTCCATTTACCATGCATCATGCGCTATACATGCAGTTTAGCAAGATGGGAGGATGCATTAGGTCAATGTATTATGTCACATCATCCATTGAAGTTCCCAATGTCCTCTCATCCCTTCTACTTTGATGAGCAACAGAGCAAGGTTAATGGAGAACTTGGTTCTCAAGCATCAATCTCTTGGGAGAGCTATTAAGGAAGGGTGCAAGTGAGCTTTGAGAATTTTGTCACATAATTCTTCGCTCTACTTGCATTATCTTCCTTGCTCTTACCCAATAGATGAGCATTGGAGCACAAGTTCTCTTAAATAATATAATTTAGAATTTTGTTCATCCAAGAATTCATTCAAACATTAAATAAAAATGATAAAAATGATTTTTTATTTTACTTAAACAATATCATCACACACCATTTATCCCTTACATATTCTTACAACTACATCTCAACCCTCTCCAAGAGGTTTTAAGCCTTCCATTACTAAGTAAAAAAGAGCATACATACAAAGAAAAGTGATCATCGCTATCAGTTTACGGTAAGAAATAAATCAAGTGAGTTTAGGAGAAATACAAGGAATCACCTGGAGGTTTCTTGAGGTTCTCTCGACTCTTCCTGCGCTATCCTCTTGAAGCTTCACCCTTCATTCTTTGCTGTCCTCCCTTTTCTTCTCGTTCTTGGTCCTCTTTTCCCCTTGGAGAGTTCTCCCTCTTTCTCCTCTTGTAGCCTTCCTTTTTGGTTTTTGAATAACAAAAGTTGGAACTCTATCATAGTCTAAGAATGGCCCTTAAATAGGGGTGCACTCAGCCTCAAAGCTTTAAATGTGTGACTCTTTCTCTTCCTTAACTTTAATCCAATCCCTTTAATGTTCTTATTTATTTAAACCTGTTGGGATTCAGCAGAGATTTAAGTCATCTATTTTCAAGAGGCTGGGGAAGGCCAAAAGTCATATTTTTGGGGCCTTCCCCATGCTGCCTTAATTACTATTTTGGAATTTCTGGACCATCCACTGCGGCAGCAGCGTTCCAAATACTGTTCCTGCATGTAAGTTAGTATCTTTTTCATTCGGTCACTGAAGCGTCCACTATGGCGCGCTACGGCATGCTACAACGGATAAACTTTCGGATTCACTATTCAATTAGTTCATTTATAGTTTTATAAAATGAAAATTTACCCAATGCAGCGTGCTGCGGTGCGTTATAGCGGATAAAATTTTGGATTCACTGCTCAATTAGTTCATCTATAGTTTTATAAAATGAAAATTTACCCACTGCGGTGCGCTGTAGCAGAGAAAGTTTCGTAATACTGTTCAATTTCCCGTTTATAAGGTTTTAATATTTCCACGATAAATGACACTCTGGCGTGCTGCACCGTAAAAACTTTTTTACTACTATTCAATTACTCAATTTAATTTATCTTTAGCAACATGACATTGTGGCGCGCTGCAACGGTCTTTCTCCGAGTTTGCAGTTCTGCTTCTAGGTGAAGAATTTTTAAAGGATCCGCCATGGCGCACTGTGTTGTGCCTTGGCGCGCTGTGGCAGTTTTGTCCCAAAAATTGGTATTTCAGCCATGCAATCTAGTTTCTTCCTTTTTCCAGAAAAAACACTATTTTTTACTCAAAGTATAGGGATATATATGATGAGATGAATGTTTAAGCACTATATTTTTGCTATAAATTCCGGATATATCACACCCCCACATTTAATTTCTTGCTCGTCCTCGAGTAAGCTCAAAAATGTGAATTTCTGATTTTTTTTTTTGTCTAAGGATTTAATGTAATAAGCCAATGTGTAATGAATTTAATTATCAAGTATGCTCTAGTTAAGATTGCTTCATGTCTCTATGTTTCTACTACCTCTCCAATAAAATTTATATTTCTACACTTCATTTGGTTTCAAATCAAAATATCATGCTTAATATTTTAAATATGGGGGGAATGATCCTAAAATTCAAACCTCAATAATGTAATTGGTGAGTGCTTGTTCATTGTGCTATATGTGCCCCTTCTTATGATTCATAAGGAACATTTTAATAATTTTGGAGAGATATGTTTCTTCATCCTAAATGTTCAATTGATTTAGCTTGGGAGAGATATTTTTCATCATCCCTAGATAATTTTATTTTTCTCTTTTTAAAATTTCAGCATTAAAGGGAGAACTATTTTTCTTCATCCCTTGATGTAGTCCCTTGTCATCATTAAGTCCTACAGGAGCCTAGCATCTCAAATCATCACTCACCTCTCACCACCTTGGTTTTAGTTCTCAAATTTTCTCCCCCCCCCACACTTAAACTTAAGCACATTTCATTTTAAGTCCTGGAAACCAAGCTTAGTTGACTCATGAATTGAATAAGGGGTATATAACTTAAGTTCATTTTCCTCTTAATTTCAAGCATACCAGAATCCTAAGTTCCACACCATTGATTTTGACATTGAACCCAAAAATTAATCTCATTCAGAAAATATTTTTCAGGTTTAATTTTAGCAAAAATGAGAGTGCACTAGATACATAATTCACTTTATTAACTAAAATCAAAATTACAAACACAAAATAGAAAAAATTAAAATATTAAGCAAAAAATAGCACAACCTTATTAAACATCCAGCTCATCTTCCTCCCCCTCATAGCGATGCATATAATTTGTCGGCCAGTCATCATCCGGAAGTGGCTCTCCTGCAGAAGGGCGCCACAACTTTGACCCTTTCGATCCTCCACGCAAACTCCACTCTTGGAACATTATTCTGAGAGCTTCATGGAATTCCGTTTGGAATTCGTGTTGCCGAGCCACTTCTCCCTTGAGGTAGCGTATGTCACGCGCTGAGGATATGCCCAAATCTTGCTGATGCGCGTACATGCACATCAACATCTTGTCGGTCGACGTCCGGCCAGCTGACGTTGAAGCTTCGCCTTTATCTCCCCTCCTCTTCTTAGCTCGTGCCACTCTTGGGAGCGAACGCTCAAGTTTGTCAGTTATAGAGGAGCGTGAGGTGGAATTCTAATATCGATAGGGAGGAGTTCACTCCTTGATCCTTGAAAATTCATAAAAGTAGTGACCCAAAACCAATGGAAGCACATGGCCCGGTCAAGGCGTTCTAGAGCTGCTCCTTTATAATGCAGGAGATGAGTATATCTCCCTCCCTTTGTAGTGCACAAAGGAGCAGCGCCCGTGACCGGGTTACCTTGTTGAAATGCCCAGATGGCATAACAAAACAAGATACAAACACATGCCAAGCATTGCTCAACTCCGTGAGGAGTGCTCGAGGAATGTTGGCTAAGTTCCCTCTCTATCCTAAATCAGAGTAGGTAATCTCGCTTGCTATTGCTGCTGGATCGTATTGGGAGCTCAGCAAGTCAAAATAAATGCAGCTCTCTACCTCACCCAATATATAAACACTTTCAATGGCCTTGAGCCCGAACTCCACAGCCTTACCTCTCACAAAATTTAATCTCTCACCGCATTGATCATGTTCGTGTAAACTTCCTGTACTTTATAGAGGTATGTGGAGTTTGTGGGACTCACTAAGTGGTCCCATATCTAGTTCATAATTTGATCTAAGATTACAGGGTATGGGAGCCCGAATCCACACTCAGGGATTAGCTTCCTTTTGATGAGGACTTGGTTGAAGCATTGTTCCACTTCAACTGAAGAGAACCATTTCTTGTTGAACAATCCACTAGATGTGGAGGTTGAAGCTCCCTTGCTTGAAACAGTTTTCTTTCCTGAAGACATATCCCTCTAGATGTTAAGGACATATTGAGAGAATTGATGTTAAAGAACAATTGAAGGATGCTATAGCTGAAGAGTTCAAGTTTTCAATGAAGGGCAATCATCAGCCCACCCCTCTAAGCCTTTTTATAGAGGATTGACAGAAAACTCTGGAAGGTCTTAGTTAAGCATAATTATAGCACATTAAGACTTGGTGAAAGGTAGATTCAATGCATGTCATAAGTGTGATTTGATTTCTGTTCAAAGGAGATGAAAAATCTCAGCTTTTTCAGCATAAATTACAGTTTGCGAGTTCCAAGGCGCGCTATAGCGCCTTTGACTGCTTTGGCAATCCAAAGCAGTCAATTTTCGTTGCAACTAGGCATTTTTTGTCGCTGCGCGTAGTGGCGCACCACGGTGCATTGTGGCTCCCCTTGAAAAATTTGTGCTGAGTTATCTGCCAGAGTGCGTTGTAGCAACGAAATTTGTTGTAGATCGTTGTGGCGATTAAATCCACCACAGCGCGCTGTAGCGAATAAATCCGCTGTGGCGCACTACGATAAGCATAAAAATTTTCAAAAAAATTAAAATTTACTTCCAGAGAAAATGATTTTGGTTGTGATTAAATTTATTCTACTCCTAAAATAGGATTTAAATAAAAAATAGAAAAGTGGGTTAGGTTGCCTCCCAAAAAATGCTTTGTTTAATATCGTCAGCCTGACACATTAAAGATGAACTTGGATTCTTATCCCTAGGAGGTTTTCTTGCCCAAATTTCTAAATGAAATGAGTGAGCAACAACTGAGGTTGGGCTCAAACTCATTAGTTCGTGTTGGATTCATTTTTCACCTCATCCTCCTTGTTATCAAGGAAGGCTATTTTTTTCTTCTTTTTACCTCTCCTAGTTCTTCTCTTCTTCTTCTCTTCCCTAATGTCATTTCCTCCAAATGGGGTATCATGGTGATCTGTAGAATCTACCGAACTCCTTATCTCCTTCTCTTATTCCAACTCCCTATTCATTTTCTCCCATTTTTCCTTTATAATTCTTTTTTTAAATAACGAAGGTATTAGATCAATAACTTCCTCTTAATCCTTTACTCTAACTATCATGAATCCCCTTTCAATATCTATGATAGCTCGAGAGCTAGCTAAGAATGGCCTCCCAAAAAATTACAGTAGAGTTTTTACTCCAGCTGTCCCATTCGCAAACTACAAAATTAGTGGGGATCACAAAACTCTCTATTCCTACTGAGACATCCTTAACAATTCCCAAAGTGGCTTGAGATGCAAGATTAGATAATTCCAGAATTATTGGTGTCTCCTCTATCCCCCTTATTACTAATTTGGTGTAAATGTGCCATGGCATAATATTTACCGAAGTCCCTAGATCACACAAGGGATCTAAAAGGACTTCGCCTTCAATCATGCATGGAATGTTAAATCTACCGAGATCACCCCTTTTAGTTGCTACTCTCTCCCTTCCATCATTCAGATTAGACATTCTTATTAGTTCTTTCTCTTCCTCATTATTATGTTCAATGCAATTCATCTTCTTAGTGTCTATATTTATAATGCTCACCGTTTCTCTAGGATTCAATTCAGTTGAGCTAGGGAACATACCTTGCTGTCTAATAGACAGTTATTTAGAAATTTGTCATAATTGTACTTTAATGTTCCTTAATGATACCTCAATTCCTTGGATGGAGATTTCATGATGGTTCATTATCATTTCAGTTCTTTTAATAAATTGCATTATCTCAGTTTTAAACGCCTAAATTGATTCTTTTAAATCCGATTCTTGTTTATTATTCTGATTTTTCTCTTACGATTTATTTCCATTATGCATTGGCCAATTTTGTTGTTGGGCATTGAGATTTCCTTAAGTGTTTCCCTCACTCCAAGAAAATTTGGGATGGTTTCTCCATCCCAGATTGTAAGAGTTAGAGTAAGGGTTGTTATGGGAGTTGTTGTTCATGTTATTGTTTCTCATAATGTTTACTTGTTCCATTTGTGAGGGGGCAAATGGATTGTTTAAATTATAGTATTTACTATTGTGACTCTCCCCTCATAACTCACAACTAATATCATGAACAACACTTATATTCATATTCTCAATTTTATTAATTAGAATTTCCACTTCGCTTTGCAAGGAGGCCAATTGGGTTGATTCATTTAGATTGTTTACCTCCTTTTTGTTAGAGTTTAGCTGTTCAGTTGACCATTGGTATGCGTTGTTAGTCATTTCCTTGAGGAGATCAAATGCCTCCTCAAGGGTTTTACTACTTAATGATCCTCCTGCAGCTGCATCAATAAGGGTTCTTGTGGGTGCATTTAATCCATTATAAAAAATTTGCACCTGCATCCACAAAGGGAACCCATGATGCGAGCAACACCTTAAGCAGTCCTTAATGCGTTCCTAGCCATCATATAAATTCTCACAATGCAGCTGAGAGAAATTTGATATTTCATTCCTCAACTTGGCTGTCTTGGCAAGTAGGAAATACTTGGATAGGAATTTCCTTGCCAAGTCATCCCAAGTTCTGATAGACTCGCCGGGTAGAGAACTGAGCCAAACCTTAGCTCTATCTCTCATCAAGAATGGGAATAATCTCAATCTCAAAGCATCATCGGATACCCTGTTAAATCGAAAGGTATTGCAAATTTCCAAAAAGTTTGAAATATGCGCATTTAGGTCATCTGATGCTAGCCCACTAAATTGATTGTTTTGAATCATATTTAACCTGGATGGTTAAATTTCAAAATTATTAGCCTGAATAAGAGGTCTAACAATGGCATTGGGGACTCCTTCTACTATGGGAAGTGCATATTCTCAAAGAAGTCCCTCCTAGCATTTACTATTGGTTCTACAGGGTTCACTTCAAAATCTTTTATTTGTGTGTTTTGTTGATTAAGAAATACTTGTTCTCTCCTAGCCCTAAGAATAGTCCTATCAATTATAGGATCGTAAGAAAATTCAGCAATATTTCTCCTACTCGTGCAGTTAAAGATCAACTAACTAGAGCAAGTTATAACAATATAAATTTCACCCACAAATGGCCAGTAGATAAAAAAAAAAATTCAATAATGATAATAATCAATGAGCAATACTTTCAACACTATATCTTTTTAGAAAATTTTCTAGTTTTTCTTAAGAGCAAGTAAATAAAAAAAATAATTACAGTTTTATAAGAAAATATGCACAAGTTAGTTACTAGAAAATTGTACTTGATACAAAATAAAACTGTTCCCCGGCAACGACGCCAAAAACTTGACAGATGGAAATACATGTTTACGTTTGCATGCAAGTGTACGTGGTCTGAAGTAACAAGTGAAAATTTTAATTTCCAGGATTTATCGATCCTCATGGAATGGGTGTTCTAATACCAAGTTATATTTTCTTTCACTAATGTTTAGATGACAAATTTGGTTGATTTTGTTAGTTCCTAATTAGCGATGCAAAAGACCCTAAGTAAAGATACTAGTTTGATTAAAAGGAGATAGTTGAGATTTTATTGTAATAGTTGTAAGGGTTGGTGAGATGACTGTATTATTGAGTGTATACCTTTGATTTATTTGCTTTATTAAATCAAGTGAACACCATTGGAATCAGAGTACCCTCCAATTTTATTAGATTCAAGTTTAGTGCTTAAGGAGAACTCTTTTGGGTTCTTCCTTAGCACATAAACTCTCATGAGATCAAATTTCATTAATTAGAAATTTGACTTTCTACGTCTAGGTTACCAAAAGATATCTTATATTTTAGATGATTTTTTAAGCAAGATTTCCATTTACCATGCATCATGCACTCCAGATGCAATTTAGCTAGATGGGAGGATGCATTGGGTCAATGAATTATGTCACATAATCCATTGAAGTTCCCAATGTCCTCTCATCCCTTCTACTTTGTTGAGCGGCAGAGCATGGTTAATGGAGAACTTGGTTCTCAAGCGTCAATCTCTTGGGAGAGCTATTAAGGAAGGGTGCAAGTGAGCTTTGAGAATTTTGTCACATAATTCTCTGCTCTACTTGCACTACCTTGCTTGATCTTACCCAATAGATGAGCATTGGAACACAAGTTCTTTTAAATAATATAATTTAGAATTTTATTCATCGAAGCATTCTTTCAAACATTAAATAAAAATGATAAAAATGATTTTTTATTACATTCAAATAATGTCATCAGACACCATTTATCCCTTACATATTCTTTCAACTACATCCCAACCCTCTACAAGGGGTTTTTAGCATTCCATTACCAAGTAAGAAAGAACATACATACAAGGAAAGGTGAACATCGCCATCAGTTCACGGCAAGAAATAAATCAAGGGAGTTTTGGAGAAATACAAGGTATCACCCGGAGGTTTTCTGAGGTTCTCTTGACTCTTTCGGTGTTGTCCTCTTGAAGCTCCACCCTTTGTTCTTTGTTGTCTTCCCTTTTCTTCCTGTTCTTGGTCCTCTTTTGCCCTTGGAGAGTTCTCCCTCTTTCTCCTCCTGTAACCTTTCCTTTTGGTCTTTGAATAACAAAAGTTGAAACCTTTTCAAGGTCCGAGATCAGCCTCATAGCTTTAAATGTGACTCTTCCTCTTCCTTGACTTTAATCCAATCCCTTTTAATGCTCTTATTTATTTAAACTTGTTGGGATTCAACAAAGATTTAAGTCATTTGTTTTTAAGAGACAGGGGAAGGTCAAATGTCACATTTTTGTGGCCTTCCCCATGCTGCCTTAATTACTGTTCTGAAATTTATGGATTGTCCGATGTGGTGCGCTGCGGCAGCAACGTTCCAAACACTATTCATGCATGTAAGTTAGTATCTTTTTCCTTCGGTCACTGTAGTGTTCACTGTGGCATGCTGCAGCGCACTACAATAGATAAACTTTCAGATTCATTGTTCAATTAGTTCATTTATAGTTTTATAAAATGAAAATTTACATACTGCAGTGCGCTGCTGTGCGCAGCAGCGGATAAACTTTCGGATTCATTATTCAATTAGTTCATCTATAGTTTTATAAAATGAAAATTTACCTACTGGGGTGCACTACAGCGAAGAAAGCTTCATAATACTGTTCTATTTCTCATTTATAATGTTTTAATATTTACACAAGAAGTAACGTTCTTGCACGCTGCGGCGCGCTACAACGTACAAACTTTTGTACTACTATTCAATTAGTCATTTGTATGATTTTAATTTATCTTTAGTGACATGACGCTGTGGCACTCTGCAGCAGTCTTTCTCCAGGTTTGCAATTCTGCTTCCAGGTGAAGAATTTTTATAAAAGCAACCTTGGTGCATTGTGATGATTTTGTCCCAGAAATTGGTATTTTAGCTATGCAATCTAGTTTCTTCTTTTTTCCTAAAAAAGCACTATTTTCCGTCGTTGGTTTGTCATGGTAAGCGTTGGATATTTTGATTGAGAGATACGATTTCTGTTCAGTTCGGGAATTCTTACTCCTAGACATAGACGGAAGGGCTCCACTCCATTAGGCGTGCTATTATGAGTCCTGAGGGATTAGTACATTTGAGTTCCGGGAAGACAAGAGTTCGTTCTGTTGTGCCTTCCTTTCGGCTTTCTAACGAGCAGGGGAAGGTAATGTTTCTTGTTTGAGTGAGCCAGAAGTAAATAAGGACTAGTAATGACTATAGACCGGAGAATTTGAGAGGATAGGTGTTTCAACATACCATTTCCAGTTCCAGTGATTTGTTTCCGCTTTTTCTATTCTTTCTATTTAGTCTTTATAGAACTATATCTAATATGGATCCGGAAAGCCTTGTACGATGCCTTCTCGAGTGGCCAACCATAGAAGGGATGAGAGAGCAGTGCTTCCACTTGCGTGGCCTTAATAGTATGCTATGCTGCCTATTGGGATTTGACTTCATACGATGGTTACAGAGAATTTGATTCAGAGGCTTTTCCATTCCAGCTTAATAGCCTGCTCTAAATCGGAATTCTCATATTCAAATTCAAGCAAGCAATAGGAACTGGTACATAAGCACAAGCAATCGGATATGAGCTGAGAATCATTAGGTCAGTCTTTCTTTGATCCGCTGCGCGGCCTTACAGTCGAATGCCTTGCTTTGTTGCACAACCTCGGGCCTTTTCTCATAGCTTTGATAAAGAAAAACCCAGAAAATTATTATTGTTCATAAAAAAGAAGTC